>OW121703.1:21081110-21681110 GCA_933228785.1 Lasioglossum pauxillum | reverse complement strand
CTGAGCTATGTTTAAAATTTCAAGTCTCTAGCTCATCGGAAAGTTAGTTTAAAATCAATTGCAAAATTTGTACCGAACAAACGGACAGACAGACAGACAAGAAAGCGAGTTAATAAAAACGTGGTAAAATACACTTATTTTCTGACAAACCGGTATAAATAGAAGAATGTGTCGCTGTAAAGTAAGCGTTTATTTAAAACTAAGTAAATTGAACGAAGCAAACACAGTATTTGGGCAGTCGAAGCATCATAGGTGTGTAAGTTTTCTTAAATGCGGGAACTATAAAGTAACACTTTCGTTTCGAAGAAATAAAATAATAAAAAATGTTGCCTGAAATTCAGCGATGTTGGTGAAAGAATAATTGTGCCTATAATAATGAATGAGGTCATATATTTCTTGTTTTGAAGATATTTAAAAGAAAATAAAGGATATTAACACTAGTGTTTCACACGTAACGGTCCCGAATGCGCAACCATGAAAAAGGTCTCCATTCGACGTCGAACTCTGGGCATAAGAACGCTCACGTGTTTGGCATTTTTCAATGCTCAGCTGTACGGCCTTGACGTCGAATACAGATGAACGCACCCAAATGTAAACGTCGTGCCAACCGCGTGTGTACCAAACACGCATCAGCCGTCGCGGGGGGAGGGCTTCAATCTCCCAAATTGCCGTTCCCGGTGTTTTTTCTCCACAATAGCAGCACCGTTGGTGCCCTGGCAAGGTGCACTTTGTCTTTACCGCCGGTAAATCTAAACGATAATTTCAAATTTCCTACTCCGTTTTCGTTGCGAACCAAAAGCTCACGAAAGAGTGGATAACAACTCGCGATATCGATTTCCTACGCCGCGATCCCACTTAGTTTTTCTATTAAACACTCAGAGAATCTCACGTTCAAACCTGTGAGGCACCAAAAGTCCCGCGGATAACCTTATATAAAAATCTGTGTAAGTGATTTTAATTAACATTGTCGCGGACGTCGCAGGGAGCCGGCCTCTATTAAGTAATTTGAAGAATTTACATACAATCCTGATTCCTTCTGCGATTATTCACGACTATTCCGGTAAATAAGATGCTAACATACTTCACATAGGGTTCGGTGCAACAATAAATGAATTCCATATAATGTTGAAATAAAAAACACTATCCAACGTTTCTACTTTGATAATATCGTAAAGCGTGGTCGAAGCTTCGAGAACACAGTGGTGTCGGGAACCCTCTAAGACCTCTAGTAACGCGTTGTTGATAAGGTTAGCAACAAGTTAGTATAAATATCCGTAGATTACCGCGGAGAGGTATCTTCCGCTGCACCTGTGGGAGAGGACGAGGTAAGACCACGGTTGCCTATAGCAGGCCTGGGCTCGGTTGGCTCGCGGAACACATGTTGCTGCTTCTCCTCTTCGCTTGGTCGGCAAGTAAGTCCCCACCACGGCTCTTCCGACTCTTCTGACTCTTCCCTTAGCCTTATCCTTAGCATGAGCACCCCCACGATGCTGCACCGGCAGGTTACTCATCACTAGACTGCGGATGTTTATACAAATGCATATTTTTATTGAAAATAGATAAAAAACTGGGACCTGAACAGAAATTTGTTTTGTCATTAGAGGATCTTAAAAATATAATTTTTATTTTGCATATTGCATATGTTTTGCATAAGTGCATATTTCTTGCATAAATTTTGCGTAAATGTATAAATTTTGCATAAATGCATAAATTTTGCATAAATAATCGTCTATTTAATGCTACGCCAGAATAAATAAAATAGATGAGCCTGAAAGATTGAGCAGCTACGATCCACAACGTGTTCTAATTTCGAGTTGGTAAGTACTGTATTGACATACAATGAGAGACAAAACAAGGACGTTGGTATGATGTGTAAACAGACGGAGTCACGCCGCAGTTAATCTCCACTGGTCGAGTAAATCTGCAGCTATTACGATTTCGTATGAAACATATCTTTCGAAGACAAACGTACATAGTGCCTAGTAGTAGTGAAATATTTGCGTCAATACTTAGAGATGCCTAAATCAAAAAACAGCAAGCGTTTAATGCTGGCTAAGTGGATTGCATCTGTGTAAGATAATTATATTGTTGCAGAGCAGGAAAGAATATACTGTAAAGCATGCGACAAGGAGATTCGTTGCGAAAGAAAATCGCAGGTAATACAACACGTACATACAGCTGTGCACAAAAGAAATGTTGAAGAGAGTATCAGAATGATTTCCGCTACTAGAAGCAATAATCCACAAAATGAAGCAAGTACGTCGAGGAAAAATAACTTTTACACCGATATGTGTCAAGCTATGGTGGCTATTAATATGCCTTGGCGGTGTCTTAATAATAAATTGTGGAGGGATTTCTTAAAAAAATACACCGGGAATGATATTCCAGATGAATCCACACTGCGAAAGAATTATTTGGAGAACTGCTACAATTTGGCTCTCCAAAATATTCGAGACAATATTGGCGACAATTATGTTCGGATATCCGTAGACGAGACTACGGATTCCACTGGTCGTTACATTGCAAATTTAATTATTGGGAAGCTTTGCGAAAATGAGAAAACGCAACCCTATTTATTAGCGTGTAAGCAATTAACAGAAACAAATTATGCAACTATTGCTCGATTTGTGAATTCAACAATGAGAGTATTATGGCCAAGTGGAGGCGAAGATAAAGTACTATTGCTCGTCACAGATGCAGCAGCGTATATGTTGAAAGCTGGGAAGCATTTGAAAATATTTTATCCTTTATAAAAATAAATTACAAAATATGCCATTGCCACCAGAACCTGTAATAACAAGATGGGGAACCTGGTTGGAAGCAGTGTTTTTTTATGCAACGCATTTAGAAGGAATAAAAGACGTCATAGAATCGTTCGATGAAAAGAAGGCTTGGTCAATTAAATCAGCGAAAGAAGCATTACGATGTAAGCATTTAAAACAAAATTTAACATTTATTCAGATCCATCTCCAAATGTTACCTGAGGCCATGAAGAAATTGGAAACAATAGGATTACTTCTAACGGAATCTATAGATTTGGTAACTACAGTTACAGAAAATTTAAAAATTATACCCGGTGATTATGGAGAAAAGATTACGCATAAAATGGAATCTGTATTAAAACCAAATGTACACTTTAATGTATTGTTAAAAATAAGCAAGATTTTGAAGGGTGAACACGTTGAAGGACCACGAGAGGTTCTGGCACATCATTGGGGTAAATTTAAATATGCCCCTATAACATTATGTGATGTAGAACGCTCTTTTTCAGCGTATAAATTAATTTTAACAGACAAGAGGCATCAATTTACAATCGACACTATAGAAAAAACTATTGTTGTATATTGTAATTTAAATTATAATAAATAAAACAATTAAATAATTACTGTTCCGGCTGAGCCGGTACGCTCGACCTCGTCTGCGTGTTCTTTCCGTGTGTAAGAATCTAAATTCAAACACCCTAGCGATCACCGGTAGCACTCAGAAAGATATCGAGCAACGGAGGAAAACATTGCGAGCGTCGCGAAGTCACCGTTGCCCGTGAACCAGCGAATTCCAATCAGAAGCGTTTGGAACAACGTATCGAAAACACGAAAAGTAGAGCGTCGCACCGAGCGAACGAGAAATAGACAAAGTATCGAGCAGTACCTAGGAGCCCGTGCTCCACTCTGTTAATTAATAAATCTATTTAACAAGTTGAGTTTTCACTGAATACGGTGTTCTTCCGTTTCTCAATTTAACCCGGTGTTCTTCCTTCCTCACTTGAACCGGCAACAAATAAATATTTATAGTGTTCCGATAAAACGAAGGTAAATCGAACAATTACTATTTTAGAGATCCGTACATGCATTCCCTATACATATGTTTAGCATATACCTTGCATACACCTTGCATATATTTTGCATATATTTTGAATATTTCGACATATTATAAATGCATAAAGATCCGCAGTCTACTCATCACTACTACGTAAACATGTACACGCACATAAGACCCTTGCCCGAAGCTCGTGCTAAGGCTAAGGGCTAAGGAAAGTGTCGGAGTGGCCGTGGTGGGGACTGACTTGCTGACCAAGCGAAGAGAAAAAGCAGCAACATCTGTTCCGCGAGCCAACCGCGCCCAGACCTGGCCTATAGGATCGAAGAATAGAAGCAATGCCATCGGACGCCCAGCAGCGTAGCTTCTTGGCCTGAGAGTAGGATCGCCTGGTTCCTCTGTACGTTTCGTAAAGGACGGCCATAAAGGCCGGCCGCCGCACGAGCAGGAGAATTCGGGCGAATCCGAGGCCTCGCCGATTCCCCAGAGGTAGAGTACGGTTGAAACAAACCGGACGCCCGATTGTTGAATCTAGCAATTCGTTGCTAAGTCTCTTTCAAAACTATCCTTTGTATAATGAGCACAATACCTAATGTCTCTAATCCCATTTTGGGAAATATATCCTGTGACCCCAGATATTCCTGTCATTCCAAACCTACAGCCGGAACCCTTACATTACACATTGAATTAACTTATACCACTTTCATAATTATGGACACAATTGTGCTTCTACATGCTCTTCTATTTAATTCTTATGCCTTATTAATTGCATATTAATAGTGATACAATCATATTTAGTCACAGAATGTGGGCGAAGCTCTGTACAGTATCGAATGGCAAGACGTGTTGAAGCGAGACCGAAGAGGTTTTCTAATATGCATGATGAATGGACAAAAGCCTGAGTATATGACTGCTGGAAGTATATATAAATTTACACTATTCGGATATACAGACGTATGTATAATTATCTACTTCTATTAATGGATTCAATATTAATCCTCGGGTGGCTGTATTCTGATCAATTGTGATCCATGATAATATTTAATCCGTTTATTATCTCCTTTTCGAAAGAAAGTAGCAAAGATCATAATAGCTGTCTCCTTCATTTCTATTGCGGTACAACCTCGATTATCCGAATTATAAAGGAAAACGTGACTACTCGAACTTTATAACAGTTACTTAGTTATAATGCTAGAGTCAATAGAATAGAGTAAAATAGAAGAGTTAATTATTTTACATATAAAAAGAAGAACGTTATGATCGTTACGAGCCAGGGCCGCGAGCAGCGCGAGAAGCCGGCGAAGGGTTGTTATTCTTAGAATATGGTTGCAATTTGTGCAGAAGAACCCGATGCGAAACCAGAGAGCTACAGGGAGGTTGTAGAACAGCGTGGACGAACCCAATGCGAGATTGGAAAGCCGCTGGGAGGTTGGATGAAACACAGAAAAACTGTATGCAAAATCAGGGATAAGGCATAGGGATAAACAAGGATAATATAATTTTCGTGGGTGAACCCAATGCGAAACTGAGGAGCCACTAAGTTGGAGAAATCTCTGTTTATACTACAGTATGTCGCGAACGAACACGATGCGAGATCAGGGAGACGCTAGGATTGTTATTGGGTTTCGTAACTAGTATAATTTAATCGATACAATCCGAGCGGCAAGATTATATCGTGTGGAGACGTTCAGTTACTAGCCTAGGATATTAGACGATAATTATGGTTTTAATCAATTGCACAAATTACCAAATAACACAAATATGTTCAGCTTAAGATGTGTCTTACAAATGTTGGTATCGCTACTGAATTTGTATGAAAATTCGAGCGAAGAATTGAAAGTACAGGGTACGGCAAGATAACTTCCTTCCGTACGAGAGAGGGGATCCTAAAGTTTTGTTAACTTGTGTTTCAGTCGTCATCATGCGTTGGAGTAACGAACAGCGTGCGTTTGACTTAGATGCCTATTTTTCTAATGGCCGTTCGGTACTTCGATGTTCTCAGGTATTCTGATAGGACGTGCGTCTCCAGTTCTTCTTTCCTGCACAGAACCAGTTTCCCTGAACGTTGTAACCCACAACAGAATTGATTTCCGGTCTGGGACAGTACCCATGGCGCAATATTGAAGCGCAATATTAAACCACCGAACGGCCAGCCGTTGGAAAAATAGGCATCTAAGGCAAACGCACGCTGCTCGTTACTCCAACGCATGATGACGACTGAAACACAAGTTAGCAAAACTTTAGCACACCCGCCTGGGACTCCCATCAGCTTCAGAGCGGTCATTTCAAATAAGGAAGTTATCTTACCGCACCCTGTATTATTACCTAAGATGTTCGATGTTGGCACACTGGCAATTCGAAGTCTAAGAGTAACTTATAACTGGCAAATAGACTTTTACCGGACTTGCGGAGTCTATAACGTTAATTTTGATTCGAAGGGGAACTTTATCTCACTAGAAGTTGACTGTTACACATGCGACACGACGGGATTCTACTCGTGACTACACGGCAGAGTTGGGCAAACGCTAGTCACAAATATGATTATTGACTAATAACGTCATAAGCTCTACAAAAGTGACTAATGACTAATGACTAAGTAAATACTTGAGCGTGACTATGAGTAATGACTACATAAGTATTTGAGCGTAATGACTAATGAATAATGACTAAATTTTTATTAAGGATGAATATTGACTACTGACTATAATGGCATAACTAATGACTAAATTCGCAATCAGAATTTCACTATGACTAATGACTAAAAATGGTTGTAAGTTAAAATAAGACATAATAATAACAAAAAAATATCCTACTAGTTTATAAACACATAGAATACAGATTATGATTAGTTATGCTGACGAGAAAGGAAAAGGCATTTGAATAGGAAAAGTTTTAAAGATTTTCTTATTTTATTTTTGTGAAGAAAATAGATTACAACAATTTTTATAAACGGTTCTAAATAGAGTAATAATAACATAATGAATTTAACTTTAAATTATATTGAATTAAATTTTGTTAAAGTAAATTCAACTTTTTGGACTTTAAACAAAAACAGAAGTTTTAATACAACACAAACAGAAAATACATGAATCTTATTTTATATAATATAATGTTTAATATACCTACTACGCACGTAGCAATAACATTTCAACTCATTGTTGGTTCTTCAAAATTTTACTGAAATAATTTAAGTTTGGATTAAATTGATTAAATTTAATTGTTTTCAGTTGGTCAAAAAAACTTGAATTTGCTTTCATAAGAACACGTATTTCGAAATTCTTGTCACTTAATTTATTACTTTTTGGCAAATTCGTCATTGTAGCATAACTAAAAAGTCTTTCAACTGCTGCCGACGATGGCAAAGGAGTATTGTACTTAATGAAAACTTTTTTTATATGTGGATATTGTTCCAGCATTTGTATTTCTTGATGACTGTCAGTAAAGAATAGTAATATTTCACGTTCCGTCGTTTGTTCATTCACAGAGGTTCCTTCCCCAAAATCAAAAAAGTTTTAAGTAGGTGATTTGTTACGATTTTCATCCAAACTTGTAACAGACGATCTTTCAGCAGCTGTCACTTCTTTGAATAAGTTCATTATAGTAGTCTGTTTTTGAGTTTCCACATGAAACATCCATCGAATCTTAAACTCCGGATGGGAGAGAGCCGCTATAGCAGCTTCAAATGACAAATTTGTCGAAAAATTAAATTACTCACTAAATCTATTGCGGATATTGTCCAAAAAAGAGTCTGAAATTGGTCCACAAAATTTCCATTGTTTCGATTAAGAATTTCTAGTTTTTGCAATAATGAAAAAAGGATTGGTATTATTGTGCCATAATATATAAACTTATCGCCTTGCAAAATATCCAGAGCGGTAGCAACTGGTTTTGCACATTCTATGTGTTCTTCAATATAGCTGAATTCGTCCTCAGTGAGCGTACTTGTATTTTTAAGTTTCAATGCTTCAAAAACTTCTTGACATTTGCTCTTCATCTTTAATATTTTCTCTAGAGCATCGTACAATGAATTCCAACGAGTCTCGCCTAGTCTCGAAAGAGTGTAGCCTAAAATATCAAGGATTTCTTTCATGGACGATTTGGGACGAGCTACTGCTTTCCATAATATGTTGCATTTAGACATCACACACTTATGAATGGTAGACAAAGTTTGTGATTTCGCTATCGCCTTGGAAACATCTGAGAAAGCAAAAAGATTTAATGTATGAGCACAACATTTGATGTAATGGGGCAAAATTTTCGAGACTTCTGCAATTTTTGGTAATATTTCAACCGCCGAATCTGAATTGTACAACTGTAACTCGTTTTATACTTCACTATCGGATTGGGAATCCGATTGATTCATACACCACTCCTCAACTTCTTCGTTACAAACATTTCTGTCAATTGAATAATCTCTAAAAGCCTTCTAAAAATTGCTTCCATTATCAGTGATTGTGCCTCTAATTTTTGAAGGGTAGTTGCCGAATTCATTATGAATTTCGCACAGCAATTCAGCTATTCTCTCAGCTGAATGACAACTTCGAAATCTTCTACACGCAATAGCAGCCGATCTTCTTTCCAAATTACTTTCCTTAATCCAGTGAAACGTGACACCCAGAAAACTTCTGCGTCGTCCGGACCAAATATCCACCGAAGTCGAAACATATTTTACATTACTTACTTTCTTTTTGAAAGATCGCATGGTTTCGTTAAAAAATGTTTCCATTTTTCGCATTAAGGAGTGACGAGTTATTAGATTCAAACCCTTCGAAGAAACATTTATGTCATTAAATATTGCTTTAAAGTATGGATTATCGACTATTCTCATCGGAGCCATGGAATGAAGTACAAATTTCATAATATTTTCGTCAAAACGTTCATGAGGACTTTTCTTTTTTTTAACGTTATCTCTCTGCGTAGTTGAATTCTTCAAATTACATGTTTTCTGTGTGATGTGATCCTGGTACTCTTTAAGACATTCCTCACCGTGAATCTTTTTTAAATGGCATAAAAAGTGTGACGACGATTTGCCGTGGCCTTTTATTTCAACTTCAGGCGGTTCGCACTTTACACACATTGCTACTATTTGAGAAGTCGTGCATTTTTCAACTATTGGTTTGAAAAAATGGCTATCTACAATAGCAATTCTTTTGAGAGAATCTGCCGAAAGTGACTGCATAGTAATAACAACTATGTATAACATTAACAGTAAGAACAAAACCAGCCAAGACCGCTTATCCGTGTCAAGTGAACACATCGACTGCTTATGCGTAAGTAATTCATGACTGTGAATTTCAATAAACAGTTTTCTGATAGCACGTGTTCATTTCAACCATGTTCTCTGAAATAGTTGTTTATATTTACATTAGTGATGTACGTTGAGTCGAGTGAAATCGGATGGACGTGGGTGGTTACCGACGCGTTTGGTCACTGCAAATTCCGCTACAGTTTAAGTATACATATTAATGTATGTTAGTCACACAATAGTGACTGATGACTAAAGATTGATGACTGATCATTTAAACTACCTAATGACTAATCATAACTAACAAACAATAACTAACGATTACTTAGAATTGTGACTAACTAGTGTCATGTAGTTATAACTAACTAATCAAAAAGTTTTAACTAACTATTTTTAAGTTTTGACTAGCAATCAATCACACTATTAGTCATTTTCAATTATTAGTTGATTTCTGCCCAACTCTGCTACACGGTTCTAAACCCGATAGAGTAAAAATGCAAGGGTTTACATATATGTTATCACTTTGTCCCATTGTGTTAAGGAGCGAGCAAGCGTCTCCCTGACGTCACCTGTGCAGCCTCGTGACGACCGACCGCAATCACGATATTCTCGACGCACGAGACACTGATTACTCCATCTCTGCGAAGATGTGAGTAATTATAGTGTCTCGTGAGGTCAAAATGATTCGACAAATTGAGCGTTCGTCTAGGAATCATTCTCACCAGTACAGAATCACTTTCGCAGACGTCAACAAGTCTCAATTCTGGTACTCAATCGCGATGCTAGCTATCGCCAGTACGCCACTTCGTACTTTCACATTCAGTTACTTAAATAAGGCCACATTCTACATAATAATCATCCTTCATCTCATTTATTCACCTCTCACCTTCGTTACATATACATAAGTTCTGTACATAGTGTTTTGTTGACTCTAGCATAAAGGTAGATATAAAATCTGACTTTTAGAATAACGTATCACTTTGCTTGTGCAGCCGCTCTCTAACACATTGAGATCTTGTAATACCAATATTTTTGCAGATAACAAACTTATTCAGACAACTATGTTTTTGTATTTTTTCTTATTATTTTACAAGTTTGTAAATATAGTATACGGCATACAGTGAGTCACAAAATTATTCGCTCACTCGATAATGCGGCAAAGATATACGAAATAATCAGACAACGCAGGGTATTTTTCAATTTTTTATTTGGATATACATCGTTCAAAGTTTAATTCAACAGAATCGTAAAACAAAATTGCGAAATTTTCATTTAATATTAGAGAAATATGAGTTTAAAGAAATCTTGACGGTTTTTCACGCCGCAAAATTATTCGCTCATTTTAGATTAACTATTATTATAACAATATTAATATTTGGTGGGATATCCTTTTTGTCTTATGACTTCTGCGAGACGTTTGGGCATTGATTCTACTAATGTTTCCAAATATTTTTTGTCTATTTTTGGCCATTCCTCCTGTAATCTGCTTTGTAACTCTTTTTTATTAGTAATTGAATGTTTACGAATTTTTGTGTCCAGCATGTTCCATACCATCTCGATAGGATTCAAGTCGGGAGATTGAGGCGGGGTTTGCATTATTTTGGGACAGTTATACAGTAACCATTCCTGTACCAATCTCGATTTATGTTTGGGGTCGTTGTCCTGGTAGAAGTGAAACACTTCTGAAATCCCCATTACTTCCGCGCTTGGCTTCAAATTTTTTTTTAGGATATCCATGTACATTACTTTATCCATGGTATCCTCAATCATCTGCAATTTCCCAACACCGTGATAACTAATGCAACCCCAAACCATAACATGACCACCTCCATGCTTGACTGTGCTACACAGGTTTTTGAGATCCATCTCCGCGTTTGATTTTCGCCAAACTTTTTGATGACCGTCAGAACCCCAAATATTAAAGGCTATAGCCGGGTTTGATAGTGAAATTCGCCCCCGGCGGGATTTTAATCGTGCTTGGACCATTCGATAGCTTACCCAAAAAAAACCCTCTCTGCCAAGTTTCAGCCCCCTATCTCATCTGTAAGAGTAGTTATTGAGAAAAAACGAAAAATCAGTTTTTGGCCCATTTTCCCTATTTATTGACAATTAAAAATTCTGAAAAAAATCTGACACATTTCGGATACCGAGCCACATATTAGGTATCATTTCCAGATTTTTCTGCTGCAAGCTCTGCTTGTGAAAAATGAAAAACACGAAAAAAATCGAAAAAATGCAGGTTTTATATAGAAATCTAAAAGGTGCTACTCCAGATTTAATTTAGCAATGAGGTATTACCGTAAGTATTATGCTCAATTTTTTTCAGATTTTTGTGAGTGGTGCGTCATAGTTAAAAAAAATAAAAACCGCTTTTTACGGCGTTTTTCCTAAGTTATACTTATATTTCCTGAATCATAAAAATATATTATGTGATATTAAACGTTCCTACGTTCAGAAAAACATCTCCCAGACTTTAAAACTTGCCTAATACGAAATACGAAAATAATACCATGTATATATATTCGAATATTTCGAAGAGAATTTCAACAGCGCCGGTTGGTGCAGTGGCTATGGTCTCCGTCTGCGGAACCGTTGAAGACTTTTTGGACCGGGTACGAGTCCCGATCAGGTCAATTTTTTTTTCTAAGTTTTTTAAGATTATTTTTCTAAGATTATTGTTGAACCATTGTAAAAAACTTATTTGAACTATATTTAGACTATCTTAAAATATTTTTTCGGAAAAATATTCTTGGAGTACTATCGGCCTCTAGTCATTTACGGACTGTATTACAGCTCTACTTTACATTTTTTACGTGGATTTGTGCATCGACTTGACTTTTTTATCTTTTCTGGCCGAAAGTACTCCAAGAATATTTTTCCGAAAAAATATTTTAAGATAGTCTAAATATAGTTCAAATAAGTTTTTTACAATGGTTCAACAATAATCTTAGAAAAATAATCTTAAAAAACTTAGAAAAAAAAATTGACCTCATCGGGACTCGTACCCGGTACAAAAAGTCTTCAGCGGTTCCGCAGACGGAGACCATAGCCACTGCACCAACCGGCGCTGTTGAAATTCTCTTCGAAATATTCGAATATATATACATGGTATTATTAACTTCCCGATTTCATAGGGAAGTTATTGTAATTACCCCGAAAATCGAAAATCGATTTTTTAGCAGATCTTCACGTTTCATGGTCATTGGAGTCATTTTAGACTATTTTCAGCAAAATGTTCGTATGTGTGTGTGTGTGTGTGTGTGTGTGTGTGTGTGTGTGTGTGCGTATGGCCGTTTCTATGTAATCAAATTTTTCGTTAACGTTTTCAGAAAAAGTAACAACGCGATCAGAATGATGAATGATGCAATCGATGTGCCCCGCTGTAACTTAGAGCTGATTAGATTTTGGTCCATTTTGGTCAAGTAGTTTTTTAGTTTTTTTCGAAAGGAGTTGATTAAACATTGCAATTTATATGAAAGGCGTATCCACCGAAGAAGTAAACGTAACTATATATATATATATATATATATATATATATATATATTTACAAAAAAAATTTTTTTTTATAAAATTAAAAAAAAAATTTTTTCTTGTTTTTTTTTAATTAAAAAAATTTTTTCTTCCAATTATGCAACTAATGCTAATGTAACCGCTTACAATAATCGAAAATTATTCCAATGCAAGAGTGAGTTATTCATCGCCGAGAATACATTTTCAAAGAATATCGATGAAAGTACAAAAACATTTATATTACAATCTTTAAATAAACAATCAGTTCAAAACGAATTGTTAACTGAGATTAAATTGAAAATTAATATAAAATATATGATAATTAATAACATTGACGTTGAAGACGTTAATGGAGCATGTGGAATATTAAAATTTATTGGTTTTCAAGAAAATACTAAAATTCCGTCTATATTGTGGTTAGATTTTCAATTGGCCATAGTAGGAGTGAAAGTAAGAACTCGTTATCGTGATTATATGAAAAATGCAAATATAAATCAAAATTTAACACCAATAATAAAAAAATATCGAATCAAGTAAATATTTCGAGTGAAGGAAAATAACAAATCACACGTAGTCAATTTCCAGTGGTTCCTGCTGAAGCGATTGCGATTCATAAAAGTCAGGGACAAACATACGAGGAAGTATGTATGGATTTTAAAACATCAGAAATACGAACTTTACAAATGTTGTATGTAGCACTGAGCAGAGTTTCAAAATTGAGCGGTTTATATATTTTGAGAAAATTTAAATTAATAGTATCGAAGAAAACCAAGATCAATACTGCAAACCCGGATAATGATGAGTTGTATCGTTTGCGAAAAAGTAATTAAGACAATTTATTTTGCAACATTACTATGCTATAACAAGGAACCAAGCGTGCAACGAGCATACGATATTGGTTTAATGCGACGCCATGTAGCAAACATTTTGATAAGTAGAAAACTATTGAATTTCCCTGAAAACGTATAATCTTCTTGAAACGTACACTTAATAAATAATAATAATAATATACAGCAACTAACGAATCGGGAAGTTCTTTGTGTGGCTCGTGGAGAGTCACACACAAAATGAAAGACATTAATAGCTGTGTGCCCTACTAGCCATGCATACCACTAACATTCTCGCAAGAGCAGTCCTGCCCGCGAGCTCGCGAAGCGAGCGAGCAACAACAACCCTACTCGCGAGCGAGCGAAGCGAGCGAGCAACAATAGCCCTCTAGTTTTCGTATTTCGTATTAGGCAAGTTTTAAAGTCTGGGAGATGTTTTTCTGAACGTAGGAACGTTTAATATCACATAATATATTTTTATGATTCAGGAAATATAAGTATAACTTAGGAAAAACGCCGTAAAAAGCGGTTTTTATTTTTTTTAACTATGACGCACCACTCACAAAAATCTGAAAAAAATTGAGCATAATACTTACGGTAATACCTCATTGCTAAATTAAATCTGGAGTAGCACCTTTTAGATTTCTATATAAAACCTGCATTTTTTCGATTTTTTTCGTGTTTTTCATTTTTCACAAGCAGAGCTTGCAGCAGAAAAATCTGGAAATGATACCTAATATGTGGCTCGGTATCCGAAATGTGTCAGATTTTTTTCAGAATTTTTAATTGTCAATAAATAGGGAAAATGGGCCAAAAACTGATTTTTCGTTTTTTCTCAATAACTACCCTTACAGATGAAATAGGGGGCTGAAACTTGGCAGAGAGGGGTTTTTTTGGGTAAGCTATCGAATGGTCCAAGCACGATTAAAATCCCGCCGGGGGCGAATTTCACTATCAAACCCGGCTATAGCCTTTACTCTCGTCGCAAAATATCACATTGTGCCAAAATTCAGGGGGCTTTGTGATGTATTTTTTTGCGAATTCTACCCTTTTCTTCCTATTAATTTCGCTTACGTAAGGCTTTCTTCTTGCTACGCGGCCGTTGTACCCGTTCTTTCGCAACACTCTTCGTACTGTTTCATCAGAAACTTCTTTTTCACTAAAATTTTTCAAACTTGTATTGATTTTGGGAGCACTTATTTTCGGATTTTCTTTAACTTCTCTCACAACAAAACGCTCTTCCGAGGAATTCAATATCTTTTTCCTACCACGGCCAGCTTTGTTTATTATTCGTCCTTCTTCTTCGTACCGTTTTATAATATAACGTACTGTTGAATAACTTCTACAAACGATATTTCCAATTTCTCTGATGGATTTTCCACTTTCCCAATGAAAAATTATAACTTCCCTAATCTCTAGACTAGTTTCTTTACTTTTTCTATCCATTGTAACGAATTCTTGAAAATCAAAGAAATAGATGAAAATAGATCCTTACTGAGCGAATGTTTACGTTATACTGACTCTCTTTAGCAACTATCAGAAACAAATGCCTGTCAGAGTTTGTAAATTGCATTTGTTTCAGTGGATTTCGTGGCGTGAGCGAATAATTTTGTGGCGTGAAAAACGGTCAAGATTTCTTAAAACTCACATTTCTCTAATAATAAATGAAAATTTCGCAATTTTCTTTTACGATTCTGTTGAATTAAACTTTGAGCTATGTATATCCAAATAAAAAATTGAAAAATACCCTGCGTTGTCTGATTATTTCGTATATCTTTGCCGCATTACCGAGTGAGCGAATAATTTTGTGACTCACTGTATATTGCATTTCTTTTACAGAACGTGAAATTTGCCATGGCGTTTCTATCAACGATGCAAGCAAAAATGGATTAGAATTACCAACAGATGGATGAAATGTCGCAACACGACACTGTTTTCGACACATTGGAACTTATTTTCATTTAAAACGTTCCTGTTCTTGAAAGTCTTAAAAAACAATTTTTCCTATCGTCCTCGGACGACACTTGTGCGTCCACGAAAATGTCAGAACGTTTCTAGTTTTCATAGCTATCGCTTCACAGCACATTTATCTGACGTTTTTTTCATACGTTAAGTTGTTACCTATTTTTTTCACTGGTGTTATATTTGATTATACTATGTATATAGATCAATTATTATTGATCTCGTTATCGTTTGTTGTTCTTATTAATAAATCATTATTATTGTTATTAACCTAAATTACTTTACTAACTCACCACTGCACCGACGAGATACTATTAAGGGTGTAGATCCGGCTCGAGCGAGAGTGTAGTGGCACACTCACACACCGCTAGACACTATAGACATACACGAGATTGCAAGGGTCCGGTTCCCGACGTTATTTGTCTCGCTAATGTACATTTGGGACCCCTGCGTAGTCACAATCGCTCGAGAAAAGATAAATCTAGCGCGCGAGCTAGTCAAAGTGGCCTACATTTGCGTGTTCGAAGCGTAATTTGCATTATTTGGCAGCACGTAGCGGAGCTGCGAGAGGTATTGGGCGGTGCGACAGTGCTGCTGTCAAGAGACACACATTTTCTTAAATATCGCGAGAAGTGGGATCCTTATAGAAACGGTGGAAAACTCGCACCCTGGCGGGGACACATACAATGTCAATGCAAGGTTTATTATGTTAAACAATACTTGCTTAAACCTACCGTTTGTCCGGAGCCGAAACATATCCCAGAAGGGACGGTCCTCTGAAACTACAGCTCCGGCATTTTTCCGCTACGAGCGCTGATCTATGTTTCTCATCATTCTGTCGTCAGTCACCGACGAGATACTATTAAAGACTGCCAGCCTTATGGGAGTTGGTGTGCCTCGAATTTTTCGGTGTTCTCTTACGCCCTCTAGGATATATTCTGCCTGGAGTGAGAAACAGAACGTTCCTTTCCCAACGCGCCCGCGCGCTACACACACGAGCGTACCTCTACTATATCCGTGTGCGCTGCTTGTGCGCTTGCGCCAGCCACAATCTATTTTTAGCACTTGCCGTGTTGTATTGCTCTACAGAAACGAAACTGAAATTCGGCTGTCGAGCCGTCGAGCGTATGAATCGCAATCTGGAGCTAGCCTTCGAATCCCTGTGCAGCGATTTTTATTAACTTCCCGATTCATAGGGAAGTTACTGTAATTACCCCGAAAATCGAAAATCGATTTTTTAGCAGATCTTCACGTTTCATGGTCATTGGAGTCATTTTAGACTATTTTTATCAAAATGTTTGTATATGTGTGTGTGTGTGTGTGTGTGTGTGTGTGTGTGTGTGTGTGTGTGTGTGTGTGTGTGTGTGTGCGTATGTCCGTTTGTATGGTATCAAATTTTTCGTTAACGTTTTCAGAAAAAGTAACAACGCGATCAGGATGATGAATGATGCAATCGATGTGCCCCGTCGTAACTTAGAGCTGATTAGATTTTGGTCCATACTGGTCAAGTAGTTTTTTAGATTTTTAGTTTTTTTTCGAAAAGAGTTGATTCTACAATGCAATTTATAAGGGAGGACGAAAATTTTCCACCAAAGAACCAAACGCAATTACATAAAAAAAATTTTTTTTCTTAATTTTTTTTTATTTAAAAAAAATTTTTTTTTTAGATTTAAAAAAAATTTTTTTTTTAACTGATGCTAATGTTACCGCTTGGAATAATCGAAAGTAATTCCAATGCAACAGTGAATTTATCATCTCTACTCCCAAGAATACATTTTGGGAGAATATCGATGAAAGTACAAAAAAAACCATGTTAGCGATGTTGGCGAAGGAGTAACGAATCGGGAAGTTCTTTGTGTGACTCTTGGAGAGTCACACACCAAATAAAAAACATTAATATCAGTAGGCCCTACTAGCCATGCGTATCACTAACCCTCTCGCAAGAGCAGTCCTACCCGCGAGCTCGCGAAGCGAGCGAGCAAAAACAACCCTACTTGCGAACGAGCGAAGCGAGCGAGCAACAATAGCCCTCTAGTTTTTATTTCTCATTACTTTTTTAATTACATTTTTAACCTTGCAAAAAATTAAAAATGTAAAAACTATGTTCAAAATATGTATTCATTTTAAATAGAAACGTTTTGTTACTGTCATAATTGCATTAATAACTAGAGGGCTATTGTTGCTCGCTCGCTTCGCTCGCTCGCGAGTAGGGTTGTTTTTGCTCGCTCGCTTCGCGAGCTCGCGGGTAGGACTGCTCTTGCGAGAGGGTTAGTGATACGCATGGCGGGTCAGTGGCTCGGGTGGTAAAGTGTCTGATTCGTAGCAGGAAGGCCAGGGTTCGATTCCCGGGGTGGCATAAATTTCCAAGGTGTGGTTTTTTCTCCTGCTACGGACTCAGTGCCTACTGTCGGGGTCATGGGGCAACCAATGGCAACGAATTTCCCCTTTATCCAGGGAATCGGTAAACTATTGGGAGCCCAAGTTGGCCATCCCGCCTCATAAAGGTACCCGCCGGCTCTATCTCCTCTGTTTGGGGGACAAGAGTAAGGAAGGGGGTGGTCAGCGAACAAATGGTACTACTGAGGAAACTGGAAACTGGAAACTGGGCATGGACCCTACCAAAAAAAACCGGAATCAAAAAACGCAAACGGAACATCACTTAAAAACCTTTAAGGGAAAGGCCGGGTGGACGGAGCTAATTGCTGAACACCGACCAGAACCGAGGATGGTGGTCCCATCCGAACAATCAGCCATATTTTCTAGGATGTGTCAAGCCCACCCAAGAAGGGAAGATCCCGATGAACCTGATATCAAATCTCTGAGGAGACAGATTTCGGTGAAGTTGGTGAACCCTTCCTTCTCAACCCCATCGCGAAGTAGGTCGGCAGGTGAAGACCGAATGGAATTGATATCTCGGCCCAGCCGAGATTTCGATGAAGTCGGATTGGATCCGAAGTAGCAGTAACTTCTTCCCAATGGTCAAAAACAATACGCGGTCCCTTGCATTTGTACTCCCAATAGACTCACAGCATAGGCGGGGAGGGATTAGCCCTAGAGGGTGTGGAATAGCCCTAGGGGAGGGTGTGGGTAAGTTTCTGGACTATCCGGAAACAGTGTAGGGACGGGTTCAAAACTTGACACATTCGACATGAAAATATGGTGAAGGGGGGGAGTCTAAAAGGGCAGGCGAGACACCCTGCAGGTCTGAAGGTGAGGGGGCCCGACGTTCACACCGAGCCGTAAAACAGCTCAAAAACTCAAAAAATTAGGTAGCATGGCCCGCTCATCAATGACGACCGACCCGTCTAGTAAGTCGACGACTCTGAAAATGGCCCGGGCCGAATAAAACAGAGGGGACGGCTGAAAAACGAGGAAAATTGCAACCCGCTAAAGGGCCGAGTGCCGGCAGCGCCAATTGTGAAACTGGTGTTTAAAAACCGGTGTGCCCTAAGGAAGCGAGGGGCGGCCGAACCGCCCCTCCCCGGCAATAAACACGACTACTACTACTACTACTACTACTAGTGATACGCATGGCTAGTAGGGCCTACTGATATTAATGTTTTTTATTTGGTGTGTGACTCTCCAAGAGTCACACAAAGAACTTCCCGATTCGTTACTCCTTCGCCAACATCGCTAACATCGTTTTTTTTTGTACTTTCATCGATATTCTCCCAAAATGTATTCTTGGGAGTAGAGATGATAAATTCACTGTTGCATTGGAATAACTTTCGATTATTCCAAGTGGTAACATTAGCATCAGTTAAAAAAAATTAAGAAAAAAATTTTTTTTTATGTAATTGCGTTTGGTTTTTTGGTGGAAAATTTTCGTCCTTCCTTATAAATTGCATTGTAGAATCAACTCTTTTCGAAAAAAAACTAAAAATCTAAAAAACTACTTGACCAAAATGGACCAAAATCTAATCAGCTCTAAGTTACGACGGGGCACTTCGATTGCATCATTCATCATCCTGATCGCGTTGTTACTTTTTCTGAAAACGTTAACGAAAAATTTGATACCATACAAACGGACATACGCACACACACACACACACACACACACACACACACACACACACACACACACACACACACACACACACACACAAACATTTTGATAAAAATAGTCTAAAATGACTCCAATGACCATGAAACGTGAAGATCTGCTAAAAAATCGATTTTCGATTTTCGGGGTAATTACAATAACTTCCCTATAAAATCGGGAAGTTAAAAATTGTTATATGAGAACCGGTTGATGGTATTTATTTGGACTGATTGGAGAATACGAAAATGCAGAAAGTATTTTTTAGTTTATGAAACAATTTATAGATTTATTAGTTGTTAAACAAATAATAGAATAAATTGGATAATATATATAAATTGATTTTACTAGCATACACAAGTTTATTTGATCTTTTGTCTTCCTATAATAAAAAAATACAGTCATAATTATAATTATAATAGAATTTCATAGAATATTGAGGTTATTGCAAACTCATCTTTTTTCGCAATGATGTTCTAATTTCATTGCTTCTCTCAAATGTCCATTTCCTTCCGAGACAGTGGCGTTTGTAGGTGTAAATAACAAATGTTGATATCCATCATAATTAAACTACAATTATTCTAATAACGTGGAATGTAATACATATTAAGTGTTCGTCTTCGACGTTAAGCACTCTTTACTGCTTCTCGTAATTTACGTATATGTAACATTAGGGTTGACCTTATTTTTCGACCATGAAATTTTTTTGGTCCCGTAAACCAGAATTGCAACAAATGTTGAGAAAATGTTCTGGAAAAATTTTGGGGCCGTTTGGATCATGGGAAAATGAGGCGCAGCAGATTTGAAAATTTTGAATTTTTTAAATCTTGTCATAAATAGACGTTATGATATATCGTTGAATTTGTCTTTTTTCTCTTTAAGAGTCCATATATAGTATAAACAGTTGTTGACAGAAAAAACATCCGTGACCTTAAAAACTTTAAATAATAACTTTTAAAAATTGTTTTTTCTTTGAAACTATATCCACCTCCTTATATACTACAACTTTTGTTTGAAGAGTTTTTTCATGTATACATAACTGACCGAGATATTAAGGGGCGGAATTTGCATTATTCGGAAGCATACAACTGCGCATGTAGCTATTTTTATAGCTACATGCTGCCGAATAATGCAAATTACGCCTCGTAAACGAAAAAATAGGACTTTTGAGGCAGATAGTGCCCTAGATCGATCTTTTATCTAGCGTTTTTGACTAGTGGAAAACCCCGTGTTTGTATTATCGAGAAATGAGAAGGTGAATCCAGCACCCTTGCAATCCTGGAAGTCTCTCTACTCCCTTAAATAAATTCATTAATACGCTCCAATCTACAAAAAAACAGTTCTAATATCGGAAAAAGAAGTTATTATGAATAATAAGCAGTCTGACTGAAACATGGACTGAATGTGGTCAATGATACCGCTGAACGGGGCGTTAAACTAATGGAGGATCATAATTAAATTTTATCTAGAAACAAAGAGGAGAAATAATATATACTATACAAACTGTGATGGAATATCGAAAGCAGTACATCCTGACGCCACAAAATAGAATTTGTCAAAGGATTTTTAAATATTTTTTAATATAGAGAGAAACACCTGATCAATCCCTACATGATTAATTTCATTTTTAAGAGGCATTGCAGTCTGCTTATTAACTGAAAGTTATTACATTTTTAATTTTCCTCAGAGTCAGTAAGTTCTTTATTTTTTTCGGAGTCATTAAGTGTTCCATTTTTCTTCGAGTTATTCAATTTTTCATTTTCCTCAGTGTCATTAAGTTCTTTATTTTTCTCGGAGTCATTAAGTTTTTCATTCTTCTTGTAGTCATTGAATTTTTTACTTTTCTCAGAGTCATTGAATTTTTTATTGCTCTCTCTAACTTTCTCAGCCGCCGAGTTGTGCGTTGGGCATGCCTGTACTCCAACTTGTCTGATTTGTTGCGTGTTTAGACTTGTTTTCATCAGCAAACCATTTACTAATCGATTGATAACATTTCCATGGCAGAATTCTGAATCGTAACAAACATTTAATTGCTATTAATAAATGATGATGGAACGCTTACATTGTTGTCTCTAGGAGGCACACAACGCGACGCGACGTTCGCTACGGTCGTGATTCAGCATCAGAGGCAACATTGTAACGCACAGCGTATTGGCATTTACTAACTAATAAACCAATATGTATTACTTATTATGAACGTTACCATAATGATATCATCACCTATCGATTGAAAATGTTTTCCCAATCAAAATAAGCTCAAACACGGCATAAATCGGATAATAATAATAATACAGCCAGGTTGCACTAGAAAATATCAGGCGAAACAGTCATGTTCAGGCGTACGAATCGTCAAGTCGGAGCACTGACAGGACAGACAGTCGAGGCGTCGAGCGAGCTCAAACGGACTCGAGTCGGGTACGGGATACATCAGACACATCCGGCGGCCCATGACTCACCTTTGTCGGGCGGCTTCTAAAAGAATAGAACAAGACCGCGCGAGCGTGTTATCACGATACCCGAAAATCAACTCTGGGTTCTTATGAAATAGATAATGATAATAATGGTACGTATTTCTTTCATAACTTATAATGTGATTTTTAATGTATGTACTTGGATTTTTTAATAACTAAATTCTAGGTATATTCGGCACACATGTGCATGATCCCCATTTGTATTAAAATTTGAAATAATGCACGTTTCACGTGAAAAAATTATAAGAAAATATTGACAACGTGGTAATAAGTTATGATACCTTTTTAGTAGGTGATGTTTTCATTAACTGTTAAGTAACCTACTTACTTAACTATCATTAACCTTACACAAATTCTTAAAAGATAATATATAATATACAATATAAAATGAAATAGAAACTAACTTAAAATAAAATCATATAAAATAAAAAATTATACATATAGAGCCTATAGATAATACAGAATAAAATATAAACACGAAATATAATATGTATAATGTTTATTTTTATATTTCGTTTTTAATTATTGCTATATTTTACCATATTGTAACCTTCTAGGTGTATATAACTCCGTAAGGATATTGTAATGATATATTATCGATACATATCTAAGTTCACTCGGAGAAAATTCGTTAAAAAGCCAGAAATATTGTCTTTTAAGTCTTTCACATGAAACGTGCATTATTTCAAGCTTTAATATAAATAAAGAGCAGGCACACGTTTGCCGATTATACCTAATGTAGTTATAAAAAAAACCAGGTATATTAGAAATCACGTTATAGCTTAAGAAAGAAAACCATTATTACCATTATCTATGTCATAAGAACGCAGAGTATTTGAATCTCGGATATCGCAATAACTCGTTCGCCCGAACTTGTTCGATTCTTTTCGAACTCGCCCGACGAATTCGAAGTCGAATCGACGCGACGGGCCGCGTAACTTTCTGCGACCCGACCCGAACCCGAACATCGAGCGGCCCACAATCTCCCTTACGTTTATAATTAAAAATTATATTATATTAAATAACCTATATCATTGCGAGTTATGATCACGCTTTAAATAAATAAATGTGGCTCAAATTATGACGTATTTAGACTCATTTTAATTAGAAGAATCTCACAAATACGTTGGTAATTTCATAAAAAAACAATGAAAAATAAAATACTTTCCTATGTGTATTGACGTAATCGGTACTCAGCCTTTTGAACTGTGCCGGCTGCCTCGTACCTCAGTCCCTCTTTGTCGTTTACGCGCTGTCGTAAAAAAAGTTCTGGTATGTTGCTAGTCTAAAAATATGATCAATGCTATTTTTTAATTTCTCTAAAAAACCTGCATTTGTCGAATTTTTGCGTATTTTCACTTTGCGTAAATAACATTTTGAACCAAAAAATACGGAAGAAATCTCAAATATCATTTCAATTATATGCAATTAAATGATTAAATTAATGCAAGTAAATGGGAAAAATTGACCAAAAATTGAATGGCGCAACGGCTGTTTGAATAATTCGAAGGACTACCTCATCCGGCTAGGCCCTTTATTTCAAATTGTAATATTCCAATATTTCAAATATATTAATGATAATAATATATTAATGAGTTTTAACAACAAAATATTTTAAATAGTAAACTAAATTTTGACAAATAAAATACGATTATAGCAAGCTTCCTATAAATGTCGAAACCTTGAGTCTGGCCAGAGACATCAATTTTCAGGAAACACTATTCTGTGATGACGAAAGGAGAAAAGGCAAGCGAAGCTCGAGGGCTTCGGTCGCCGTGGAATGGAGCGAAACATTGTAACATGATACGGGTTGTGTCGGGTATGAGACAGTGTGAGACTTCTAATCAAATAACAAAACTTAATTATTTATCATTATTTTTTTATAGGATTTTTCTTAACATATTTGGTGAATTCCTTTGGTCCTTCTTTTAAGATTTCGACTTCCGACTTCAACTGCTAGCTCTTCGCCTCGTCGCACAATGTATGCAATGTATAAGCGATTCATATTTCAGGAAGTGGTGTTCAGTTCAAAATGAAATAAAATCATGTTACACGCACTTTTTAAATAGCGTCACGTTGCAAGAAATTTTCGTATAGAGTGAAATAGAATTATTTTGTTAGATATCTTCGTACGAAATACTGCCTCTAAATAACATTGTATGGATAGGAGCCGTCGAAAATTAGTTTAATTAGTTAATACTTTTATCTTATTGTTACTACCTCTACTATATAATAATTGCAGTCAATTCTGTCGAGCATTACAAGTATGGGATAAATAAGTAAAAAAATTAATTTTCTGTTTCCTACTAAGGATCTTAATAAGAACGATTGAATTTTGTCATTACATAAACATAACAGAATATTTTTTAAGAATCATTATTTTATATATAACACAATAACGTTCAAATTATATACTTTTGAATTTCGATAAATTTGTAGAATATTACGTAGTAATTACTATCATTTTTCCTACATCTATAAACTATCGATTATATTGTAAAACTATTATTACAATGGTAATAATAAGGAAATAAGAATGCAATAAGGGAATTATATATAGTATTATAAGGCAATTACAGAATGGGTAATGTCAGCATTCTATTATACTATATCATTCTTCTTCAACTTGACGAATATCTCGTTGTTGGTGGAACTTTTGACTATGTGGTATATCAGCTCACTGTAAGCTCTACGTTATCTCCGCGCCCATCGCGCCCACTTACCCGTCTCGCTGTTTAACACAGGGGCTGGCAGTCTTTAATAGTACCTCGTCGGTGCACAGGGGCTGGCAGTCTTTAAGGGTGTGGGTCCAAATATGACCTTGACGGTCGCGCCAAGAAAAAAAAAGTGGCCACTAGCAGAAGCTAAGAAATAACATTCCCGTCCAGTAGGGGGAGCTAGGTATATTTTCCACAGTCGAGCACTCAACAGCGCCTCGGCGGTGAGAGTAGTCACTGCATCAGTAAATGTTGCCGGTAAGTAAGGCTTCATAAGCAACCATGACGTCACTATACGGCGTGACGTGTCTGATGCAGTGTTGGTGTGCTCGAGCGAGAGTGTGTGTCACGCACCTCTCTCGTCGCTTGTGCGACGTGTACGTGTGCCTCGGCAGCTCGGGAAGATTCCGAAGATTCGAAACCATTCATCTATGACGCGCATTTCGATGCTCTGCGTGGTCGCAATCGCTAGATGAAATATCAATCTGTGAGGGACGTATGTCAAAAATGTCCTCATTTTGCGTTTTCGATGCTAAATTTGCAGTATTTACGTTGCACGCTGGGCGAGAGGTAACGTAAACAGGCTTGACTCGCAGTGCCACCATACGCTCGCACAAGAACGCGTTCGAGCAGCGTGTACGTGTGCCTCGGCAGCTCGGGAAGGTTCCGAAGATTCGAAACCATTCATCTATGACGCGCATTTCGATGCTCTGCGTGGTCGCAATCGCTAGATGAAATATCAATCTGTGAGGGACGTATGTCAAAAATGTCCTCATTTTGCGTTTTCGATGCTAAATTTACAGTATTTATTGCATGCAGAGCAGGTTAGACTCTCCGTGCCACCATGCGCTCGCACACGAAAGCGTTCGAGCAGCGTGTACGTGTGCCTCGGCAGCTCGGGAAGGTTCCGAAGATTCGAAACCATTCATCTATGACGCGCATTTCGATGCTCTGCGTGGTCGCAATCGCTAGATGAAATATCAATCTGTGAGGGACGTATGTCAAAAATGTCCTCATTTTGCGTTTTCGATGCTAAATTTGCAGTATTTACGTTGCACGCTGGGCGAGAGGTAACGTAAACAGGCTTGACTCGCAGTGCCACCATACGCTCGCACAAGAACGCGTTCGAGCAGCGTGTACGTGTGCCTCGGCAGCTCGGGAAGGTTCCGAAGATTCGAAACCATTCATCTATGACGCGCATTTCGATGCTCTGCGTAGTCGCAATCGCTAGATGAAATATCAATCTGTGAGGGACGTATGTCAAAAATGTCCTCATTTTGCGTTTTCGATGCTAAATTTGCAGTATTTACGTTGCGAGCGCATGGTGGCACGGAGAGTCTAACCTGCTCTGCATGCAATAAATACTGTAAATTTAGCATCGAAAACGCAAAATGAGGACATTTTTGACATACGTCCCTCACAGATTGATATTTCATCTAGCGATTGCGACCACGCAGAGCATCGAAATGCGCGTCATAGATGAATGGTTTCGAATCTTCGGAACCTTCCCGAGCTGCCGAGGCACACGTACACGCTGCTCGAACGCGTTCTTGTGCGAGCGTATGGTGGCACTGCGAGTCAAGCCTGTTTACGTTACCTCTCGCCCAGCGTGCAACGTAAATACTGCAAATTTAGCATCGAAAACGCAAAATGAGGACATTTTTGACATACGTCCCTCACAGATTGATATTTCATCTAGCGATTGCGACCACGCAGAGCATCGAAATGCGCGTCATAGATGAATGGTTTCGAATCTTCGGAACCTTCCCGAGCTGCCGAGGCACACGTACACGTCGCACAAGCGACGGGTGAGGTGCGTGACACACACTCTCGCTCGAGCACACCGACACTGCATCAGACACGTCACGCCGTATAGTGACGTCATGGTTGCTTATGAATCCTAACTTATCGTCCTCTGTTTTACCGGCACCACCGAGTGCAGCGAACTGCAGTACCGATCTCGTCAGTGACTGGAGTGATTCAATGATCGGAAACAGACTTCAGCGCTCGGAGCGAGAAATGCCGGATTTATGTGTTGACAGAATCCTCCGCTCTTTTGTTTATTTTCGTATATGCGAAACTGTGGATTTAAATACGCAAGGTTTAACATAGTAGAGTTACATCGACATTGTATGTGTCCCCGCAGTGTGGGACGATAGTTGCTGTTTCTATTAGAAACTTGAATCTCTCGATATTCAAGAAAATGCAGGTCACTTCAAGCGGCACCACTGTCGCGCTGCTCTGTGCTACTTTCGGCTGCGTAAGGCCTGCAGAATAATGTAAATTACACCTCGAAACGCAGAAAGCAGTTGATTTTGACATACGTCCCACATAGATTGATCTTTTATCTAGCGATTGTGACGACGTAGAGCATCGAAATGCGCGTTATAGAGTTACAGATTCGCATATACGTAACCCTTGCATTTAGTGTACGTATATGTGGCTTAGTTGTGTGAGTCACACACACTAGAGATGGGATCCACACCCTTAATAGTATCTCGTCGGTGCGTCAGTCACCCTGTGATTCGGTCACTGTATCGGTAAAACAGAGGATGAGAAGTGTTGCCGGTAAATTAGGCTTCATACGAAAACGTTACGTCACTATGTGGCTGACGTTGATGCTGCGTTGGTGTGCTCGAGTGAGAGTGTGTGGCACAGACTCACCGCTCGAGCAGCATGTACGTGTGCCTAGGCGGATTGTGCAAGTGTAAGGGTTCGGTATCTGACCCCTACGTGGTTCCAAATGTGCATTATACAGGGTGTCCCAAAATTTGTGAATTTCCTGAAAGGGGGTGGTTCCTGAGACCATTTGAAGCGACATTTTCCTTTGCAAAAATGTTATCCGTGGCTTTGTTTAGGAGTTATTAACGAAAAACACGGACCAATCAGAGCGCGACCTAGACGCGAGTTGGCACAGTCGGCCAATAGACAGTTGGCGCGCCGGGTCGACTGTGCCAACTCGCGTCTAAGTCGCGCTCTGATTGGTCCGTGTTTTTCGTTAATAACTCCTAAACAAAGCCGCGGATAACATTTTTGCAAAGAAAAATATCGCTTCAAATGGTCTCAGGAACCTCCCATTTCCGGGAAGTTCAGGAATTTTGGGACACCCTGTAGAGAAATGGTTTGTCAGATACCGAACCCTTGCAATCCGCCTAGGCACACATACGCGCTGCCCAAGCGTACACGCTTGCTGATGAAGCCTGAGTTACCGGTGTCACGAAGCATAGCTCTGCGCGACAGCTGTACTGATTATCGTCTGCGACCGAGCGCGAGGACGTAGGGTATATTTATAAACTCTCGCGTGCTCGGGTCCGCGCCAATCAGAGAGTGGCCCGGCGGCGAGCCAATCCGCAGCGGGCGAGCGCAGTGAGATCAGCGGATCTCTCGTCATGGTCCGTGCTCATCATTTCGGGCTATGTAAGGCGCTCCGCGAGCGTATTTCGGCGGAGTCCGTTCCGAACAGCTCTTGTAAGAGCTTCCACACGAGCCGGTTGTGGTAACGCAGCACACCGAATCTTGCAGCTCCGACACTCCTCACCGAGACTCGTTCAGCGAGCCGCCCTGCGATCCGTCGCCGCCTTCTTCGAGTCCGGTCGTTCCCATTGACGATTCTTCACTTCGAGGCGAGTCAGGTCCATCTGGTGGCCATCTGATGGTCCATTTCTCATCGCTCCGAAGTCGGCCGGAAAACAGCGAGTGCGCAGGCGCGGTATCCCATCGACAGTCGAGGTTAAACCCGAGCCCACACACTCCCCCCCCCCCCTAGTGCAACGCACGATTAATACAAACATGGGGGCAATCTACGCATAGCAAAATAACGACGCAAAATATGCATTTACAAATTACGTTCTTAAAATTCTTACAGACCATCACAACAAGATGTTGGCGCATGACGCGGTTGCAGCCAGCGTCTCGCTACATTCACAATTTAATTGAAACCGCTTTTCGCGAATAAGTTTTTAAATTGGCGGCGGCCAAACCGCTCGTAGTAGGGTCGATATCGACCGTCTCATCAAGTACTGGGTTGACCAGATACGCTGGTTTCGGCAACTCGATGGATACATTTTTCGACGTGCCATTTACGTCAATTTGAAACACCCGATCAGAAGGACGGGAAAGAACTCTGTGACGTCCCGAGTATGGTCTCTCCAGAGCCTTTTTGTCCGTGTTTCGCATGAAGACATGCGAACATTGATACAGAGACTTGAAAATAAATGCGCGCTTTCTGTTGTGATGGGCTGCAGGTACAGGACGAACCTGACGCATATGCTCGCGGTGTTCCTCTAAAAATATATTCGGGTCTGGCGTGAAATCCTCCGGAAGAAAGAATTCTGCGGGAAGACCAAGAGTTGTTCCGAAGATAAATTCTGCGGGGGACGCATTCGTGTCCGTACGGACGTGAGATCTCGGGCCAAGTAAGACCGTGGAAAGCGAGCGCGTCCAGTCAGTGTCACGGTGACACATCAAGGCCTCCTTTAAAGGACGATGCCATCTTTCAAATAGCCCGTTCAAAGCCGGATGGTATTTTTTTTTTAATTATTTGGTCCCCTCAGGGTTTCAAATCCATTTTACCAGCTCCCTATCTTTCCACTTTCACCACTATCGCCTTTTCAGCGGGACCTACAATTTATAAAGGTGGGTTCCGAACCACCTTGGGTCACCACAGTTTTTTAAAAAGACACATGGAATATTTCGAGAGGTGCCGGCATCGGGGATTGAACCTGCGACCACGGAGTCCGCAGGCGCGCGCTTCACCTACTGAGCCACTGTGCACCCCAAGTCGGATGGTATGCAGATGTACGAATTCTCTCGCAACCGACGAGGGATAAGAGTGCAGTAAATAGACGCGACTCAAATTGTGCACCTTGGTCCGTCATAACGACTTTAGGTGCGCCATAACGCGAAATGCACGAGCGATGGTCTGAGCGAATGTCTCAGAAAGTGGAACCGTTCCGGATTGGAAGGGGACCAACAATGTCCAAATGAATATCGTCGAATCGACCGTCAGGGGCAACGATTTTGTGTGGCAACCATTTCACATGCCTGGATATTTTAGACTGTTGATAGCACTGTCCAACATCAAATTTGTTCCCTAATTACTGTTCGGTCCTTCGTATAGAGTTTTTTGCGCTGAATCTGAATCTGTTTTTAATTTTTCTCCTATACGCACAGTTTTTTAGAAACATGACTTTGAAAAAAAAACATATTTTTCAACTTTAAACAAATATTGTAGTGTTATTATAAAAGATATTGAATTGTTCTTTATAGCAAAAGATTCTGTAGACTTTCCCGAATACAGCGATATCAAATATTAATACATTATGATTGTTTAAACATGTTTAAATAATCACTAAAGGCGGAGAGACACCACTTTTGCACCAATTTTCCAGGATATTTTTCAATTTATCTCAAAAAATAAGGGTCCAGCGGAAAATCGAACTATACCATGCGATAGAACAGACTTTTATCTTGAGAAACCCCGCTTTGAAGTTTGAAACGTCGACGCTTTTTTCGAACCAGAAAGCAAAATATCTTCACCCGACATGAGTTGCCGCCAGTGGCGCTCACCACTACAACAGTCGTTCGCCGCTCCGTATCCCGTCGCTGCTCCGTATCTCGTTCCGAGCGCCACTGGCGGCAACTCATGTCTGGCGAAGATATTTTGCTTTCTGGTTCGAAAAAAATGTCGACGATCCAAACTTGACAGGGTAGCTTCTCAAGATAAAAGTCTGCTCTATCGAGTGGTATAGTTCGATTTTTCGCTGGACCATTATTTTTTGAGATAAATTGAAAAATATCCTGAAAAATTGGTGCAAAAGTGGTGTCTCTCCGCCTTTAGTGATTGTTTAAACATGTTTAAACACTCATAATGTATTAATATTGGATATCACTGTATTCGGGAAAGTCTACAGTATCGTTTGCTGCAAAGAACAATTCAATATCTTTTATAATAACATCACAATATTTGTTTAAAGTTGAAAAATATGTTTTTTTTTCAAAGCCACGTTCCTCAAAAACTGTGCGTATAGGAAAAAAATTAAAAACAGATTCGGAATCAGCGCAAAAAACTCTATAAGAAGGACCCAACAGTAATTAGGGAACATAAAAAAAGTTGAAATTTGTTGGACAGTGTAGTCCACGCTCTCCTTGCACCAGCGCTGAATATCGCGATGCAAGTCAGGCCATACATATCCGTGCCTTATTAGCTTATCGGTCACTTGAGGACCAGGATGCGCAGGCAGATGAAAAATGTTGAATACCGTGCGACGCATCTTCGCAGGAATATATGGCCGAATGGCCTCCGCTGAGATTTTGCAACTAATCGTATGATGCTCAGGACCCCATGAAATATCTTTTAGAACAAGGGAATGAGCGGTTGACTTGCGAAGTTCCGCCAGTTCACCGTCATCCTTCTGACTTTTTGCTAAGTCTTTTAAATTAATTTTGCAGGTGAGTCAGAGGGACTCCACACGCGACAAGGCATCTGCGACTACACTGTCCGGGCCCTTCACATGCTCAATTCGTGAAGTATACTGCGCGATGTAAGACAGCTGGCGCGGAGAGGCTTTCTCGAGGCGATGTGAGAACCCGTACAATAGAGGTTTGTGATCGGTCACAATTTTAAACTCACGCGCTTCAAGCAGGTACGAGAAATATTTGATCGCCTCGTAGTTCGCAGTTAATTCCCTATCATATGCGCTGTAATTAAGCTACGCAGGGGTTAACTTCTTCGAGAAGAAGGCGAGGGTCTCCTAGGCCGTGCATTGATTCCCAAGAGGATGGTTCCTCTGTTCCACCTACAGCAAAATCCGACGCATCGGTCATTAGCCTAAGCTCTGCCCGGCACGGGGGTGCACACGGGGGTAGGGTAGCCTGAGCAAAATCGTCCTTTATTTTGCAAAAGGTACGCTCCGCCTCGCAATTCCATTTGGCTTCTCTCTTATCATTCTTCTTTGAATCAGAGATGTAGGCATTCAAGGGTGCTTGAGTAGCAGCAGCCTGAGGAATGTTGCGGTGATAAAAATTCACCATTCACAAGAACCTCCTAAATTCAACTATGCTCTTGGGCGTGGGGAAGTTTAGAATTGCTTCCACCTTGAATACCATGGGGCGAATACCCTTGGCATTTACTAAATATTCAAGGAACTCAAGTTCCTGGACCGCGAAAGCGCATTTCTCCACATTCAAACAATAATGACACCACCTAACAGATTTTGTGAAACCCTACTATTTTTCTTTCAAACATTTTTCCAAAAAATAAATACTTCCCGAGATTTGAGTATTCGGCAGCTCGAATTTGTCATGTTTGGCTGATTATAACTCGATAACTGTCCATTATTGAACTTTGTGCCCATAACATCTTTTGTTCAGTAGATCATAAGCTACAACATATAAAAAATCCAACTGATTTAACCGGGATAGATTTTCCATATGATTTGTGCGGGGTCCTTTGTATTTAAATACAATTTTTGCCCATCATCTGTGCTAGGGCGACGAAGCGACAGGCACCTTGGCCTAGTGGTGCAATAAAGACGGCCGGGCATTCCTCCGGCCAGCCAGGTAGCTCGGCATAAAACCGCTAACAAGTAAATGCTGAACTTGTTTATTTTTCGTAATGCCCTCACGAAAGTGACACGAGCCAGTCCATGGCGTTCTTCCTATTAAGAAAAGATTAAACTCGATAGAATTCGGACTGTGTCTAGTGGTTTTACTCGTGAAAGTATCCTCGAAATTTGTATTTAAATACAATTTTTACCCATCTCTGCTGGCTAGGGCGACGATGTGACGAGGGCCTCGGGAGCCTTGGCCAAGTGGTGCAATAAACACAGCCGGACAACCCGACGGCCAGCCAGGTATATCGGCATGAAACCGCTAACAAGTGAATGCTGAACTTGTTTATTTTTCGTAATACCCTCAATTTTCTCATATAATGCACTCAATTTTCAACATATTTTTTAGACGTCATTTACTATTTCTTCTAGCCTTACAGAGAAATTGAAGTCGTTTGCTCCATTCATAAAAAAGTTATTCTGATTTTAAAGGTGTGTGATAAGTACAGACTGCGGATCTTTATGCACAATCAATTCTATAAATAATTTAGAAGCCAAATAACAATTTATATTTCTCATTAATACTTTTTATATGTTAAAAATAGTGTATCGACACTTAAACTCATTTAATCTTTTTTTATTGTGATTTTAAATGTAATTGCAATTTTAAGTTTTATTATGTTTATTGTGATTTTAATTGCAATTGTTATTTTTATTACCCTTGTGACGTTGCAACTATTGCGACGTCACTTCTCGGTTTGCAAACGGTGAAACAACCGTATTACGAATGGACCGGACAGCCGTTTAAATATCGTAAACCACTCGCAGGTTAAGAGCATTCCTTGAGGAAGGAAAAATCAGACTGAAGATCACTCCTAACGCCATCTATGGCACGCGCCGAGAGTGGCCAATTACAGGACCGTGCCTAGGGCGCGTGGACTACCGTAAAGACGCCCCGCAACCAAGGATCGACCGAAGGACAAACGATTGGCCGAAACATAATCCTTCAGCTGGAGGAGCTCAAAAGGGGTCACCGGCACACACGCGCCAGCAAACCCGGAGGCGACGACGTGGGACGATGAGGTCATAGATGCGTGAAGATCGGACATTTTGGTGGTCTCACCGTCGTCTCACCCTCCCTACAATTGACCCCGGCAAGGGTGGTGCGTTGAGATAGTTGCGTTGCGGGTGCGCCCATAGGCAAATTCGGTAGGACGAAAGGAGTGGGTGGGAGCCAGAATCGATGCGTTCCGTCGATGCGAATTCGGGGATCACTGTCGCGCTGGTTCGTTACGAGAGCGGTTCGTTGCCTTGTCATGCCCTTAATCTCGAATCCCGTCGATTATTGTAATTCCGCGTCGCGGGTGGTTTGCGATTCCCAACCGAATTCCGAAGGTCCAACCGAATTCGGAGGGTAGCTGAAAGTCCCGAGGAGGCCGCCTAACTGCCGAATTACCGTCCGGACAGCGGAAAGAAAATCTACACGGTGAGTCGAACAGTGATTCCAGATTTCATGATACTTCGCGGTGGCTCGTGATTTGGTGCGAGGACGACACGTGTTCGTCTCGTCCTCGGAACTTTGGTGTGCCGAGGCCCTTAGGGCCTCGTGCTTGGTGCTCGTGTCAATTCGGAAGGCGCTTTGAGTTGAGTAGAGTAGTCCCTCTCATTCTAATTTCGGAAGACTTCCTCAAGGAGCCGCGTCGGAAAAGGATAAGCTCGACGTTGTAAATTCGAGAACGTGAAGCGAATCGAACTCGTCGATCTCGCGACGGTCCGTGTGAATCGCGCCGTACACCTGCGCTTGGTGAATTCTCGTCTCTCGTGAGACATATTCGTACCGTCGTACCGTACTTCCGTGACACGTTAAATATCCGAAATCCGTCGCTGAAGTGTACAAGGAGCGCGGGCTCCCGGGTTGCGGCCTCGTGACCGCTCGCCTGTATTTTACGTTTGACATCGAATAAAATCATTCGAGCCCTACACTCTCGATTTATTTCCGACCTACGAGACCCGTCCTGCCGCGAGGGCTGTCCCCGTTGTTTCCTGTGTCCGAACTCCTGGCTATCCGTATCGTCGCTTTCCGTTGGAGACTACAAGAAGTTTCGAAGCTCGTGTTCGACTTCTTCGAACACGAGCCGTTGGTGTTAGTTTGTGTGATACTTGAGTATCTGGCGCCCGAACAATTCATTCGTGTCCTTTTCGAATCTTCTCGTCGCTCATTTTGTCCCGAGAGGACCGTGCACGCGCGGCTGAGCACGGCCCGTCCTCAGCGGCTGTAAATTCTCGGGAGTTGACCATTTCCGCCGGCCAGAAACCCGCGTGGAAAAGGGACAACGTCACACTCTTTATGTCAATTCTATACACTTTTTATGTCAAGTCCACGGGCATTCTTCTAATAAAGCTGCTTATTAATATTAAATTTATAAGAATTATGCATTATCGCATCGAATTTTAGCAATTTCTGATGCATGGTTGTACAAGGGATCCGGTTCGAAGGACCAACAATGTACACGGACAAAATGTGGAGGATGCGGTCTTGCTTGACCAGAATGAAAGGAACGAACTGAAAGAATGGAATGTCTGAAAGGAGTAAGACAGGATCGCAGAGTGACTGGAATGAGAGACAAAATGCAAGATTGAAAGGAATGGATTTGAATGGAAGAGAAGTGGACTGTATAAATGATATTGTGAGCACGAATGTATGGATCTATGTATAAATAACTATATTTTCACTATAAGAACAGATTGTCAATGATGTTACACTGTGTCGCGGAACTAATGTATGTACAATGAATTGAAATAAAGATAACTGTGGAAAAGCTTTGATAGGAATCGCTTTGATTGACGTTAAACAGCTGACCGTTTGTCGCAGAGGGAGTTAGTCGCAGAGAGAGAGAGTGAGATGACGGTTGCCACTCTCTTTTATTGTCTCGATCCTTCTGGAAGTTCGTCACGCACCGGTGGTTCCGGTTGGGCGTTCGCGAACATTCCAGAAGGATCGGGAATGGTAATAGACCAATCACGCAACCGATCTATTGCCCGCGTAAGCCTCGATGGCATACGATATTGCTCGCGGTTTCCGCGGGATCGCGCTAGTCTTGGCGGGGTCACACAGTGCCAGTATGACAATATGGCGCTTGGGCGCGCCAATCTTGAACATGGTTATATCGCACGAAGCATCGGTTGAAGCTAGTTCTAATTTATGCCGCAGGCTAATACAGTTTCTGTTTCATGCTAAAACAGTGTAGTCTTTGTTTCCTGGTAAAAGTGAGCTCTACGATGCGCCTAGAAGCTGTTCCGTGCTAAGCGTGAGCGTGCCAAAAAGTGGTGGCAACTTAGGGTACGCGCACAGTGCGTCCGACGTCAGCAGATCTGGTGACGTCAGAGCCGTCTGGCAGACATTTCAAATGTGTGAGTAGGCCCAGGTAGGCCCGTCTGTGAGACCCTTCTAGTTTCGTCCTGCATCGACCGACAGAACGGTCCTCGTTTTGGAAACTCGGAGTTTATTGTACCAGCATTTGCTGGCCGTTCTCGGGGCTGTTCTCTATGGAGAGGTTTATGACAGGTCATTACTATTGAGCTGGAAGTCGACACTTTCTCGGACAACGCGTGTTAATTTAAAAATTATTTTACAATAAAAAAATTATGAATTGGACGCGCTAAAAACAGCTTTCTGAAAAATAGCTTCACTGTCGATCTCCCAATAAAATGCCCCGCCCATTTGCATGCCCAATGTTTTATTGCACGTGCCGATAGCCGCTACGCTATTGTACATCACACATTGGTGCAAAATCCTCAAGACGTGGTGTTTCGGATGCTGGTAAGCGGATGCTGGATTAGATGACAAGGATCGAATGGTCTTATGTGCGGGTCGGATATAGATCGCTTTATCGGCGGGAAAATGGGTCACGTCAAATGATGATCACAAACACGATTTATTAGTTAATTTCGAACCCTGCCTTTGTCGGATTGAGTAGCGCGTAAACTATGGTGTATTGGTCGCGAACTCTATAAACTCGGCGAAGTATTCGTTACAATCATGGATTGATAACAGCGATCTGTGGTGGTTCAACTTGAACTGGGTCGGTCGACCCCGTTCGTCACCTTCGTGCTCGTATACACGAGGTTCAAAAAGAAGGAGAAGGGGAACGCTCGCCGGTTTGATCATTGTTTGCGTTTTTGAACTAACGCTGCCACGCGGTAGCGGATTCCCGAACATTCCGCCCGCCTCGAAGGGTGTCTTCGAAATCTTACTAGCCTAATCCTTATTATGCTATATGTACAAGTAAATGACGCTATATACATTTGTTACTTAACTATAACGCACGCGATCTTAAAGCTAACTTAACCTAACGAGAGTCGACAAGCTCCGTTCGCAATTTACGTAGTAACGCCGCCCGCCTTGACGCCTGGCGCTCCTCGTCCTGATTGAGGTCGACCGGAAGAAAACGTATTTTGTTGAGCGGTCGCGTAGACGACGCTCAGCCGGTTTGGACGGTCACGACGCGGTCATCGTCGCCCGTATGACAGGCAACGATACGACCCAACTCCCATTGGCAGGGGGGCGCTTGGTCCCGACGGAGTAACACTATTTGCCCGATTTTCGCGAGGCGCTGTGCGCTGCGCCATTTGGGGCGTTGTTGGAGGGTATGGAGGTAGTTCGTTCTCCAGGATCTCCAGAATAACTCTGTTATTCTTTGGACAAGTTGCCAGCGAGATAGGCGATGCTCGTTGAGCTCCAGCACGCTCGGCTCCGGTGCGACGGTCAAGGGAGCTCCGATTAAAAAATGTCCGGGTGTCAAAGCCTCGTAATCGTCCAGATTCTCTGACACGGCGGCAATGGGACGGGAGTTTAAACACGCCTCGATCCGGCAAAGCGTGGTGGTTAACTCCTCGGAGGTCAGCGTGTGTCGTCCGATGCACCTCTTCAGGTGATATTTGACGCTGCGCACTCCAGCTTCCCATAAACCTCCGAAATGGGGGGCAGCGGGGGGATGAAGTGCCACGCTACGGCGTCGGTCGCTAAAACGCCCAAGAACTCAGGGTCGCGCACGGCCCGTCGGTGGGTGGTGGTTAGTTCTCGGTCGGCCTCTTGGAACGTCCTGCCGTTGTCGGAGTACATATGTGAAGGAAGGCCCCGTCTAGACGCGAATCGCTGGAACGCCGCGATGAAGGCAGCGGACCCATAATCGTGCACCAGCTCTATATGCACCGCCTTGATGGTCATGCATACAAATAACGCGATCATGACTTGATCGCGTAGAATGGGAGTGGCTAGAGGGAACGCGGCTCCTTCATATTTGACGAGCTGATGCAGCACGCGCTGCGCTTGAAACGCGGCGGGAGCGGTCCCGTATGTGACGGTGCAGAGACGGTACTCCGTTATGGGCTCATTCGGTTGAAAACGCCACAGTATGCGCTGGTAGTCCCTGTCACGTGGATCTACCAAAATTTGCCGATATATCTTCTCGCTGTCCGCTGTATAAACGTATCGATGTTGCCTTCAACGAATCAAAATCGCAGAAAGCTCAGTTTGGAGTTTCGGGCCAACTCATAAGAGATCGTTCAACGATTGGCCGGTGGACGTGCGACAAGATGCGTTAAATACGACGCGGAGTGGCGTAGTCGCACTATTGCCCTTAAAAACTACATGATGCGGGATATAATATATTGTTTTCGCGACGGATGTATCAGTTGGATTGGCCGGTTCCATGTGGTCTAGTTCTAGATACTCTGCTAGAAAGCCGCGGTACGCGTTATATTGGTCGGAATCGCGGTTTAGTCGCCGTTCGACTTGGAGGAGTCGCGATCGTGCAGCGTACTTTGACTCGCCGAGGGTCGTGTCGCCGTTTTTAAAGGGTAGTCGTACAGTAATTTTTCGATCGGAGTCCCAACACCCGTGCGTTGAACGGACTTGGGTAGCGTAGAGAGGCTATTTTTTTATGACTCCGTCGACGCGCCGAGACTTCAAACGACGAGCAGAACATAGAGAAGGACAGAATGAAATAGGATCGCGTGGCCGAAGCGTGTCGCTGTCGCCGGCACAGTCTAAAGGCCCGTGCGTCATCACAATGAAACACCAAAATCTTAACTTCTTTATTTTCTATGATATCATGATGGGACTTTAGCTTATTCCTGGCGTTTCGCTGATTAAAATGCTACCAAGAACGATATAATTGGGCCAATATTTAGTGGTTTAATCGACGATGAAAGTTTCGAACGCAACGAAGAAGAGCGTATTGGAAAGAAAGAGACGCAAACAGTAGCCGCCGTCGGCACAGTTCAAAGGCCCGCGTGTTCTCGCAATGAAATGGCAATGACAGAATTGTTTAATTTCCATGATCGTTTCATGGGACTTTCACTACCTTATTTCTGGCATTTTTCTGATTAAAATGATACCAAACACGATATAATTGGGCCATATTTACTTTACATGTGATGCATAATTTATAATTTGTCATACATTTAACATATGCTATATATAGCATATGTTTAAATAAACATCTTAACGTCTCGAAAATATGTTCTGAAAAAATTAGGCTTGAATTTTCGTTCGCAAGCGTCATAAATCCCAAATTTCTCCAAGTGCTCCAAAATATGAGGTCTAAAGGTCGGAAGGTCTGTAAACACGGTACACGCGTCGGGTCTGATGGAGATCTTACTGTATGGCAGTTTTTTCGTGTAAGACTTTTTCCACGATAAGTGGCACGGCCGTTCTTGGAAAAAAAATTTACAAATTGTATGTAAGAAACTATAGAAATGAAGACAAAGGGAGAAACTTTCCCTCGCAACCCTTGCATCTCAAGTGCCCCTGATGGTCGAGCGACAGAAATCGACGACACTAACCAGATGCGGTGTCTTCGAGTCCAATCGCTTATAGCCCCGCGGATGGCTTGCAGATGTAGGGGTTGCAACAAGGCACTTGAGGCAAGGCCACTTTCCCGGAAAAAAATCCAGTAAGATACCAACGATCCTGCAGGGGTGGGGATCGGGAGGATCTATCTTGCGAGGACAAGAGTCAACTGTCGCTTTAGAAAATTCCTTATTTCCTTGCCATATTTCTTTCTTATTGTTCTCGTTCTGCGCGGATCTGGTCAGTCCTGACACACATCTGGCGACCAGATCCACGCAGGCCTAATCCTCTCCTGTGCCTCTTCCAGGTTCAAGGTCTACGGTAAGGAACTGGCGAAACTTCCCTTATTTATGACACCCTTTCCTGATTGCCTTTTTCCACTCTTTCCGTTTTTTATAGCATCCTTCCGTATTCCGTTTTCCTCCTCTCTTTCATTTTTACCTATTCCTGGGGAGTTTTCTAAATGTTCACAGTGTCAGTTAGTCAGAAGTCGTGGTAGCGTAAACATCCCGGTTGCTACGATCCATCGTTGATACAAGACGTTTTTAGCTTATCGTATTCGTGTGTGCTATTTTTTTAGTTTTCTATTGATTATTATATATGTAGTGATCAGTTTCTTTTTGTATTAGTTTTTACGTTGTGTGTGCTATTTTTTTTAGTTTTCTATTGATTATTATATATGTAGTGATTAGTTTCTTTTTGTATTAGTTTTTACGTTGTGTGTACTAGTTTTTAAAGTTTTTCATTAGTTGTTAGTGCTAATTTAAGTGATAAAAATGTCACAGGCCAGAAAGTTTTTGACTATGCAACAACGTGTGGATGTTATAAAGGACTTGGAGACATTCTCTATTGCATGTGTCGCTAAAAAGTATAGAGTACATCCCAAGACAATTAAACGGATCCAAAAACGCGCTGCGGAAATCTGCAACTTCGCAGAAAAAGGGAAATTGGAGAAACGTCGGAAAATTATAAGACAACCGAAGTATGAAGAGTTGGAAGAACGGTTGTATGTGTGGTTTGCAGAAAGGAGAGCCCTAGGAGATACTGTATCGGATGCGCTACTTATACGAAAAGCACGTGAATTGAACCAACAGCTTGAAGCGTGCTCCAATTTTAAATTCAGCTATGGATGGCTCGCAAGTTTTAAAAGACGTCGCCATATTCGACTGCTGAATATATATGGTGAAAAAGCCAGTGCCGATGAACATGGAGCTGATTTATTCGTTAGCCATTTTAAAAATATATAGAAGAAGAAGATATTAATTTAGAAAATATTTATAATATGGATGAAACCGGGTTATTGTGGAAAGTTTTGCCATTGTTACGTCCTGAGGTGGACGTATTTTAGATTTTGAATAGAAAATATTGAAATTTAATTTTTAATAGATTGAAATGATTGAAACGATTATAATTGAGATATAACGCAGTTTTGAACCTACCTGCATTCACCGGCTTCGGTTCGGGTAATCGAGGATTTCTTAATGTTCTAAGTGATTTTATTTGAGGAACTGGTATGAAGAGATCGAAGATGGGTATAGTCTTTAAAAATGATTTGATATTCTTATATTCTTTGAATATAAATAAACAAAACTGTATTTTAAGCTTCAAATTTCGGATACATAATATTTTATCGAAAATCTTATTATAAATTGTTAGTAATTACCGCTAAACAGTCTTCTGGCTTGATTTTTACAGATGTGGTTTCTTCCTTCTTGATGTTTGGGTGGTGTAAATCACACAAAAAAAGAACTTTCACTTGATATTTGTAACTGATTGTGAGTTAATACTTCATATAATTGATTATTATTTGATTTCGTGAAGACTTGTGAAGAGAGTGTGAAGAATAATATTGACTGTTAATTGTACTTTTACTAACTGGAGATTTGTAAAGAGAGTGTGCTTGAGAGTGTCTGCTCCTCCTGAGGAGTCATCCCTTTTATAGACTAATCAATCCTTTGTCTCGTCAATTTCGTCAGGCGATTGTTGTCGTCATAATCGTCATAGCTAGATCTTATTACCCTGCGCATTTCCTGGATCCATTTCTTCTTAGCTGTTTTCTTATCTGTAGCTCCCCTGGCCAGATCGAATTACATTTACGTCGCACATGGGGTGACGAACAATTATTACTCATCGATTCTCGATGGACAGTCTTCAGCGGATTTTAGATCATGATTTATTTTTGGAAGTGATCTGGTCATTTTATGAAATAATTTCGCTACGCAGTTCTTTCGCTCAAGACGATTCGAATGAAGTATGAATTTCTTAATTCTATCGCACGCAATGTGGTATAATATACGATAGTTCGATTTGATTTTAACAAGAGTATTGAATATTAGTTTCTCGTACAACATTATTAGATTAAACATAAAAAGAAATTCAAAAGTATACGTAATAGATTATTGATTATATTTAATTATTATTGATGGCTGAACCACCGGACGTGACACCATCAAGAACCTTGGTGTGTGGCACTGAGCGGAGTGTGAGTGGATGCAAAATGCGGAAAGACAGACTGACGGTAGGATTGTGCGCAAATGCTACTGGGACACATAAAATTACGCCTCTTGTAATACATAAATTTAAGAAACCAAGAGCTTTGAGAGATTGTATCAACGAACTTCCAGTTGTTTTTAAAGCACAAACCAACGCGTGGATAAACCAAGCTATATTTGTAGATTGGTTCGAAAATCACTTTAAAAAAGATGTACGTCAGTATCAGTTGGAAAATAGGCTGTGCGGGAAAGTGATTCTACTTGTTGATAATTGTTCATGTCATAAATTTCCGAGTGGCTATGAACACGATGAGAATTTTGAAGTAAAATTTTTACCACCTAACACCACATCCTTGATCCAACCAATGGATCAAGGAGTAATTGAAAAGTTAAAGAGACGATTCCGATACCAACTGTCACAGTATCTCATTGAACACGGATATGGCATAGAGGAATTTTTCAAAAAGTATACAATTAAAGATTGTCTACAGGCGATCAGTTCATCTTGGAACGATCTGACATGCAGTGACATAAGAAATGCGTGGAACAAGATTATTCCGAACATGCCAACAATTGAAGAAGCAGAGGAAGATACAATAATATCCGATATGCACCAAGCTTGGTCACAGATTTCGGAGCACAACGTAACGATCGAAGACATTGAAAATTATTTAACCGAATGCACTGAGGAGGAACGCAGATTGTCAGGAACATTAGAAGAAAGGACCGCAGAGGAAGAAGATCAGGAAAGGGTCGCAGAGGAAGAACATCAGGAAAGGGTCGCAGAGGAAAAACATCAGGAAAGGGTCGCAGAGGAAGAAGAAGAAGAAGAAAAGGCCGCAGAGGAAGGAGATCAAGAACCGACTGCAGAGGAAGGAGATCAAGAAAGGGCTGCAGAGGAAGGAGAAGAAGAAAGGGCCGCAGATGAACAAGATCGACTAAATGGGGCCAAACTACCCCCAAAACTAATAAAGATTTCTGAGGAGTTTTTTAAACACAGCGAATCTTTTAAAAAATATCTCACACCTGCGGAACAATGCTACTTAGAAGGACTCCAATTAACAATGTTAGGTAAGACAATTGAAATATTTAATTAATAAATAATAAATACATCATACTATTCTAAGCATAACACAACATTTTTTTTAGGCACGTCAACAAAAAGAAAAGTCCCGTAAGGAATTTTTAAACAACTTTTTATTATCACATTAGTATTTTAAACAATAAAGTTTTTATTTTTTTCACTCGCGGTCTTCTTCCATTTCCTACATTTATTCCATACCATCAATGAAACCACGAAATATGGCCCAATTATATCGTGTTTGGTATCATTTTAATCAGAAGAATGCCAGAAATAAGGTAGTGAAAGTCCCATGAAACGATCATGGAAATTAAACAATTCTGTCATTGCCATTTCATTGCGAGAACACGCGGGCCTTTGAACTGTGCCGACGGCGGCTACTGTTTGCGTCTCTTTCTTTCCAATACGCTCTTCTTCGTTGCGTTCGAAACTTTCATCGTCGATTAAACCACTAAATATTGGCCCAATTATATCGTTCTTGGTACCATTTTAATCAGCGAAACGCCAGGAATAAGCTAGTTAAAGTCACATACACCGATCATTAAAATTAAGAAGTTTGAGACTTCGATTCAGTCGAGTCAATGTGTGGTGTTCACACCGATATACCCGAGCCGAGATCAAACATCGCCGCCCTACGGCGCGGCGCAGCGTTGGCCGGCAGTGGAGTGAGTAGGCACTGGACTACGGTTAGATAGGCGACCCAGGACTCCGATTGAAGATTTACTGTACTATATATCGCCCGTCCTCCGCCCGCCTGTGTGTGTTCACGAAATGTTGTTCCGTGAACTGTTCCTCCTGGTTCAAGGACTTTTCGTCCGTCAGGTCCTCCACCTCCCAAAATCGACGGAGATTGGAGTCAAGCGCCTCAAACGTGCTAAGGTGGTGCGCTTGAAGGGATGACGACACGAGGGAGTTTCGTGGGTCCTGACAGTATCCAACCAAGGGCGGTATTTTGAGCGATAGGCTCATCATCGGCGCCTTTCCTAATGCCATCTAGCAGTAGAAAACCGTACAAATCCGCTCCGATTAAAATATCGATTGGATCGGAGCTCATGGGATCGGCATCGGCGAGTGTAAGATACCTTACGTGCGGCCAGTTATGGTTAGCGCCTGCGCGATGAGGGACGTACCTCGTTAGTGTTTTTAACACTAGCGCGGTGGTAGCGAACGTGGGCGTTTGCGCAAATACCGGGGAGATTACAAGATCGACTGCGTGATGCACCGTCGACTCGGTGTTGCCTACTCCTGTTATTCGTACCGATCTTCGTAATTTCGGTAGACGCAGCAATTGGACTATGTTTTCCGTTATCACGGTGGTGGCCGAGCCTTGGTCAAGGAGTGCGCGTACGATCATATATTGTCCCGTGGTGGAATACAGTCTCACGCGCGCTGTTGCGAGTAACACCGGCGAGGTTGACGCGACCGATTTTGAAACGAGGTGTGTGGATATCGGGGCATTGACCCAATCAGCTGCCGAAGAGTCGATTCGATCGTTAGCAGGGGGGGCCGTGTCATTGCTCGCGAAGTGTAGCAGTGTATGATGCCTTTTTCGACACTGTTTACATGCGTGATCGCTCGCACAGTCTTTGACCGCGTGTTTAGCGCTGAAGCAGTTAATACATCGTTTTAAATTTCTTATGATATTATATCGTTGAGACGGCGGTTGGTTTTTAAATACGTCGCATTGGATAATTAGATGATTTGATCGGCACACCGGACACGACGATTTGATAGTGACTGAATGGGACGATATGGATCTAAATTTTTCTGATTTCGCGGAACTATGGATTTGCGTCTTGATGGTCGTGTTCGATTCTGGTAGGGATTCCAGGGCGCGAATTCGCGAATCTATGAATTTGATTAATTCATCGAATGACGGGTATTGGCACCTATCGCCTAACTCGAGTTCCCAGGCCTTTCGCATGTCCGTATCCAATCTTTCCGTTACGAGATACACGACCATGTCGTCCCATTCGGCGATCGAGATTCTTTAATGCTTTGATCGCGGAATGGGTTTTGTTGCGTAGCTCGCGAAGTTCGGCGGCGATTTCGCGCGGAACAGTTGGCAAGTTATTCAAAGAGCAAATATGAGTTGTTATTAACCGACGCTTGTTTTCGTACTGCGCGGTCAATTATTCCCAGGCGACGGTGAAATTACTGTTCGTTACGGCGAGGTGATCTAACGCGTCGCTCGCTTCTCCCGTTACGCACGGTGACAAATTATGCATGTGATTTACGTTTGACAATGTTTCATCGCGAATGATCATGGAACGAAACTTATCTCGAAACATCTCACACTGCTGGAAACTCCCATTGAAAGTGGGTAGGCGCATTTTTGGAAGATGAGACGACGATCGGATGGATTCCTCGGCTGTGGAGGATGCGCTGGCGGAAGCGGGTCCCGATGCGGTTGCAGCGATGATCTCGGCCATGAAATCCGACGCTTCAAAGAAGGCTTCCTCGCACATCAGAAATTGGTCGTCCTGGAAATACGGCAGGCTCGCTTGGGTCTTCTGGTCGGCTAGAGCGCATATTTGCGCGTCCACCTCCTGGCACTTAGCGAAGTTTTCCTTCACATTTTCGAGACGTTGCTGAGTGATGGCTTGAGTCATCTTGGCTTGTCCCAGCTTTTTAAAATTGATGAGAGCTCGTTGAACAGAGCCCATGAGCTGTGTTTGTTTGGCGAGAAGGTCGGTCAATGTGGCCATCTTGACAGCACGGTTTTCCGTTACACTTTTGCACACGGATATTCGAACCTCACTCCTCTTTTATCCAGCTCGAAGGACCAATGTTTCGGATGCTGGTAAGCGGATGTTGGATTCGTTGAGAAGGATCGAATGGTCTTATGTGCGGGTCGGTTATAGATCGCTTTATCGGCGGGAAAATGAATGGGTCACTATGTAATAAATCATCTAATAAATGATGATCACAAACACGATTTATTAGTTAATTTTGAACCCTGCCTTTGTCGGATTGAGTAGAGCGTAAACTATGTGTTCCGTCGATTGAGGGACGGAAGATTGCCGGCGAGGACGACGGGACGATTACGAAAGACGTTAGACGATTTTCACACACGACTCTTGACATGTATATTTACAACACATATATATATATTGTGACGTTGCAACTAGTGCGACGTCACTTCTCTGTTGACAAACGGTGAAATAACCGTAGTACAGATGGACCGGACAGCCGTTTCAATATTGCAACCACTCGCAGGTTAAGAGCGTTCCTTGAGGAAGGAAAAATCGATCTAAGATCACTCCTAACGCCATCTATTGCACGCGCCGAGAGTGGCCAATTACAGGAACGTGCCCAGGGCGAGACGACTACCGTAAGGCGCCCCGCAACCGAGGATCGACGGAAAGACGAACGATTGGCCAAAAATATCCTTCAGCTGAAGGAGACAAAAGGAGTCACCTGCACACACGGGCCAGCAAACCCGGAGGCGACGACGTGGGACGATGGGGTCATAAATGCGCTGAGTCCGAGCATGTTGGTGGTCCCACCGTCGTCTCACCCTGCCTACAATTGACCCCGGCGTGGGTGGTGCGCCGGAGCGCCTGGGAGGAATTCTCCACCCCGGTCGTCAACGACGGCCGTTACTTGGTGTCATGAAGGTCGGGGGCCCGACGACCTGTTCCGAAAGTCCGATCCTGCGGCTAGGGATAGTTGCGTTGCGGGTGCGCCCATAGGGAAACTCGGTAGGACGAAAGGAGTGGGGGAAACTAGAATCGATGCGTTCCGTCGATTCGAATTCGGGGATCACTGTCGCGCTGGCCATTCAAGAGAGCGGTCGTTGCCCTGCCAGGCTTGATTCTCGAATCCCGATAATATCGCATAGTAATTCCGCGTCGCGAGTGGTTGCGAGAGTTCCGTGCTGTTCCCGCAGAATTCCGAGGGTAGCAGAAGTCCCGAGGAGGCCGATTAACCGCCATAGTACCGTATAGACGTGGGAATCGGAAGATATACACGGTGAGTCGAACAGTGATCCCTGGTTTTCGCAATACTTCGCGGTGGCTCGTAATTTGGTGCGAGGACGACACGTGTTCGTCTCGTCCTCGGAATTTTGATGTGCCGAAGCCCTTCGGGCCTTGTGCTTAGTGCTCGCGTCAATCCGGAAGACGCTTTGAGTCACGTAGAGTAGCTCCCCATTCTAATTTCGGAAGACTTCCTCAAGGAGCCGCGTCGGAAAAGGATAAGCTCGTCGTAGTAAATTCGAGAACGCGAAACGAATCGAATTGATCGACCACGCGACGGTCCGTGCGGATCGCACCGAACACCTGCGCTTGTAAATTCCCGTCTCTCGCGAGACGGGACTGTACCGTCGTACCGTACTTCCGAAAAACGATAACGATCCGAAATCGACTAACGCGTTCCGCGAACGAACATCCGTCGCTCAAGTGTATAAGGAGCGCGGGCTCCCGGGTTGCGGCCTCGTGGCCGCTCGCCTGTATCTTTCGTCGTTGACAACTGTAATGGAAGCGGTCTTGATCGACCAAAGGATGAATGCGTGTGAATTTCGAATGGAAAGAAGAGTGAGATTTGACGGAAGAACGTATGGAATGAATGATAGATAGAACGAGAGGGTGAAAGTAACGTATGGATTTGAACTGGATGAGAGAAGGAAATGAAAGGTTGAATACTCGGAGTTTACAATAAATTATCTGTATTTGAAGCACTTGTGCACTGTACAACTTTGTCGGCGAAAGATTAAACGGAAAGAAAACTGTATTGTGAACGATGAAATAAATGAGAATCTTTATAATTGTCAGAGGAGTGATTTCGAACAGCTGATTGTGTGTATTGAAAAAGGAGGGCGAGCAGCTGTTTCCCTCTCCTTTTATTGGCTTGATCCTTCTGGAATGTTCGTCACGCGTCATGCTTCCGGGTGAGCATACGCGAGCATTCCAGAAGGATCGAGACTGGGCTTCGACCAATTGCGCGTTCGATCGTGTGCCCACGCAATTTCCGCGCGCCGCCGATTGGTGGATTGCCTGGCGGGATCGCGTCGCTCGCTCGGCGTGATCGCGGCGACATTTGGCGGGATCGCGCAGTCGTAGCGTAGCCAACATGGCGCTCGCACGCGCCAATCTCAAACATGCCGCCTGCCTCGACTGGTCGAGTTTTCGCGAACGGGATGACACAAGTGATCGTTGCGCGAGTGATAATGCTACATAGTGAAACGAACGAGATCGCATAATTGACTGGATGAAGAAACCAAACAACTGAGATGGATTAATGGAGCGAATTGACAGTGCAGTAATGGAAGCAATCTGTGAATGAACGCGTGTGACGTCACAGAGGGCTTCGTCACTGAGCCGCGCCTGCGCGAGTGAATGAAACGCGTACTACGCAGTTGTACGTGGCACGAACACGCGGAGAGTGCATCGACGCGTTCATCGATCGTTCGCGTTGATCGTCAAGACGATTAGTTTGTGCACCGGCCTCACGTATTCTGATGTGGAAGTGATCACCGTCACAACTCGAATTTTTCCATCTGTTCCTGGATGAACTTCTTTGACTCGTCCGAGGGGCTTTCGTGAGGGAGAAGTCTGCTCTCCGACCATGAGGCAGAGACAGCCAGGCGTGACGTCTTCGAACCAGCGTGTTTAGGGAGTCCTTGACTACCACCTGGTGCACTTGGGCGTGTGACGGTGTGGCGGTGGTTCCCGTGTTTCCGATCAGGATCCAGCCAAACATGGTAAGCTGGCCGACTGGCTCATTGGGAGCCCCTTTTCTGAGACCCTCCTTGATTATTGCTGGGTATACGTCCGCTCCCAGCAAGATTTCAATGGGCCTTGATTTTTCAGGAGCAGGATCAGCCAGTTTCAGCCCGTTCAGATGACGCCAAGGTTGCTGTGGGTTGGTATCGCCATGTGTGTAGCCCGTGAGCTCCTTGAGCACGACCCCTGAGACTTTGACTGTGTCGGAGCCCTGGCTTGTGGAGATGTCCAGATTTACTCGCCCACGAGCTTTGGAAAGCTGCTGCCCTCCGACACCGTAGAGGTCAACCTTGGAGGCCATCCGAGGTAACTGGAGTCGTTGAGCCAGCCCTTCGGTCACCATGGAGATCTCGGAGCCCTGGTCGATGAGAGCTCGAACCTCTTGCCGCCTGCCATGGCGATCTGCAACCTGAATCAGAGCTGTAGCAAGAAGTACCTTACCATTACGATTCCGACAGTCTAGGGTGTGATGAGCTGCCGTCCTCCGCTTTGGGCCATCCCGGAAGGCATCATGGAGCGTGGAATGATGCCGCTCTCCGCAAGACATGCAGTTCCTGGTGGATGGACAGGTCGCAAGTTGGTGTCGTCCGAGGCAATTATGGCACAGTTGGTGCTTCTCCACTTGCCCATGTCGTTCCGCTGGCGGGAGTGCCTTGTATTTCGGACACTGCATGAGGTAATGTTCGTCATGGCACAAAATGCAGTCAGGTTTTGGGCCAGTGTTCGCATGATTGATTCTAACGGTACGTGCTGTCCCTTTGAATCGAGACTGACTCTGGCTGAAGCGGGTTTCAGAGTTCTTGAGCTGACTGCTGCTGCTGTGAGCTGGAGGCGATGACGGGGGTTTCTTTGACGCATCCAACTGCTGCCGCCTCTTTATCAGAAAGTTCTTCAGCAATGCGAAGGATGGCGGATCACTACTGCCTGCAATTCCTTCCTCCCACTTATCACGTGTCACGGGATCGAGGAGTCTGACTACAGAGTGGACGAACCAATCCTCTGTGTTGGTGATTGGTCGTCCTAAGCCTTCCAACGTGTTTACGACCGACAGAACACCATTCTGGACGTTGGTGATCTCTTGAGCTGAGCTTTCTCTCATCCTGGGCAGAGAGGCGAGCTTATCCAGGCAAGATCGAACAAGGATTCTCTTATTCTCATAATGCTCTTGCAGGATGGCCCATGCTCGATCATAATTCTCGCTGGTCGTCGGAAGATCCTTGACGAGATCTGCAGCTTCTCCGTGGAGACAACTCTTCAGGTAATGCAGTCTGTCTACGGCGCCTAAATTGTTATTTCGCTCAATTATCGATTTGAACAGGTCCTTGAACGCAGGCCATTCCACATATGCCCCATGGAAGTCAGGCAGCGGCATTCTAGGCAGCGGCGCCGATCCCGGGTCATTTCGACTTGCAGCGACGGATTCCACCTTGGTTGGTGCTACCGCACTCTTTGTAGAGGACTTGGAGCTGCCCTCGATGAGTTGTGCCGCCAGGTCGAGTAGACGTCCCCTCTGCTCCATGTACGCCTCTTCTACAACCTCGGCAAACTCTACCTTGACGTAGTCGCTGCTCTTTATCGCATCTTTGTGTCGGAATGTCAAGAGGTCGTGATTCTTCTGGAACAGCGACCAGTGCTCCTCGAGGCGTTGTAACCGGGATTGCACATCACCTCCTGTCATCATGGCTTGCGAGATGGACTTTTTAAAGTTCTCAGTTATTCTACTGATCTTCCTTCCTACTTCGCTCTGCTTGGCGAGCAGTTCTTCTGCGGTAAACTCCATAATGATTCGAGACTGGGTCGATGGTTGGAGTTTCACTGAACAGCACTACTTCGCCACGTGGTTCACTGATTATTGTAAATCCGGCTCGAAGGACCAAAATATGTAATGGAAGCGGTCTTGATCGACCAAAGGATGAATGCGTGTGAATTTCGAATGGAAAGAAGAGTGAGATTTGACGGAAGAACGTATGGAATGAATGATAGATAGAACGAGAGGGTGAAAGTAACGTATGGATTTGAACTGGATGAGAGAAGGAAATGAAAGGTTGAATACTCGGAGTTTACAATAAATTATCTGTATTTGAAGCACTTGTGCACTGTACAACTTTGTCGGCGAAAGATTAAACGGAAAGAAAACTGTATTGTGAACGATGAAATAAATGAGAATCTTTATAATTGTCAGAGGAGTGATTTCGAACAGCTGATTGTGTGTATTGAAAAAGGAGGGCGAGCAGCTGTTTCCCTCTCCTTTTATTGGCTTGATCCTTCTGGAATGTTCGTCACGCGTCATGCTTCCGGGTGAGCATACGCGAGCATTCCAGAAGGATCGAGACTGGGCTTCGACCAATTGCGCGTTCGATCGTGTGCCCACGCAATTTCCGCGCGCCGCCGATTGGTGGATTGCCTGGCGGGATCGCGTCGCTCGCTCGGCGTGATCGCGGCGACATTTGGCGGGATCGCGCAGTCGTAGCGTAGCCAACATGGCGCTCGCACGCGCCAATCTCAAACAACAACGAATAAAATCATTCGAGCCCTACACTGTCGATTTATTTCCGACCTGCGAGATCCGCCCTGCCGCGAGGGCTGTCCCCGTTATTTCCTGTGTCCGAACGCCTGGTTACCCGTGTCGTCGCTTTCCGTCGGAGATTACGAGAAGACTCGGAACTCGTGTTCGACTTCCTCGAACACGACTTTTTGGTGTTAGTTAGTGTGATACATGAGTATCTGGCGCCCGAACAATTAGTTTGTGTCATTTCCGACTCTTCTCGTCACTCATTTTGTCCCGAGAGGACCGTGCTCGTGCGGCCGCGCACGGCCCGTCCTCAGCGGCTGTAAATTCTCGGGTGTTGACCATTTCCGCCGGCCCGAAACCCGTGCGGAAAAGGGACAACGTCACAATATATACACGAAAGTATTTACAATATATATACACGACGCTTGGCGAGGTATGAATATTCCCGCAGGGCGTGAATTCGACTCTAGAAATAATCGCGGTGATGTATCGCGATTCGTGCCAGTAGGGTAAGAGGAGGTATGCCCGCCAATACGCAGAGGGCGTCTAGAGCCGTGGTTCTGTAGACTCTTACCACTCTTGTCAGCGACATTTTTTGTACTCTGTTGTTAATTCTTGCCTTTGTCACCCGGCTTGCAATTATTGCCCATATAGGGGCAGCATATAGTATCATCGATTCTATTACCCTGTAGTATAGTAATCTAGAGTGGTATGAGCCTCCTCCGATGTTTGGCATAATTCTGTTTAGGGCTCCAGCCACTTTAGCTGCTTTGTTGGTTGCATAGCTAAGAAGGCTCGAGTAAAACTGGTTTCCTTCCATTATTAAGCCTAAGTATCTAACCGTTTTCTGCGGTACAAGAGTGTTGTTATTCATTCTAATATTAATCCCTCGTGGGGATTTTCTGCCGGTAAGTAAGAGCAGCTCTGTTTTTTCTTGTGTCAGGGACAGGTGGTTCATCTCGAACTAGCGACTTATTAGCGCTAGGGCGTCAGTAGCTGTCCTTGACAGATCTTCTGCTTTCCTAGCGGTAATAATCAGCGCCACGTCATCGGCGAATCCATTAAGATATGCTCCTCTGGGGAGGGCTATCTTCAGTAGCCCATCATAATGGATGTTCCACAGTATCGGGGCGAATACCGAGCCCTGAGGGACTCCTGCGTATATATTTATTTCTTTTTCCTGTTCCCGACTATCAGTATACACCACAGATCTGTCTTCTAGATAATTCTTTAAGATGTTAAACATTTTCTCAGGAAGATTTCGACCTGTCAGTAACTCTACTAGGTTTTGCCATTTAATGGTATTGAAGGCATTTCGCACGTCAAGTGCGATCATGGCACAATGATAAAGCTTGGATTTGGCCGCGTCCCAGCGTTTAACCACCTCCGCGATCGCGTGTATGGTACTTTTACCACGACTGAAACCATACTGGTTAGGCTCAAATTTAATCTTTTCCATCAGTCTGTTTTTTAGGCAGTGTTCGAGTATTTTTGCAATGTTGGACAGAATGGTCAGGGGTCTCCACCCGACCTGGCCATCAGGTCCCGGTTTTTTAGGGATCAATACTAATCTTCCTTTCTTCCAGAGTTTAGGAAAGTAGCCCAGATTGTAACATACATTCATCAGGTGGGTCAGGTGTGTCGCTGCGATGGATCCCAATAGTTTGGCCAGGTCGGATGGTAAGCCATCTAACCCCGGGGCCTTCTTCTTTATGGACTTTATTGCTTCTAATATTTCTGCTGTTGTAAACGGGCTGTCGGTTGAGCTGTTTTTAACATAGTATTCACCATAACCGGGTCAGGAGATGTTTGAAATAACATATCTATGGTTTTTCTCATTTCTTCATCCGATAGTACTGTAGGCGGAGGTCTACCTGCCATCGTTCCCATTACCCATTTATATGGTTTCCCCCATATATCCCCCTCTACGCCGTCGATGAGGGTCGTCCAGGCATCTTTCTTCGATTTCTTAATCGCATATTTTAGTAGTTTCTTATCTTCTTTGTATTTGTTTAGACATTCTTCTATTTCTTCTATTGATTTGCATTTGGATCGAACTCTCTGTAAGGTTCGTCGGGAAGCTATGGCTGCTTTTCTGAGTGTGGATATGTCTTTATTCCACCACCATACCTCTTTCCTTTTCCCCATAGATGTTTGTGGGTCGTAGCTGGTGGATTCAAAAATTTCTTCCAGAAGTAAAATGTATGAGTCGACGTCCTCGATCGAGGAGATGGTTAGCGGATCTGCTATTTTTGTCATGTGGTTATACAACTTGGTGAAGTCCTTGACATTTAATTTCTTTTTAACTTCCCGATTCATAGGGAAGTTACTGTAATTACCCCGAAAATCGAAAATCGATTTTTTAGCAGATCTTCACGTTTCATGGTCATTGGAGTCATTTTAGACTATTTTTATCAAAATGTCCGTATGTGTGTGTGTGTGTGTGTGTGTGTGTGTGTGTGTGTGTGTGTGTGTGTGCGTGCGTGCGTGCGTGCGTGCGTGCGTGCGTGCGTGCGTGCGTGCGTGCGTGCGTGCGTGCGTGCGTGCGTGCGTGCGTGCGTGCGTGCGTGCGTGCGTGCGTAACGTTTTCTGAAAAAGTAACAACGCGATCAGAATGATGAATGATGCAATCGATGTGCCCCGCTGTAACTTAGAGCTGATTAGATTTTGATCAATTTTGGTCAAGTAGTGTTTTAGTTTTTTTCGAAAGGAGTTGATTAAACATTGCAATTTATACGAAAGGCGTATCCACCGAAGAAGTAGACGTAACTATATATATATATATATATATATATATCAAGCATGGGCAAAAATAGCAAGCGAGCTAGGGAATTCAAGGAATACCCGTGGAATACCCCCACTTCTCCCGGCCGCGCGTCTCGCTCCCCGTGGCGGCCCTTGTGCTCGGTGAAACTATGGCTGCTAAGGGGATTGAGACGCGCGGCCGGGAAAAGTGGGGGTATTCCTTGAATTCCCTAGCTCGCGTGCTATTTTTGCACATGCCTGATATATATATACAGGGTGTCCCAGTTTTTTCCGGCCAAACTTTGCCAGTGTGTTCTACACGCAAAAGTAAGAAAAATATGTTATATGAACATATGCTCTTAAATGTTTTATTAAGGAGTTATAACTAATAATACAAAATGATAATGAACTGGCATTTCGTCGACACAGCGTACGAACGTATTATGAATATCTCTGTTTGTGTTTACATAAAGTCTTATGTTTACTTGCTGAAGTAGTTGATATCGACATTTTTTATTAACGTTTTATTAACGAGTTAACATTTCAAAATGACGTCCGTTATTGCGAATACAGGATTGGCATCTAACAAAAATTGACCCTTATTGATAATACGTTCGTACGCTGTGTCGACGAAATGCCAGTTCATTATCATTTTGTATTATTAGTTATAACTCCTTAATAAAACATTTAAGAGCATATGTTCATATAACATATTTTTCTTACTTTTGCGTGTAGAACACACTGGCAAAGTTTGGCCGGAAAAAACTGGGACACCCTGTATATAGCCATATATATATATAGCCATATATATATATATATATATATATATATATATATATATATATATAGTTGTATCGTTGTATCGTTTGCGTAAATCTAATTAAGACAATTTATTTTGCAACATTAGTATGCTATAACAAGGACCAAGCGAGCAACGAGCATACGATATTGGTTTAATGCGACGCCATATAGCAAACATTTTGATAAGTAGAAAACTATTGAATTTCCCTGAAAACGTATAATCTTCTTAAAACGTACACTTAATAAACAATAATAATAATATACAGCAACTAACGAATCGGGAAGTTCTTTGTGTGGCTCGTGGAGAGTCACACACAAAATGAAAGACATTAATAGCTGTGGGCCCTACTAGCCATGCGTACCACTAACATTTTCGCAAGAGCAGTCCTTCCCGCGAGCTCGCGAAGCGAGCGAGCAACAACAACCCTACTCGCGAGCGAGCGAAGCGAGGGAGCAACAATAGCCCTCTAGTTCCGAGATTCTATCCTCATAGGCTTCTGTAGTTATGTTAGGGGAGAAATAGCAGGCCGTGACGATGTAGACGTCCAGCTGGACAGCCACAATGCCCTTTCCTCTGTATATACCCCTGATATTGCTAAACGCACCGTAGGTGGCTTGAGGGATCCAAATCGATGCATTTTTATGTCCGTCGTTAAACCAATAGGAGAAAGGAGACCATGGTTCGGCTATTATAACAATGTCGGCTCCATATTGAGTAGCAGCCTGGGTGACCAGGTCCTCTTTAAGACATTTCCTTTTATTGATCCTCCTTCACGGAGTCCTTATGTTTCTACAATTAATCTTAAACTATACATAAATTTACACGCCTTTAAATTTTTTCTATAACTAATTAATTAAACTAAACTGCCTAAACCTATATATACTAATTGCCTAACAATAATTCCGCACTATTTTTACTAGCACTCTCGCCTGAGTGACTTTTCGAATACACTTTTTTTTTCTTTTTTTGTATAATCGCTCGCAATTTGTGTATACGGTTTCCCGTCGTTATTCCGCCTATGGATATGCGGAAAAAACTATATCTCCTATCGCCAAATTTTGGCTCGCACGCTCGCAATTCCGTTTAACCGTCGTTTTTTATCCTATCTTCTAGATTTTTAAATCTATTCTATATTCTATGTTACTAATTTTCTCCTTTTTCTTTTTTAGGTCACCACCGAGGATCACCCGATGGCTTCCGGATCTCTAGTGATGATTTGTGTTTTATATTTTAGAAAACTATTCTATACTAAATCGTAACAATTTTCAAAATTTTTCAAGACCGTTTGATTTCCCAACTGAAGCTTGACTGCGGTCTACACGCAGCCTAAAAGTACTAATAGTAGCTAAAACTAACAAAAATTGAACAATTGAAAAAGTCCGCGAATTTATGAAACGAGCGAGCTCGTTCACATCAAAAATATCTGGACTCCGATTATTCCGCCTATATTTCGTACAGGGCCTACTTAGGGTTGACCTAAGCTGTACCCTATCAAACACTGTATTCTTTCACAGTCCAGAAACTATTGGTGCGATGTTCGCCCCAAAAGTCTCGGGACGCACCGCACACGGCCACCAGCCAGAAAATCCAGGTACTTTTGACTTGACGATTTCGTCAAAATTCCTCGGATGTTTCGGACGGAGCCACGCACCAGCACACCCGTAATAATTACTCTAAATTACTCTATTTACTCTAAAAGTAGTACCTAATTACTAACTAGGTACACGAGAATACTAACCTAACTTCTACTAACTACTAGCACTAACACTAAACTGTCTCCCCCCTGTTATCGCGGAGCGGTATTCGAAACCCCGGCGTTCGACAGGTATTATTAAGTATATGAGTCGGGGGGTTGCCCCGGCTGCGCCGTACCTCGAACATTCGGTTCATACCGGCTTCTCACAATATACAGGCGATGGAGTGGCAGTCACACAGTTTAGCGGGGACACGCCGACGACGGGGGGGATCCAACCCGATCATGTACGGCGTGCTCATCCCGCATATTACTGCGCGCTGCTCCGTTGTCCATCGTAACGCCTTGCCAGATGTTATGGCTCTACTTTCTCGTTGCTGCCATGTGGAGGGACCGCAACGTCGATGCCAACTGCCACCTCGAGTCCAACCCTATCCAGGAGCTCCTTGCTTGTTAAAAGCAGGAGGGGCCCGAGGGACCGAGACCCATACAGAGTCTCGGCCAGCTGGTCGATCCATGATGTCTCGGTAGAGGTATTCTTTTGCCCCTAGTCCGTGACTTCTCGCGTTCGAATAGCCTTCGACTTAAGTACGTCTCGCGCGAATTTCCGGAAACTCCTGAACAGTTGTTCTGTTACCAGGACAGCTTCTCGCACCGGCCACTGTTGGCCTTTAGCGATGGCTTCCTGGCGCAGGAGCTCCCGCGCTTGATCGTACCGAGGACACACGTACAAGATATGGTTCGGTGTTTCCACTTCACCGCACTCGCAGTGTTCATCCTCTACTAACGTGAAGGCTTTGAGCTTCGCACGGAAATCTCCGTGTCCACTCAGGAACTGAGACACATAGTGATCAGGGATCACCCAGCGCGCAGAGAGTCGGCCTGATACATCGCTGAAGTATTCGAAGGTGACCCTCCCCTTCTGCGATGACGACCATCTCCGTTGCCACACTGCCAGAGCGGTCCGTCTTACCTCGGCTAATGCCTCGCGCGGACTCACGACTCCGTTTGCCAAATCGGCATGACTTATTCGACATGTCTCATACTCTACATCAAGTAGCTTTCGTATCTTATAGGCGCATACCCGCTCTGCCATCACCAGGTCCATCGGAACCGCACCAGCGATCACAGCGACCGCGTCGGTGGATATCGTTCGATAGGCCTTGGTGCAGCCAAGCAGTGCTCTCCTCTGCGCCCTTATGAGAAGGGTTCTCAATTTAGGGGTGAGAAGGTCTGCCCAGCCTGCAGCAGCGTACGCCATGATCGGGACAAACAGGCCGTTGTATATAATACGCATGGCCCGATGTCCCAATCCCCAGTTTGATCGAGCAATATTTAACTCCCAGTCGTTTGTCGAAGTATACACCAAGGTACCTTATGGTATCCTTCATGGCGATACTTTTTCCTTCAATCTTCACCACAGGTGGCCTCTCCCTATGGAGGTAGCCTTTTAAGAGAATCATCTCGGTCTTGGGAGCAGACAGCGATAACTTTTGCGACTTACACCACGCAGATATCGTGTCCGCTACCCTTTGTGCCTTGAGCTGGACTTCCTTCATCGAGCTGCCTGACACAAGCACGAGTAGGTCGTCCGCATAGGCTATGACCTTGCATGCGAGGCCGGCGTTCGACAAGAGCCATAGAATCAAGTCAAAGACGAGATTCCATAAGCTCGGACCGAGAATTGATCCCTGTGGACAGCCTTTTGTCACGTCTTTCCGCACTTCCCCGTGATCGGACTTTAGCGTCACCACACGGTTGCGGAAATAGTCAACTATCAGCCTATAAAGATTGCGCGGACAACCTCGCCTCCTCAACTCGTTGAGGATGCTCGGCCACCATAAATTGTCAAACGCGCCCGAGATATCGAAGGCGAGCGCCATGACATATTTGTCTTCGCAGCCGGACACCAGACTCCTGAGCTTTACCACGGCATCTTCCGTGGATCGCCCCGGTCTAAATCCGTATTGCCGGTCAGACGCATGTTCATGGTTCAGGAACAAATCAGCTAATCGTCTAGCGATTAGCTTCTCAAGGACTTTGCCTACTACGGATAGTAGGCAAATTGGTCAATAGGACTTCACCTCCGTCTCAGGTTTGGCGTGCTCTTTCAGAATGGTTCTGATAGAGCCGACTTTCCACCTGGAGGGGAAGATCCCATACTCAAGACAGCTGTTATAGAGCCGGAGCAACTCGACACGGAGTATTCCGGCGGAGTATTTCAATACTTCCGGCTCTATTCTGTCCAGGCCTGGGCACTTGCGTCACTTAAGACTTTTCACCGCCTCTTCAAGCTCCCAATGAGTGAAGACAGGATCGTCCTCAGTCATCGGCTCGGTAGCGGCTTCTAGTCTAAGCTGCGACTGCTCCGGAGTGTCGCTCACAGACGAATCGTCCGGAACTAACGCCTCCAGCAGCGCTGACGCAGTGGATTCCCAGTCCATCGTGTGCCCTTCGCTCGTGCGAATGTTAGAGACCGCTGTCTCAACATTCAGCTTGTCCCTGGCGATCTTGTAAACAAGTCCCCAGGGTTCCTTGTTCCCTTGCTCGGTAACAAAGTCTTTCCAACTCTGATACCTCGCAACTCTCACGGCAGCCGAGTACGCCTTTCTCTGCACGAGATACTCAGCTCTTCGGTCCGGCTTCTCCTCCTCCGAACAACTCGGGTTTTGGAAGGCGCGTCTACATCTGTTGACGCGCATCTTCTGTCTCGTCAATTCAGGTGTCCACCAAGGGACTGACTTGGAGTGCCACTGCTTGGTTCGCATAGAGGATTCGCACGCATGGACAATCGATCTCTCGAATTCCTGTGCAAGTTGTTCTACCTCCTCGCGACCATTCGGTCGGAGGGTTAAACTCCTCTTGCTCTCCAGCAGCGCTCGATCGAATCTCTGCATGTTCGCACTATCCAGGTGGAACCGCCCTTCACGGTGCCGGTTTCCAACCGTGGCTGCGAACTGCAACGAAAATTGTATGACTCGGTGGTCGCTGGATGTCAAGTCCTTTTGGACTTTCCATCCTCGCACTTTGTCGGACATGTCGGGTGTCGCAAGTGTGACATCGATATAGGACTCTCCGGAAGAACTGGAGTACGTAGGCATACTACCAGTCTCGTTCAACACAACCAAGCCGTGCCGGGCCACGAACTCTTCGAGTTTTCGGCCTCTCGCGTCCGTCGTTGCACTGTCCCACAAAGGAGACTTAGCGTTGACGTCCGCTGCGATCACGACTCGGCCATGGTTAAGTGCCGCAAGAACTCTCTCCAGTCGAGCCAGACTTGGTTCAATTTCTTCCGAGAATTGAAAGTACTGGCTGACTAGGTGAAAAACACCAAAATTGCCATTAATGCACGCGCAGGAGAGATGCGTATCGCACAGGTGTGCTAACTTGGTCACGGTCAAGTCCCGACTCGTGACAGCTATAGCTGCCATCGGCCGGTCCCCTTCCGCGACCAGCTTCCCAGCTGTACGGCTCTTGAGCTAATAGCACATCGACTCCTTTTGCGTGCAGCAAAGATCTGATTTCATCGGTAACGATCCGAGCGCGCTGCATGTTATGCTGCACGACTCGAATCGACCTCTGAGACCGTCGTCTGTCTTCGGTGCTCTCAACCATAATTGGTTCGAGCTCGGACTTGCTGTAGCGCGGCCTGATAGGACGCGCACAGCTTGTCTCTGGACTTATGTTCGTGCGGCTTGCCACGTTCTTTGCAGTTAGAGCAGACCGGCTGTCCACTCTTCTTGCTGCACGTGGCAAAGGTATGCCCCTTTTCGGCGCAGTGACCGCAGACATCGTCTTTGTTCTTGCATCGTTTTGCCGTGTGGCCAAACTTCTGGCACTTGAAGCACCGGGTAACGGTGACGTAGTCCTGTACACGACAAGCGGACCACCCCACGCAAACCCGGCCTTCCCCACTTTTCAGCCGCTGGTGAACCTGCGGACTGACGTCTATGACCCAGTTGGTCGCCTCCCTGCCCTTAGGACCGGCTTGGTAACCGACCTTCAGGTTAGAGGCAAACTCTTTCTGGGTCATCTCGGTGAGGTTTTGCTTCCACAGATTGGAAACAACCTCTTCTCTCGCCATGCCTTTCGGAACATCGTACACTATAAGTGACGGGTTCCGTTTGGCTGGCGTAGAGACCGAGAGTCCTTTATCCTTCAGCCCCTTACTCCCCGTAAAGGCTTGAAGATCCTCCTTGCGCTCGGTCTCGACTACGATGCCACCGGAGTGGATGAGTCGGACTGACCTCACGCGGATCTTCTCCTTCGCGGGTTTCACTAGAGCAAGAACAGTCCGCTTAGTCGCTTCGCTGCTCTGCTCTTTGCCTTTCGGCGGAAAGATCCTTACCACATGTTGTGGTGGTCTTACCGCGTCCGGGGAGACCTTTCGGCACTCGACCTTTACTGCCTGAGCATAGGTCGAGTGAGCACGCTGTCCAGCTATACCGGTCGCTTTGGACCGCGGGGGGGGGGGGGGCGGTCCGCGACTCGGTCGCTGCGCTCTCTCCAGACGGTCTAGCTCTATCTGCCCTGACCGCTGCAAGCTGTCCTTCAAGGAAGCTATTCCGGTGAATAAGCTCCTGGACCAGCTCGTTGAGCGCATTAGCGTGTTGCACGATCGCGGCTGAGGCGTTTTTTGTGATCCTCGATTTCTCAAGGGCACAACACCTCGTTATTGCCGCGACCTGCTTGAAGCCCTCGCCTCTTACGAAATCGAGAGCCCGTACTCTGGGCCCGGAAACCGCCTCCACCGGTTTCTCTCCCAGTCGCTTGCTCCCCGCTATGGTTGGTGCCACCTCAGCGGAGCGCTTGTCCTTTTTAGAAGAAGGGACAATCCCTGCCTTCTCTTGGCGGAGTTTGTTCGTAGGGTTTTTATCCCCTGCGAGCGCTTTGCCTTTCTCAGAGGCCAGGTTAATAACCTGCCTCTGGTCCTTAGAGCTCTCCCCGGACTGAGAAGAGCTCACCTTCTTCGACTTTGGGGCCGGCTTGCTCTTCGGTTTCCCGACTGGAGCTAATGCCTTCCCCTTCTGTGCATCGCACCTCTCGAGGGACACGCTAGGCTGGCTAACTTGTAGCTCATCCTCGGTCCTCTCCTTTTTAACGGACACAGGGGCGGCTCCGCTGGTTCCAGCTTCTGCCACCCCTGTTGCGACGGCTTCATGCTCGGCTTCGCCTCGCACTGGTCCCGACGTCTTGACTCGCGTTTTGTTAGTTTTTCTTAAATCCATAGAAAGAACTCTTGATTCGTTCCGCTGCGTGCACCAGCCTCCTCGGACCCTCAAATGGAACCGTGGAACCGAATGTCCCACTAGGTTAGTGCATCACCCAGAATATAGTCAGCAGATATGTTGGTGGCCGATTACTCAACCACCATCCGCATCCTCACCCGACGGAATTCCACTTCGACGAAGTCTTAGTGGAGCTTCCAAGCCGATTGACTAGGCACAGGGTTACTTTTCTCGCCTAGCCGCCCATCTAGTCGAAGCGGAGGCCAGAGGTACGTGTTGGGCGACGTCACCCCCGCAGAGGTGGGCCCCCTCAGATCCCAGGATCCTCTTTTCCGACGAAAAGGGTCGCCACGCACGGCAAACACGTGGGAGACGTGGACTTTGAGTGGTTGTCTCCTCCACTCCACTGCGCTTCGTTTGGTTCGCTTGACTCCGAAGAGCCTGCCATCCAGCGGGACCACATAGAGGCTCAAGCGCAGCTAGGACACATAGTGTCCCTTTACAACCTCGGCCTCTCCGAGGAACCAGAGCCCATCCCTTCGCAAGTCGCTGCAGACGTGCATATTTCTAAGTACCAGCGGCGTATTGCTTTGAGAACGGGTGCAAAACACAAGATACCTCCAATGGAAGCACCCGAACTCGCCTTCCTCACACGCCATCGCTGCCCTCTCAGCGATTTGGCTGGTACGCTGGTACGTCCGGTCTTATACGTACCACCAACGATCCGAGCAAAAGTCCGTAGGACTGCAAGAGGCGCTCTTCTCAACCCATAAGAAGGCCCTCAGCTGTCCCCGCCCCCCGGCGTTCGACAGTTTAACCCTAAAATACACTTTTTTTTTTCTTATCTTTCCCTAATGCAGGTTTTCTTCTTTTGCAGCCGAGAGCCGGGAGCCGCCGCCAGACGCCCACGCACCACCGAGGAACCCTCCGAAAAGTAAGCAGAAAAGCGAGCTTGTTTGTCGTGCTCGACCCTCGCTTCGTTTTCAAAGCGGAGGAGAACCCGACAAATTACGCTCCGATGGAAAATTCTTTTCTACTTTCAGCTCCTCTTTGCCGCGTAAGCATCCACGACTCCAGCGACCGCCTGCGCCACTCCAGCATCCAAAGAATGCACTGCACCACTAAAACCTATCACTATGCACTACAGAACTATGTAACTGTACCCTATGCTTCCTAAACGCTTTACAATAACGTCGCTATCTAGCTGCCTCGACAGTAAAAACCGCTCTGCGGGTGACCGGGTCCTGAGCCATCCTGCAGTGGTTTAGGTTTATCTGAAGGATCTTGAAGCTTTTTCTGTCCTTACTGCTTGTTAATGACATCTTTAGGTAAGTAATTTGTTGTATAATATGAATAAATAAATAAATAAATATATAAATAAATAGTGTCAATAAATAGTTTGGACATGTATGTATAACAGGTAAGAATAAATAAGTAGGTTCGTATAAATATGTAAGTTTAAACAGGTAAGTATATATAAACAGGTAAGTATATATATATATATAATCAAGCAGGTAAGTATAAATAAACAGGTAAGTATAAATAAATATATAGATTCGTATAAATAGGTAAGTTTAAAAGGTAGCTTAAGTATTAGGTCGTTTATCTACAGATATGTTATTGTCCGTCAGGGGGATTTTCCTGACCGTTGATTCTTTTGCCTTCTTGTTCGTTCTGGCTGCCTCTAGGGCCTTCCGGTAGATCGGGCACTTCAGGCTGCCGTCTCTATGACCCTCAGACTGACATAAGATACATTTCTCCGCGTTATTACATTGGGAGATCTGCTGTTCGTCACTGCCGCATCGGCGACAGAGCTTGGATCTGTCGACCCCCTGGCATGTCTTGGTAGTATGACCAAACTCTCTACATTTAAAACATTCTATAATGTCTTCGCGTTCAACTATACGGCATAGCCCCCAGCCCACCCGTAGGGAACGACTGGAGAGCAATTTGTCCGCCACTGCAGCAGGAGCAATGACCGTTGCATTTTGTCTACCTGCAAATGCCGGTCGCAGCGCCTTGACTGCGATGCTTTCCGCTAGCGTTCCCGATAGGTGGTTTATGATGGCCTTGTTGATATCGCGACTGTGATGTCTCCGTCCAGTTGCTTTAAGTGTAGCACCTTCTTTGTGGAACCGAACACCGTTGATTTGGCTCCCGCAATCCTGGTGTTAATGAGCGTGCTGAAGCTGGAGGCCTTGGCAGTGTCTCCTTTGATTGCTACCATTACTTCTCCTTTTTTATTCGCTTTCACTCCGGCAATGGAGAAGCCCTCTTTATCGATGTTATTGTTATTCTTTAGGGTCTTTAGCGTTTCAGCATAAGATCTCGTGCCGTTATTGACTAGGACCATTTCAATGCCATTTTGGGATTTCTTGTTTTCTCCACTGTAGAGGTTACAGTGGATTCTGGCTCTATATTTCTATTGAAGAAGATGGCCTCGACCATCTTCCTCAGTATATTAGGGTCTATCCGGTCATGGCTGATTGTTATCCTTTGCCTGGCGTTTTCCTGTGTGATGTCTTTCAACTCTTTTAAAGCGTTATATATGGTCTCCAGGTTAGTGGGACTGTCGTCCTGCTCTCTGTCTACCATATGGTAAATAAACTTTTCATCTAAGATCTTAGAGCCAGTGATAACCGCGATCTGTGGTGGTTCAACTTGAACTGGGTCGGCCGACCCCGTTCGTCACCTTCGTGCTCGCATACACGAGATTCAAAAAGAAGGAGAAGGAGAACGCTCGCCGGTTTGATCGTTGTTTGCGTTTTTGAACTAACGCTGCCACGCGGTAGCGGATTCCCGAACACGTGGCAAGAATTCGTTTATTATGGTAATGTCATTTTAAAAAATCTATGTGTATTGAAATACATTGCAGTATTAATACGTTACAGTATTAATGCATCGATCGTAGATTATAATAGAACCTAAGCACAAATACTGACATTGGGAACAACTGCGACATACACTATTGAAGGAAAAAATTTTTTCTCATTTCTTTGTTGTTTTTGTGTATATGCACTCCTTGATTCTCAAAAGTTTCATAGTGTAAGTATTATTCAGTGCGGTGAGTACATTACTTTAAATTATAAAAAATGCAAAGCTAATTGTTAATTTTTTTGTATACTGTGACGTTGTCCCTTTTCCACGCGGGTTTCTGGCCTGCGGAAATGGTCAACTCCCGAGAATTTACAGCCGCTGAGGACGGGCCGTGCTCGGCCGCGCGTGCACGGTCCTCTCGGGACAAAATGAGCGACGAGAAGATTCGAAAAGGACACGAATGAATTGTTCGGGCGCCAGATACTCAAGTATCACACAAACTAACACCAACGGCTCGTGTTCGAAGAAGTCGAACACGAGATTCGAATCTTCTTGTAGTCTCCGACGGAAAGCGACGATACGGACAGCCAGGAATTCGGACACAAGAAACAACGGGGACAGCCCTCGCGGCAGGACGGGTCTCGCAGGTCGGAAATGAATCGAGAGTTTAGGGCTCGAATGATTTTATTCGATGTCAAACGAAAAATACAGGCGAGCGGCCACGAGGCCGCAACCCGGGAGCCCGCGCTCCTTGTACACTTCAGCGACGGATGTTAGATCGCGGAACGCGTTAGTCGATTTCGGATATTTAACGTGACACGGAAGTACGGTACGACGGTACGAATGTGTCTCGCGAGAGACGAGAATTCACCAAGCGCAGGTGTACGGCGCGGTTTACACGGACCGTCGCGAGATCGACCAGTTCGATCCGCTTCACGTTCTCGAATTTACAACGTCGAGCTTATCCTTTTCCGACGCGGCTCCTTGAGGAAGTCTTCCGAAATTAGAATGAGAGGGACTACTCTACTCAACTCAAAGCGCCTTCCGAATTGACGCGAGCACCAAGCACGAGGCCCGAAGGGCTTCGGCACATCAAAATTCCGAGGACGAGACGAACACGTGTCGTCCTCGCACCAAATCACGAGCCACCGCGAAGTATCACGAAATCAGGAATCACTGTTCGACTCACCGTGTAGATTTTCCTTTCCCACGTCCGGACGGTAATTCGGCAGTTAGACGGCCTCCTCGGGACTTTCGGCTACCCTCGGAATTCCGCTGGACTGGCACGGAAATCGCAAACCACCCGCGACGCGGAATTACTATGATCTACCGGATTCGAGAATAATGGCCTGACAAGGCAACGAACCGCTCTCGTAACGAACCAGCGCGACAGTGATCCCCGAATCAGTCATGGGATATTCGTGGGCCGTGGGCAGTTCCCCTGACGCGCTGGTTTCCCCTTCCCTGACGTACCGTCGTATCCATGTCGACCACGCATGCCTGTGATGGTGCCTGCTCGATTGCACGCGCGCTACACACACCAGCGTACCTCTACTCTGTCCGTGAAAATTACCTGCTCGACTGATCGACGCTGAAGCGATCCTTCGGTTTTCACGTTTCCGAAGTTTCGAAAGCATGAGGCGAAAAGTCGAAATCTGGAGACGGCGCGCATTTGAATCCCGGCACAGCGCGGCGCGATGTGGCGCACATTTTGCTATAACTTTTGATCTAAAAGAGATATCGAAGAGAAATTTGGACTAAATTGTTTTTGAAAAATTGGGTTTAATGATGTAAAGAGAATAATAAAATTATGAAAAAATTAATGAATATTCTACCTAATAGTATACGCGACTGAGATTTTTTTCAAAATTTTTGGTTGTAAAATCGATTTTTAAACAAATCGGAAACCATAAAATTGCCGATTTTATATCAAAGTCTTCAGTTAATGTGTATTTTTTTCAGATTTTTCGGATTATGGAAACATGTTTTAAAAAATTGAAAACCTCCAAACATTCGGAAAAAATGCATATTTTGTATTGAAGTTTTAGAGACACCAGTTTTATAAAAATTCAGTACTTAGATATTATTGAAGCAATTGTTCTTAATTTTTTTATAATTATTTAGAGATTGCATAATCGTTAAAAGAACAGCTATACGGCCGGGAATCTTCTAGCCCCAAATCGAATCCCGCACCTAATAATTTTTGTTGTCTTTAAATACTTATTGCTTCGAGTTTTAATGAAAAGTTTAACCAAAAATCCATTTTTTAATTGTCTACATTTATTTTCAACTTAAAGGATTGATGGAGTTCGCGCTGTCGACTTTCGCTGTCCACTTTCTGTAATTGAAAAAAAAAGAAACAATTTAAGTTATGATGGCGAAGTGCAGAATGGTTTCGAGGTATGTATTCGAAAATTCCGCTACAGGTGGTCCCCTGTGTTCCTATATTCGAAGAAGAAACAAACATAATTAGAATCATAATTCTAATTGCAATATTATAGGACACAATATTAACACAATCTCATCTATTCATCGATGAGATTAATTCTTGAGCAAAATAAATGCCTTATATTATATAAAAAACGATAAAAACGCTACGGAGAAAAGTTATAGAGAATAGCTATACATTTGTGGTTGTTTAACGAAATAGCGTACCCGCCAAAATAAGAAATAAAGACTAAACGACCTACAAGTTCGTAAACGCGTGCAATGTCAATTGCTTGAAATTTTGCGTACGCGACGAATTTGCATACAAATCCGATTAAATTAAGAACATCCGAATTCCAAATACACCAATGTAGGATAAATGATGTTGTCGTCGTCGAAGAGTCGATTAACGAATACAGAACTTTATTAAAATTATTTGGCAAATTAAATTACAGGCTTCCGACTTCTTAAATCAACCCGCACGCACTTTAATCACTCTGTCTCTCGCTTTCTTACTCTCTCTCGCTCTCTCTCTCTATTTCTCTCTTCCTCTCTACTCTCTTTCTCTCTTGCTCGCAACTCTTCTATTCTATCTCTGCCGCGTCCGCGACCTACCTTGCCTATATAGGCCAATCATACCACACACACATACATAATTGACTCACATACATACTCCGCGGTCGTCGCACCTTCGCCGCTTTCTCTCTCGCACACTCACGCTCTCTCTCTCAGTCGCGCTCGCTCGCTCGGGCATTCACCTGTCGCCTGTTTACATTTTGGCGATCCGCGGGTGTCCTATTCGGCAAAAACGCTTGCCGTTTTTGTCTCTCAGGACGTCTCAACCGTCGATCGGAGCCTAACGACTTTTGCATCCTACATTCGGCCATCCTGCACTAATATCCGACCCCGGATATTGCCTCAGCCTCCTCCTCGCTGACATCTTCATCGGTTGGTCGAGCCCATGGCTTCATGTAGTCTGCTGCTGTTGACGTTCGGAAGGGCCCCTCGTGGTCTCCTACCCTCTCAACGACGTAGCGGTCCTTGCGCAGCTTCCTCGCGATTCTGTATGGCCCAAGGAATTTGTTGGCCAATTTTAACCCTGGCCCTTGTTGAGTACGCTTAATCGCTACTAGGTCGCCCTCACGATACTCCCTCGCGACTACCCTTTTCTTATTATAACCCTTTCTATTTTCTTTTTGTATCGCCTCGATCGCTTTCCTAGACCGATCCCGTATCTCATCTCGCTCGGTTTCGAATTGCGTAACCCACTCCCTTTCTAATAACTCGCGGATTTCGGGGCTGTCCCGTAGTCTCGCGTGAGTTCCGAAAAGTACTCGGAACGGCGTCGTACCTATGCCTCGATGCATGGTTGTGTTTAAACATTGTTGCGCCGTTTCTAAATGTTTGTACCACTCTTCGCGTTTCGGGTGTGCCAATTTCGTCAACAAAGGCAATAGTGTACGATTTACGCGTTCTACTTGACCGTTTCCTCTTGGAACGCCTGTCGTGATTAGTTGATGCTGAATCTTTTCTTCCTCGCAATATCTTGCGAATTCTCCCGACGTAAATGCTGTTCCGCGATCCGAAATAATTCTGCGGGGGTTTCCGAAAATGACCGATTGCTTTCGCAGCCTTTCTATAACCTCCACGGTCCCCGTGCTTTTGGTAGCGTACAGCCACGTGAATTTAGAAAACGCGTCAACTACCACCAAGATGTGGTTATAACTCTTTTTAGTGGAGGGTAACGGTCCAAGGTGATCTATATGGAATGTCTCTAGTGGTATTTCGCCTTTGTCTACCGAATTTAGTAGACCCTCCATCTTGCCCTGTTTTCTATTGGCGAGTATGCACGCTACGCAATTCCGCACGACTTTCTCGATTTTGACTCTGGCGTTCGGTAGCCAATAGTCGTTGCGGAGTAGCGCTTCCGTTTTCGCCACGGAAAAGTGGCCTCTTTCGTGCACTTGTCGAATGACCTGGTTCTGCATTGCGCTCGGAACTACCAGCAGTAAACTATCGTCCACATCTTTAAACAATAACTCCCCTCGCACCGTGTAACCTTCGACGTTACCTTGCATCGCCAAATCTAATATTTTCTTTATGTCTCTATCTTCGCGCTGCGCTTTTCTAAACTGCGACGTTACAGTGACGTCGCGCGTTTCCATTAACATGCAGTTGGGAAGCGGGCTGCGACTAAGAGCGTCGACGTGCATCATATTTTTCCCCGGCCTGTGCTCTATCTCGTACTGGAACTCCTCCAGCAATAAGGCCCACCTCGCGACGCGGATGCACAAGTCCCTCTTCCGCATTGTTAATGCAAACGCGCGGCAGTCCGTGAGTATTTTGAACGGCGTGCCTAACAAATACACCCGGAATTTGCGTAACGATTTTATAATAGCTAAAGCCTCTAATTCATAGCTCGTGTATCTCGATTCCGCCGGTGTGGTTTTCCCGCTCGCGTAATAAACAGGGTGCATTCTATTGTCATCCGTGCTTTTCTGCAGAAGTATCGCGCCGTAGCCGTGCCTCGACGCGTCGGTATGCAACTGCGTTTCGGCATCCTGCTTATACAAACGCAATACAGGTTCATCGCTCAATATTTCCTTCAACGTGATAAACGCGGCCCTTTCTTCCTCGCCGAATTTGAAGGGTGTCCCCGCCTTTAATAGGTTGCTCATCGGGCGCGCTATGCTAGCGTACTACCGGTACGAACTTCCGGAAATACCCGCTTAGACCCAGGAAGCTTTGGACTTGTCTCACGTTGTTTGGTTCGGGGAATTTCCGCACGGCCTCTACCTTACGCGGCGACGGACGAACGCGTCCGTTTCGCACGATGTGCCCCAAGTACTCTACCTCTTCTTGGAGAACACAACATTTTTTCCAATTTATTTGTAGCCCTACTTCGCATGCAATCGCCAATACCGCTCTCAATCCGCTTATCCCCGATTCGCGATCCTCGGACGGTATTATAAGATCGTCCATGTACGTTATTACGATGTTCTTCCGTATGAGGTCTTTAAAAACAGCGTTTATATACCTCTGAAATACCGACGGTGAATTACAGAGGCCAAACGGGACTCGAAGAAACTCATAGTGTCCGTCGGGGACGACAAAAGCAGTATACTTCCGACTTTGTTCCTCTAGCGCGACGTGGAAAAACCCGTTCCTTAAATCCAGTGTACTGAAAAATCTCGCGCTTTGCAGTAAGTCTAGCTGGTCCTCTATTAATGGCAGTGGGTACCGATCGCGAACTATCTTCTCGTTTAAGCGCCTATAGTCGACGCACAAACGTATTGTACCGTCCCTTTTTTTTACGATGACGACAGGGCTTGCATATTCCGACAGAGACGGTTGGATGATCTTTTCCCGCAACCATTCCTCGATCTGCTCATTTACTCTATCGCGTTCCGCGGGTGCTAGCCGCCTCGCTCTCTGAAAAACCGGCTCTTCGTCTTTCAGAACTATCGACATCTTCAGCCCCACCTCTCGCGTCTTAATCGGCGTATATTCGCGAACTAGCTTTTCTACTGCGCTTCTCTGCTCTCCGCGTGGTATATGTGCGACTTCTACATCCCTGTCCGACGCTTCGTCGTTAATGCTTATCCGGAATACCTCCGGAAGGTCCTTGTTTTCCGCGGCCTCATCGCGAAAAGGGCTAATGTGCACCGTTCCGGCTCGCATCCTAACATCCACTGTGTCCAAAAAATCTGCACCGATCAAAAACCCGTACTCGATAATTTCGTCGGGGATTACGTGGACAACGATCGGATACGTGTTCCCGTCTACCCGTAGCCTTGCTTTGAATTTGCCCAACGTCGCGTTTTCGCCTTGGCCGACTCCGCGAAATCTAACTTCATGCGAATTCAACGAGGGAGAACCGATTTTCGCGTATTGCTCGTTCCGCATTAGACAGAGATCTAAACTTTGGTGGTCTCACCTCGCTCGCCGCGCAGACGCTTCTGGGCTGCTCGCCACCCTTTTTGGGACACCTTGACGCCAAATGACCCCGCACGCCGCATTGAAAGCATATTGGCCCCTCCGCCTTTGTGGGACAATGTATCCCGATGTGATCACGCAGACCGCAGTTGAAACAGGACCGATCCCTTGTCCATCCTCCGCTCACTCGTTCCCTCCTTCCGCTGCTGTATCCGCCGCTCTGTCCACCGCTCTGTCCACCACCGCTCTGCCCGCTGTTCTGCCCGCTGCTCCTCACTTCCTGCCGATCCACTCTCCTCGTGGTGTTCTGTTGGCCTCCATCTCGCAGCATAATCTTTTCGAAGGCCTTCAGCAGCGATGGCGTGGACGAATACCCTCCCATTGAGGCCTGGTCCCTCAAGCGTACATCGGGAATTCCCTCGATCAGGTACTCGACGATTTCTTCGTCGGCTATCGGTACCCGATTGCCCAAGATCATCTTGTTGTGCGCGTACTCTTGGAACGTCTCGCCCCTTCTCCACGTTCTCTCCTCGAACTGGCGCCGGAGGACCAATTTACTCAGCGGAAAATGAAAAACTGCCTTCAATTCCGCTAGTAGCGACTCCACGGACATCCCTATGTGCTCCGGCTTCGAATGGAACCACTCCAACGCTCTCCCTTTTAGCCGCATTCCGATGAGAATTTTGGTCGAGCCTTCATCCAGTCCATACGTCGATCTGAGCAGGGCTAATTGTCTCTCCCAATTGACAAAATCCTTCGAATCTCCGCTGAAGGGGCAGAGTAAGTCAGCCAGCGTTGTCACCTTCACCCTTGGTGGCACCTCCAACAAGTTCTCACGACGCCTGTCTCGTGAACCAGCATGTACATTCAGGCTCTGCAACTCACGCATCACCTGAATTTCCCGTCTCGCCATCTCTAGTTCGCGTTGTGCCAGCTCCAATTCTTTGGTGCGAATTTCCATCTGCTGTCGGTGTAAATAGGCCTCTATGCTCTCGTGCACGATCCCTCCATCGTTTGCCCACGTCGACGGACCAGGCGCCGGATCGTCCTGAAATACGCCCGGTTGTTCTTCCAGCTCCGCTTTCCAGCTACCCGACGGATCTTGCTCCTGCAGCTTTTTAATCAGCTCGATCCTGGTCCCTACTGCCGATATTCCTCGCCCTCTTAATGCCTCCTTCAACTGTGCAACTGAGAAATTGTCCGTGTTCTTCTCTTGCTCCATTGCGGCGATTTCTAAGCTTTTAATTTGCGGTAATGTCTGTATTCTGTCTTCGATTCCGACGTGACTCGATCGAATCCCGGACGAGCCCCCAAATTTGTAGGATAAATGATGTTGTCGTCGTCGAAGAGTCGATTAACGAATACAGAACTTTATTAAAATTATTTGGCAAATTAAATTACAGGCTTCCGACTTCTTAAATCAACCCGCACGCACTTTAATCACTCTGTCTCTCGCTTTCTTACTCTCTCTCTTACTCTCTCTCTCTCTCTCTTACTCTCTCTCGCTCTCTCTCTATTTCTCTCTTCCTCTCTACTCTCTTTCTCTCTTGCTCGCAACTCTTCTATTCTATCTCTGCCGCGTCCGCGACCTACCTTGCCTATATAGGCCAATCATACCACACACACATACATAATTGACTCACATACATACTCCGCGGTCGTCGCACCTTCGCCGCTTTCTCTCTCGCACACTCACGCTCTCTCTCTCAGTCGCGCTCGCTCGCTCGGGCATTCACCTGTCGCCTGTTTACATTTTGGCGATCCGCGGGTGTCCTATTCGGCAAAAACGCTTGCCGTTTTTGTCTCTCAGGACGTCTCAACCGTCGATCGGAGCCTAACGACTTTTGCATCCTACACCAATGGTCGAATTTATCAAGAAAACGCTGAATAAGTTCTTCGTTTCACGAACTTGCGTCGGCTGTGCAGCATTGTCAGATGTTTGCCGCATTCAAATGCCGAGGCCGAAAGGATATTCTCATTGACTCCCGATATCAAGACGAAAAAAAGGAATAAAATAGGCATCGACCCATTCTAGTCTAATTCTAGTATAGTCACACCATGTTTATCGACGATAGACATTTATCTCTAATGACATCAAGCAATTTGTATGCAAGTTCTTCGCGTACGCAAAATTTGTAGTATTGTAGATCGTTTAATCTTTCTTTCTTATTTTGGCGGGTACGCTATTTCGTTAAACAACCACAAATGTATAGCTATCCTCTATAACTTCTCTCTCTTTTTGAGATATTAATAAACAAAGATTTTTCATAAACATTAGTATAAATATGCTATTGTAGAGAAATTGTACAACGAATAATATCCTGGTGTAGTAGTAACATGCTAGACTTACAACCCGCTGGGCTAGGGTTCGATTCCTGTCCGACGAAAATATTTTGTTACTTATTTATTTATATTATCTATTCGCTGTGTAACATTGACTTGTTCATAAGAGATTACCATTTTTAATAAATTATAAATAAATTAACCGAAATTAATAAAATACAAACAATTATGTGCACTAATTTTTCAATCTATGCTGGAACATGCACGGTATGTAGCCGGATTTACAGCAGAGATAAATTTTTAAAAACTTCAATCATATCTGTTTTCCCATAAATGTACAAGGAAGCAGGTGCCAATGCAATAATACTGCACTTATTCGATGTGCAAGCTGTTTCTGTGTATTATGTTTCGTATGCTTTTACGACATGTACCACTGTTATAATTAAAAATATGTAATTGTAAGTACAATATTATTAAATTTATCGTATACCATATTTTCTCTTCCTATATTTATTTTATTTCTTCTGTATCCAGACATGAGGAGGTAATTAACTATTTTATTCATTTCTGTTAATTTATTTATAATTTATTAAAACTTTTGTTCTTTGATTTGTAATGAATTTGTAATCTCTTATGAACAAGTCAATGTTACGCAGCGAATAGATAATATAAATAAATAAGTAAAAAAATGTTTTTTGCCGTACGGGAATCGAACCCTAGCCTACCGAGTTGTAAGTCTAGCATGTTGCCACTACACCAGGAAATTATTCGTTGTATAATTCCTCTACAATAGCATATTTATAGTAATGGTTATGAAAAAACTTTGATTATAAATATCTCAACAAATATTGAGTGTTTGCTCCTATAATGGTATATATTCGTAAAAGGGAGATCTAGATCTATAAGTATACACAATCTCAACTGAATCGGTGACCCGGAGGCCTTGCACTCTCCTTCTAAGTACTGAATTTTTATAAAACTGGTGTCTCTAAAACTTCGATACAAAATATGCATTTTCTCCGAATGGTTGGAGGTTTTCAATTTTTTAAAACATGTTTCCATAATCCGAAAAATCTGAAAAAATACACATTAATAATCAGGATGAGACACAACTAACGTAATAATATAAATGTGGTCAACTGAAGACCTTGATATAAAATTGGCAATTTTATGTTTTCCGATTTGTTTAAAAATCGATTTTGCAACCTGTTCGAAATTCTGGTTGGAAGCGACAAGCCGAACATTCCGCAGTTTTTTTTTCTATAACCGTGAAGAGTCGCGTTTCGATCACGCGTTACCGTGAGTCGAGAACGGGATATCGTTGTTCTAAAGATAGAACATCAACAACATCGAGTCTCCTCGAAATCAGGTGACAGTCTCGGCCAATCGGTTTCAAACACATTGTCTTCGCTTAACGATAATTAGGGCTCTCGTTTGTCGGAGACCAGGCGAGGGACATTCTCTGTTATTACATCGCGGTTATCACCTCGTCTGCTTACGCTACGTACGCGCTCAAAGAATTCTCTCCAGTCAATCGTTCCGTTCGCGTAGAACGATTTCAGCTTTTTCGCGCATCGTGCCTCTGCCCGCGGCAAGATTTCCGTCGCTCGCGGTGAAGATTTCCTTGCGTGGCGGCTCTCGTTCAAGCGCCGCTCAAGATTTCCGTCGCGATCCGACGGCAGAAATAGCACGGTCAAGATCTCCGTTTAGGACAAACTCGAGTCGTTCGTGCCGAAATAACGGACTTCAATAAATTCAATAGTGAGCACAACTTGTGAAAGTTTTCATTATCTCCCGCTCCTTCCTGTTTGTCCTGCGTGCGCTCAATTCTGAGCGGTCCCGGCGTCAGGCGCCTCCGACCGCCGGTCGACGCCGAACACAACCAGAAATTTTGAAAAAAATCTCAGTCGCGTATGCTATTAGGTAGAATATTCATTAATTTTTTCATAATTTTATTATTCTCTTTACATCATTAAACCCAATTTTTCAAAAACAATTTAGTCCAAATTTCTCTTCGATATCTCTTTTAGATCAAAAGTTATAGCAAAATGTGCGCCGCGTCGCGCCGCGCTGTGCCGGGATTCAAATACGCGCCGTCTCCAGATTCCGACTTTTCGCCTCATGCTTTCGAAACTTCACAAACGTGAAAACCGAAGGGTCGCTTCAGCGTCGATCAGCCGAGCAGGTAGTTTACACGGACAGAGTAGAGGTACGCTGGTGTGTGTAGCGCGCGTGTAATCGAGCAGGCACCAACACAGGCATGCGCGGTCGACACAGATACAACGGTACGTCAGGGAAGGGGAAACCAGCGCGTCAGGGGAGCGGCCCACGGCCCACGAATATCCCATCATTGAACCGTGGTACATACTGTGGTAGTGAACCATACCCCCTCCATAGCCTACTATCGCCCCTTCGTTCCTTTCCAACGCGCCCGCGCGCTACACTCACCAGCGTACCTCTACTGTATCCGTGTGCGCTGCTTGTACGCTGCTTGTGCCCTTGTGCCAGCCACAACCTATTTTTAGCATCTTCCATGTTGTATTGCTTTGCGGCAACGAAACTGAAATTCGGCTTTCGAGCCGTCGAGCGTACGAATCGCAATCTGGAGCTAGCCTTCGAGTCCCCATGCAGCGATATTTCTTTTTCATTACTTTCTTTATTTTCATTACTTTTTTTATTTCATTATTTAACCTTCCAGAAAATTAAAAATGTAAAAACTATGTTAAAAATATGTTTTCATTTTAAATAGACACGTTTTATTGTTATTATTCATTTTAATAGAAACGTTGTATTTATTTGGACTAATTGTAGAATACAAAAATGCAGACAGTATTTTTTAGTTTACGAAACAATTTGTAGATTTATTAGTTGTCAAACAAATAATAAAATAAATTGTATAATATAAATTAATTTTACAAGCATACACGAGTTTATTTGATCTTCTGTCTTCCTATAATAAAAAAATACAGTCAAAATTATAATTATAATAGAATTTCATAAATATTGAGGTTATTGCAAACTCATCTTTTTTCGCAATGATGCTCTAATTTCATTGCTTCTCTCGAATATCCATTTCCTTCCGAGACAGTTAGTCCATTCAACGAAGAGTTGTAGAGGGAAATGGAAGGAACACAATTTTTAACTTTGGGTCTGTGTTTGGACTAGTTAGGAGGTAAACATACTAAAAGTCCCCACTCCTAGGAGGTGAGCGGAGTGCAGGGGGTAGAAGGTCCCCTTTTTCGGTTTTCCGCTTATATCTCGGAAACTATGCGTCCTAGCGATCCGATAAGACCATTCTATACAAAATTAAAGCTGACAAAATGTACCACGAGATTGATTCGATTCAGTTTTCCGCTATCTCGCATAGTTTCCGCGATATCCGCGCTCAAAGTTCACTAATTATGAAAAAGAAAATAGCCGGGTGAAATTCGCCCCGGCGCACAGTGGGACGAAAGTACCAAAACCCGCGACATTGACTAAAATTTGAAGTTTGTTATAAGACTTTGATGGCATATATACTTGCTTTAGTGCACCTTGACGAGTGTCATTCTCACATAGCAAGTCGAAAAAAAAATTTGTTATGGGCTTTATAGACGAAGAAAAAAAAATTCTATATTTTTATTTTGTTTATATTACAATAAGCGTAAATTGAAAGGAAAAAAACTGTGATGAATCTTTTTGTTCTTCGTCTATAAAGCAATAAAAAATTTTTTTTCTTTTTTTTTTAAACTTTTTTTTATTTTTTGAAATGGCCTTTTTCTCATTTTTAAAAAGACTGCCGACCTCTGCCGAAAAACGGGCTTCGTGGATTTTTTCCTTTGGTACTATGTGAGAGAAATTCGTTGAGATCTCGTCTGGCGGGATCTGGCTGCGGCCGGCATTTGGGTTTGAAAAGTGGCGGGAACCTCCAAATAAGCAATACTGCTTTTAATACTGGCATAACTGACTCCGATCGGGTTTAAATTTTGTATGGGTACTTAGTAGCCTATTTATCGGCTTTTTGTTGCCGACGCTTACCGACCGGTAGCCTAGAAATCGGCTTCGACAATCTAACTAAGTCGAATATTTTAAGTCGAATAATCAGTGAAAAGAGTGTAGGACATTCAACTGTTACCGATTAGTAAAGTGTTAACACAATACTTTTCGCAGCCTATTATTATATGACGTATAATAACGTCTGAGACTGATGTCACATTATCTTTTAACTACAATTCAATTAAGTAGTATCCACTTGTTCAAACGCTGTAAGTGTGGGATGACCGTTAAATTAATTGTAAAGGAATTCTTATGATAATTTAATTAAAGTAAATTGTGTCTTTTTTGTAATAACCTTTGTCCTCAACACGTTAAAATGTTGAGAACAAACAGACATTTGTTTGACGTTTTTAAAAAACCTTCGAACCCTAACAATAAGGAAATTCTAAAAGAGGTTATTTTGAAAAAAACGTCGGTTACAGAAAGACATCTCACAATTCTGGATGCGAAATTAACCACTTTCTGCTCTCATTTAAAAACTAAATGGACGGATAGCTGGTATAAGAAAGAGCGCTTTTTGGTGAACAATGACAAATGGCTATCGCAAATGTTTCCGTACCCTGATGGGTTTTTTGATGGTTCGGAAGATAATGCAGCATCCAAGTCATTTGGCGAGTGCTCAATGAGACACAAAATGCGTCGAGTGGACGAATTAAGAAATTTTTCGAGCGAAGAACTCCTTTTTGCGGCTAAATTAAATTTAAGGAACGAAGGCCAAACGCTTAAGGCGAAAATAATTGAATAAATTCTTAACAACTCTGAAGATTCCGACGAAATAAGAAAAATGGGCGGTGTACAGCAGCCAAGAGAGGTAGTGACATTTCCTAATGAGAAAACCCTATCGTTAATTACAGCATTACATCTTTCAAGATCGCAATATGTGACCTTGAGAGATGTTGTTATGAAGGAAGGATTAAAGATTTTCCCATCTTACTACAATGTGAGCATGGCCAAGAAAGAATGCTATCCAGTAGATGTGGAAGTGACTGAAGAAGGAGCCACGGTGTCTCTCCAGGCTATCCTAGACCATACAGTAGCCAGGATATTTCTAAATCTGCCTTCAGGAACCTCGCATCAAAATCTTGCATTAATATCCAAATGGGGCTGTGATGGATCATCGAGCCAAAGCATATATAAACAACCACTTCCTTCGACTATGGACCAAAACATTGAAGATTCTTCTATATATATGACTGCATTTGTCCCAATCAAATTGATCAATGCAAACGATTCTTCGGTTATTTGGGAAAATCCGAGACCTTCGTCCACCTATTTTTGCAGGCCTGTAAGGTTTAAATTTTGCAAAGAAACGAAAGATGTAATAAAAGAAGAAAATGAACGTATGGAGAATGCAATTGCATCACTCGTCCCAACACAAATTGATGAGGTGCAAATAACGCACGAACTCCATATGACCATGATAGACGGAAAAACTATTAACACGGTGACTGATACTGCTTCTAGTATGCGCTGCTATATTTGCGGTGCAACACCCACGATAATGAACAATTTGGATGAAATTGAAAAATGTATTATAAACGAAAATAATTATAAGTTTGGCATTTCGCCGTTACACGCAAAAATTCCCTTTTTTGAATTCCTGCTACATGTTGCATACAATTTGGACTTCAAAAAATGGTCGGCATCCACTGAAATTTACAAGGAGCAACAGAGGAAGAGGAAGAAAGAAATACAATATAAATTCCGGGCAGAATTAGGTCTTCACGTTGACCGTATAAAACAAGGAGCTGGTACATACAATGATGGGAACACAGCAAGAAAATTTTTTAGAGATCCAAAATTAACTGCAAGAATTACAGGACTTGAGGAAGAGGTCGTCAGGAAATTTGCGGTAATTTTACAGGCAATATCCTCAGGCCAAGTAATATGCCCACAAAAATTCGGAATTTACGCAAGAGAAACAACAGAAACATATTTGAAGTACTACTCATGGTACTACATGTCGGCAACCGTGCATAAAGTCCTGCTCTATGGAGAAAAAATCGTGGAGTACTTCATACACCCCATTAACAAATTTTCCGAAGAAGCTCAAGAGGCACTTAAGAAAGTGTTTCGGCAGGCCAGAGAATTTAGATCTAGGAAAATGAGTAGAAAGGCGACAAATGAAGATATCTTCCACAATCTCTTGATCAACTCTGATCCAAGGATATCAACATTGAGACCACGTCACACTCAAACATGTAGTTTGCCTTTATTTCCTGAGACGTTAAAACTCCTTAAACATGATGTATCTATGGAACAAGAAGAAATGGAGATCGACGATCGTTATTGAGTTTTTAGCGTCTTTTACTTAATTAGTTAATTATCTAATTAATTTAAAGAAATAACGAGTATAATTTATTTAAATTTATTTATTAACATTATATTTATTTATTAATATAATATATATGTATTTAGTATTTATTTATTTATTTATTTAGTTATAGTATATAATAGATTATTAATACAATTATATTATCATGTTATATATTATTATTATTCATAGAGTTATTATATACATTCAAAAAACCAAGTACTGATGGAAAAATCATGATTTTTTAAAACCAACATATCTGACAAAAATTAAATTTTATAAATGTAATGAATCAGTGATTTCTGATGATATTAACTTAAAAATTATTTTCTGAGGTTCTATAGTATGAAGTGACAACAGACCTTGTCGGAAAAATTATAGGATATTAAAATGTAACAGACCTGTACCGTACAGGCCTGTTACTAACGCAAACCGGATCAAACCGATGAGAACCGAGTTCAACCGTCGAGCATTTCCCGGAACGAACCGCCGTATCCCCGTCGCCACGCCGAGACAGACCGCGCCGCGCCACTCCCCGCGCCTAGAAATAATCCGCGAATCACCGCATCGCGCCACCACCCCCACCACTAATTGAGAGCTATAAAAGCCGTCACGGCCAGAGCTCGGGACGTTATTCGATACAAGACTACGAACGGGTAAAGACTTCTCCTGATTTCATACCAAAGTAAGTATCTACATACGTCGGTTTCCCACGCTGTTAAACACCTCGAAACTGATCGTGGAAATCCACCTCCTAGAGGACGGCGTGGCGCCACTCTTCTAGTCATGGTATGTTTCCTTGACAAATCCTGAATCCTGAATCCTGAGAGCACGGCGTGTCGCCACTCTCTCCCGCAGCCACGGTGTGTCACCAGCTGAATCCTGACTCCTGAGAGCACGGCGTGTCGCCACTCTCTTCCGCAGCCACGGTGTGTCACCAGCTGAATCCTGACTCCTGAGAGCACGGCGTGTCGCCACTCTCTTCCGCAGCCACGGTGTGTCACCAGCTGAATCCTGACTCCTGAGAGCACGGCGTGTCGCTACTCTCTTCCGCAGCCACGGTGTGTCGCCAGCTGATTCCTGTCCTGAGAGCACGGCGTGTCGCTACTCTCTTCCGCAGCCACGGTGTGTCACCAGCTGAATCCTGTTCACTTTCATACACTACACCCTTACACAGCCACGGTGTGTCACCAGCTGACTCCTGATCACTTTCATAACGATCCACCATTCTCATGATCACAGAAAACGTTCATGCCGTCGGGCATCCCGTGAACGATCAATTTCGCAAGGCGTTCGATTACGCCACCGTGTTCCGCCGTTACAAAGGAGAACCGCGAACTCCATAGATGTACTCCGCGATCCGAACTCCTGCGCCCGCGATATTAGACATCTCGTTGGCAGCGAGCGCATGTTAACCTAAAACTCCACGTGTCTTGATTTATTACACCCCGTCCTTCCGAAAGCCGATCATTCTCTCTGCCGTATACGAATCCTGGCCGCGGCGAGCTAATCAGCAACAGAGAGACTCCGACGCGAAGAAACCGATACCGGGAACAAGACCCGTTACATGGCGCCCGAACAGTGTCCTGTGAGCATATTATTTATTTCGAGACCCTAGCACGTGGAGTTTTTTGAGGTTAACGAACAATCGCGGCAACGCGCGGACGATTGAAATACGCCACCTTGCGGCGCTGAACCGCGGCAACGCCGGGCCAGAAAACATCGAGACGGACGCGCAAGCACCATCGCGAGCGCCATCTCTTGGCGCACCGCGATACTAACCGTTCGAAACGAAAAGAGATACCGCGCGCGAGCATCTCTCGGGTAGAAACGGTATTTTCCGCAGGAACGAAAGAAATTTCAAACACCCCAGGGAATGCTACAAAGCGGTTTACGTCTTACTAAGGATAGGATCATCGCGGAACTTCGCCGGAAGAATTTACCAACAACTGGAACTTTCGAGAAACTTCGACAACGTTGGACAGATTACATCAAACAGCAAGACACCAACGCGAAGAATATGGCGGAAAATCCAACCAACCCGTCCGCCGGACCCAGTACGTCGCCCGATTCACCAGCCATCAACCCCATCACGGTGATAAGCACCCCGGCCCCGCCTGACCCAAGCAAGAACATCGACCGGATAAGGAAATGGGGCTGTACAACAGATGGAAAAGATCCTTTTTCATTCTTGGAGCGAATCGCCGAACTTCAAGAGGCGTATCACCTCTCGGACGCCGAATTGTTACGAGGGATTCCCGAAGTATTGCGTGGGGAAGCGCAGTTATGGTTCCGTAACTCCCGTCACCAGATCTCGTCATGGCTCCAATTTACAGAAAAATTCATTGCTTTCTTCGCGGCAAACCGGACCAGACTACAGCAAGAAAGAGAAGCACGCGAACGAACGCACCGACCGGGCGAACCATTTCACATTTTCGTCAATGCTCTGCTAACTCTAATGCGTCGCGCCGGGATCCCCACGTCAGAATGCGTAGAAACCATATACGAAAACATGCTGCCAGAATATGCAACGCTGATCAATCCGGACAATATCACTGACCTGGATGAACTCATACATCAGGTACAGCGAATCGAATGGCTGAATGAGAAAAAGGCGCGTCTCCAACGAGTCCGTCCAATCGCGGCCACCGAGGGACGAATAGAAAAGAATGGAGCAGCGGAACCATTGCAGGTCGGCGCGGTAAAAATGGATGCCAACAGGACCGATCAGTATAGCACCGAAACACATTGCTGGCGGTGTAAACAGAGGGGACATACTCGGTTCGAATGCCGGAATGCATACCGCCGGTTCTGTTCCAGTACCGGAGTACTAACTCGCGAATGTCACCCGCCGGGAAACGGCCCACGGGGCCCGCAACAGCCGGGCAATTGCTGGCCCCCGCAATAAAATATACACCGCGCCCGTTGTTACCGATTTTAATATGCGGTCGAGAAATCGACGCACTACTTGACACCGGCGCTCAACTATCCTGTATTAACGCAGAAGTACAAAAATGGGCTCTCGAGCAGGGCATACGACCATCATCACCAACACATGCTGTCGGCCTAGCGGACGGATCCGACACGGTACCTGCCGGGGTCATGCGCCTACCATTCTGTACTATGGGATACGAGTGGCTACAAGATTTCACCGTACTCCCGGACATGGGACCTCCAGTACTGTTAGGCATACAAACTATTGCCGCACTTCAGATTGAAGTCAAGCCGCCACTAGAGGTCGCCTCGTGGCCAGCAGCCTGTCTCGCCGAACCAGGACACCAATTGGGACTCCGCGTACCCCGGGAGGGAGACCGCGACCAACTTGAGACTTTCCTAGGGACTGAATTGAAAAAATTTGAATCCGTTCAGGGACACACTACCCTCATTGAACATCGAATTAAATTACTGAATAGCACGTCCCTCAAACAGCGTTACCAGCCAAGAAACCCTGCGATGCAAACTATCATCAATGAGGAGGTCGACAAAATGCTAAACGACGGAATTATCGAACCATCCAGCAGCCCATGGAGTTCCCCGGTGGTGGTCGTAAAAAAGAAAGACGGCAAACCAAGATTCTGTGTGGACTTCCGTCGACTTAACGAACGTTCAGAAAAGGACGCGTACCCACTCCCACACATCCAGGCCACCCTCGACAAACTACGTGGCGCAAAATTCTTAACAACATTGGATTTAAAAAACGGGTACTGACAAATTCCACTCGAAGCTGACAGCAGACCACTCACCGCTTTCACCGTCCCCGGAAGGGGACTTTTTCAATTTCGGGTGATGCCATTTGGATTGCATGCAGCACCTGCAACATTCCAGAGACTGCTCGACCGAGTAATCGGTCCCGAGCTCGAGCCACATGCATTCTCGTACCTCGACGATATCATTATCGCAAGCCAGACAATCGAGGACGATACGCACCAAAAACGATACGCGAAGTTCGACGTTTTCATGGTATGGCATCATGGTATCGCCGATTCATACCGAACTTCGCGGAAATAATGGAGCCACTTACTCAGCTCACCCGGAAGAATGCAAAATGGCGTTGGACGGAAATAGAAAAGATCGCCTTCAGGACAATGAAAGAAAAACTAGTCACCGCACCCGTACTGGCATGCCCGGATTTCGAAAAAACATTCACACTGCAAACGGACGCCAGCGACCACGGACTGGGAATCGTACTAACACAGGGCCACGATGAAGAAGAAAGGGTAATTGCATATGCCAGCCACACACTGAGCACCACCGAGCGCAACTACAGTGCTACAGAGAAGGAGTGTCTTGCAGTACTGTGGGGCATACGGAAAATGAAGCCGTACCTCGAGGGCTATCATTTCATTGTCATCACGGACCACCAGGCGTTGCGATGGTTACAGCAAATCGACAATCCCACAGGAAGGCTCGCCAGATGGGCTTTGGAGCTCCAGCAGTACGACTTCGAAGTCAAATACCGGCCAGGAAAACTGAATCAAGTTGCAGATGCACTATCACGCAGCGAGACCACACCAGGGGTGCACCTGCTCCGAGTAACGAAACGTTCCGACTCATGGTACGAAAAAAAAACGAAGGCAGTCCAGCAAGACCCAGCATCGGTCCCAGAATTCCAGATCCGAGAAGGGAAGTTACACCGACGGATACCTCACCAACTCGATTATAACGAGCCTGAGCCAGGCAACGCCTGGAAAATATGCACCCCAGCCAACGAACGAGAAGGTGTATTACGGAAATTCCACGACGACCCCACAGCAGGACACCTGGGAATCGCTAAGACAAGCGTGCGCATTGCACAACGATTCTATTGGCCAGGAATGTTCCGCGAAATCGCTCGCAACGTCCGCAGGTGCGCCTGCTGTCAGCAATACAAGGTCCCGCCACAACCACCACCTGGGAGATTGCATGCCAATCCTGGGACGCAACCATGGCACACCGTCTCAATCGACCTGGTAGACCATTACCTCGATCTAGACGAGGCCACATATGGCTACTCGTCGCCATGGATCGCTTTTCAAAATGGATCGAGCTCACAGCTCTCCGAAAAGCCACAAGCACCGCCGTTGCCAACGCAATCCAGAAGGATGTTATCCTACGGCACGGGGCACCAAAAATTATCATCACAGATAATGGGCGGCAATTTATAGGTGAACCATTTACCACACTTTTACAAGCTGCAGGAACGGAACACCGAAGGACACCGCCCTACGCGCCACACTGCAACCCCGTGGAAAGAGCCAACAAAGTCGTGAAGACCATGTTGGCACAATACGCTGGAAAACACCACGACCGCTGGGATGAAAAACTAGACGAAGCCAGATTTGCGGTTAACACAGCTTGGCACGAAGCAACCGGATACAGCTCAGCATACCTAAACCAGGGTAGGGAACTCAGGGTACCAGGACAACCTTCACAGGAAGAGGCACATACCACACCGCAACACCGATAGAAGAACCTACGCGAAGCACAGGAACTAGCACGGTTGCACCTAGCACAGGCATTCGGACGACAGGAACGGTACTACAACCTACGATGCCGCAACTGGAGACCAGCCGTGGGAGACAACTTCTGGAAGAAGGAGCATACGCTCTCCGACAAGGGCGCGGGAATCGCCGCCAAACTTGCTCCGAAGTACAGCGGACCCTACACGGTCGGACGAATCGTATCACCGGTCATCGTCGACCTACGCGACGGGAACAAACGATGGATACGGCACATCCACATCCAGGATCTAAAGCCTGAGACGGGTTCCATTGGGGACCCAGAATCACATCCGGAGGAGACAGATGACGGTCCACGACCAGATGCCTCCGCGGAAAGTGCAGGGATGTCGGCGCCTAACCAGGCGGCCGCCCCGACAACTCGCCGACGTGGCCGTCCACGGAAAATAATTGGGAGTGTTTATTTTTGTCATAGGCACAAATACGGAGGCAAGCAGACAAAGATGCAGCAGCCACGACAGCCCGACGACTTCTATCTCGAGCTGCACGAGCACTTCGGAGATTTCTCCGAGGACGAGGACGAGGTGCGACCTCGCACCCCGACCACCCCGGAGCATCTGAAGGAGGAAACCGGACACAACCTCAGCGGCTGCGGTCCAAACGGCCATAGAAGTGGGGTCCTCGGAAACGAAACAACCTCCAACGGAGCCATCTCCACTTCCGACAACGGAGGAGGTAATCAGGCGGAAGACGACAAGACCGAGGCCGGTGACGTCCTCGAAACCAAAGCCGGACACCGCCGCATTACCGAGGCCGCCAACGGTACTATGTATGGCCAGAACCGGCCGACCGGCCAAAGCCAAATCGCCGGGCAAGGGAAAGAGGACAGAAAGGGGGAAAAAGGTGATCCGGCCGGTCACCTGGTGGCCCGGGGAGGTAAGGGGGACTATACGACCACGAACCAGCTCCGACGCAAGCTCCACAGCATCAGGGTCGACAATTCCCCCGAGTACGATCGACGAGCACCGGGTGCGGCTCGGTCGCGGGCCATCAATAGGCCGCCAAGGAGCCGATCCGGAACCGGCGGCTTGGTGGGACGAGACTACGAAGAAACCCGAGCACAGGACAAGGCAGAGGAAAAAGAAGCAGCGGCCAAATCAATCACCACGGCCATCACACGCGGCCAAACCACTGCAGTCGGGGTCAAAAAGTACTCCAACCGCACAGGGGGGGCCAGCCCACCCAAGGGAAGCACCACCTCCGGAGGACCCGCAACCTAGGAAGAAAGACCCTAGAACGGAGCCAATGGAGCTGCCCGTCCCCATCTGGGAGGACGTGCAGAGACTCTCCGGGGCACCGAGAACGCTGCCACTTCGGTGGCCCCGACAGCCGTACAGGCCCCGGGCCGAGCGATGACCAATTGTCGAACAGCGCCGACCCGCCACGCCGTCACCACCAGGAAGATCCGGCCCAACGGAGGAGAAAAGGAAGGAGGAGTCCGGGCAACCGCAAGGGAAGCAGCGGGGGGACATGCCCGAGCACGAGAAACCGGGTAACGACGGGTACCCGGTATGCCCTGGTAAATTGACACCAGGAGTGGGACCACCAGTCCCATACACGGGCAGACCGGCCGAGACAGCCTGGTACTCGTTACCCACAGGCCAGAAAGTGGAGTTGCCCACCCGCTTCGTTGCCGCCAAGCCACACAGAATGCTGGTGGGCGGAGTGCGGTGGGTGCTCCACTTCGACGAGACGGGACGTCTACGCCGATGCCAGAGAAAGGAGCCGGTGCAACCCTGAGTAGGGTAAAATCGCGGAGACTTTTTTTTTATATGTATATTTATATATATAAGCGTTCTTTTTAAAAGAAAGAAAAAAAGAAAAAAAGGGAAAAAAAGTAAATTAGTCTATAAGTGTGTGTTTTTTATAGTGTGTTTTTCATATAAATTATAACAGTGTGTTTTTATATAGGTTGTAAGTATGTGTCCATATAGATTATAAGCGTGTGTTTTTACCAGCATGTAAGCATAGTCTGTAAGTGAGTACCGTTAAGATTACGCGCTAGTTATAAGTACCTGTAAAGATAGACCAAAATAGGGACATTTGCAATTGTATATATATTTTCTTTATAATAAATAGCTTCGCTGCCAGTTTTTTCGCCGCCCCGGAGAAAGAGGGGGGTGTAACAGACTTGTACCGTACAGGCCTGTTACTAACGCAAACCGGATCAAACCGGTGAGAACCGAGTTCAACCGTCGAGCATTTCCCGGAACGAACCGCCGTATCCCCGTCGCCACGCCGAGACGGACCGCGCCGCGCCACTCCCCGCGCCTAGAAATAATCCGCGAATCACCGCATCGCGCCACCACCCCCACCACTAATTGAGAGCTATAAAAGCCGTCACGGCCAGAGCTCGGGACGTTATTCGATGCAAGATTACGAACGGGTAAAGATTTCTCCTGATTTCATACCAAAGTAAGTATCTACATACGTCGGTTTCCCACGCTGTTAAACACCTCGAAACTGATCGTGGGAATCCACCTCCTAGAGGACGGCGTGGCGCCACTCTTCTAGTCATGGTATGTTTCCTTGACAAATCCTGAATCCTGAATCCTGAGAGCACGGCGTGTCGCCACTCTCTCCCGCAGCCACGGTGTGTCACCAGCTGAATCCTGACTCCTGAGAGCACGGCGTGTCGCCACTCTCTTCCGCAGCCACGGTGTGTCACCAGCTGAATCCTGACTCCTGAGAGCACGGCGTGTCGCCACTCTCTTCCGCAGCCACGGTGTGTCACCAGCTGAATCCTGACTCCTGAGAGCACGGCGTGTCGCTACTCTCTTCCGCAGCCACGGTGTGTCGCCAGCTGATTCCTGTCCTGAGAGCACGGCGTGTCGCCACTCTCCTCCGCAGCCACGGTGTGTCACCAGCTGAATCCTGACTCCTGAGAGCACGGCGTGTCGCTACTCTCTTCCGCAGCCACGGTGTGTCACCAGCTGAATCCTGTTCACTTTCATACACTACACCCTTACACAGCCACGGTGTGTCACCAGCTGACTCCTGATCACTTTCATAACGATCCACCATTCTCATGATCACAGAAAACGTTCATGCCGTCGGGCATCCCGTGAACGATCAATTTCGCAAGGCGTTCGATTACGCCACCGTGTTCCGCCGTTACAAAGGAGAACCGCGAACTCCATAGATGTACTCCGCGATCCGAACTCCTGCGCCCGCGATATTAGACATCTCGTTGGCAGCGAGCGCATGTTAACCTAAAACTCCACGTGTCTTGATTTATTACACCCCGTCCTTCCGAAAGCCGATCATTCTCTCTGCCGTATACGAATCCTGGCCGCGGCGAGCTAATCAGCAACAGAGAGACTCCGACGCGAAGAAACCGATACCGGGAACAAGACCCGTTACAAAAATACATCCTGTTTCTAGGGAATTTTCTAAATACATGAGTCATTTTTCCCTTTTTTCCAATATTTTGGAAAAAAAATTTTTGGGTGGTCAAAAAATATTTTGACATCAGATTCGTATTCTATACTACTGAAAACATGGATGTTTAAAATCTCAAGCCGATACAAAAACTGAAAGGGGTACTAAAAGCGATGTCCAGCATTTCGATACATTCGTCCCACTGTGCGGCGGGATTTTAATCGAGCTTGAACCATTCGATAGCCTACCCAAAAAGAACCCTCTCTGACAAGTTTCAGCCACATATTTCATCTATAAGGGTAGTTATTGAGAAAAATCGAAATGCCAGTTTTTGGCCCATTTTCCTTATTTATTGACAATTAAAAATTCTGCAAAAAATCTGGCACATTTCGAATACCAAGTCGTATATTAGGTATCATTTCCAGATTATTCCGGGACAAACTGTGGTGGTAAAAAATGAAAAACACGAAAAAAATCGAGAAAATGCAGATTTCATATAGAAGTAGGTCTCGTACCGCTTCAGTGATAGTAGAATAATAGTAGTAATAGTAGAGTAAGAATCGAAAAAAACATCTGATTAACATAGAAAAAAAAATTGACCTGACCGGGGATTCGAACCGGGTCGAAAAAGTCTTCATCGGATCCTTAGTCGGAGACCATAGCCGCTTCACCAACCATTGTCGTTGAAATTACCTTTGAAATATTGGGATATATGTACATAGTATTAATTTCATTTTTTGTACTACGCAAGTTTTGAAGTCTGGAACATAAGAATGCTTAATATTACATAATATAATTTTTAGATTCAGAAAAATAAGTGTAACTTAGGAAAAACGCCGAAAAAAGTGATTTCTATTTTTTCCAACATTGTTGCACCACTTACAAAAATCTGAAAAAAATTGAGCATAATACTTTTGATAATATCTCATTGCTAAATTAATTCTGAAGCGGTACGAGACCTACTTCTATATGAAATCTGCATTTTCTCGATTTTTTTCGTGTTTTTCATTTTTTACCACCACAGTTTGTCCCGGAATAATCTGGAAATGATACCTAATATGCGACTTGGTATCCGAAATGTGCCAGATATTTTGCAGAATTTTTAATTGTCAATAAATAAGGAAAATGGGCCAAAAACTGGCATTTCGATTTGTCTCAATAACTACCCTTATGGATGAGATATGTGGCTGAAACTTGTCAGAGAGGGTTCTTTTTGGGTAGGCTATCGAATGGTTCAAGCTCGATTAAAATCCCGCCGGGGCGAATTTCACCCGGCTATTTTCTTTTTCATAATTAGTGAACTTTGAGCGCGGATATCGCGGAAACTATGCGAGATAGCGGAAAACTGAATCGAATCAATCTCGTGGTACATTTTGTCAGCTTTAATTTTGTATAGAATGGTCTTATCGGATCGCTAGGACGCATAGTTTCCGAGATATAAGCGGAAAACCGAAAAAGGGGACCTTCTACCCCCTGCACTCCGCTCACCTCCTAGGAGTGGGGACTTTTAGTATGTTTACCTCCTAACTAGTCCAAACACAGACCCAAAGTTAAAAATTGTGTTCCTTCCATTTCCCTCTACAACTCTTCGTTGAATGGACTAACTGTCTCGGAAGGAAATGGATATTCGAGAGAAGCAATGAAATTAGAGCATCATTGCGAAAAAAGATGAGTTTGCAATAACCTCAATATTTATGAAATTCTATTATAATTATAATTTTGACTGTATTTTTTTATTATAGGAAGACAGAAGATCAAATAAACTCGTGTATGCTTGTAAAATTAATTTATATTATACAATTTATTTTATTATTTGTTTGACAACTAATAAATCTACAAATTGTTTCGTAAACTAAAAAATACTGTCTGCATTTTTGTATTCTACAATTAGTCCAAATAAATACAACGTTTCTATTAAAATGAATAATAACAATAAAACGTGTCTATTTAAAATGAAAACATATTTTTAACATAGTTTTTACATTTTTAATTTTCTGGAAGGTTAAATAATGAAATAAAAAAAGTAATGAAAATAAAGAAAGTAATGAAAAAGAAATATCGCTGCATGGGGACTCGAAGGCTAGCTCCAGATTGCGATTCGTACGCTCGACGGCTCGAAAGCCGAATTTCAGTTTCGTTGCCGCAAAGCAATACAACATGGAAGGTGCTAAAAATAGATTGTGGCTGGCGCAAGCGCACAAGCAGCGTACAAGCAGCGCACACGGATACAGTAGAGGTACGCTGGTGAGTGTAGCGCGCGGGCGCGTTGGAAAGGAACGAAGGGGCGATAGTAGGCTATGGAGGGGGTATGGTTCAGTACCACAGTACCACGGTTCTGGCATCACTGGTGCTCTACCCTGTCGTCGCCTCGTCCGGGAAGAAGCTGCACCGCAACCGGATTGGCTGACGTCGATCGCTCATCGGGAAGCGGCCAATAGGAGGACAGCGCTGCCGAAGACGCCGCGAGATGCCGGAAGCCGACCGCCGTCGCGTGGGATTCGTCAACGCGAAATTCCGAGTTAGCGATAGGCTGAGACGTTGCGCGAAGAAGCTAGACTAGGAAAAGGGGGGGACGCTCCGCTTCCGCGTTCCCGAGTCAACGCGTGAAAGATCACTGCGCCATTAGATCTCGTTAAGTACAGTTGTAGAAATTGAACCATTGCTTAAACTAAGAAGTATTTGCGTTTGCTGATCAAGAGAGGAAGTCAACTTCGCTGCTGGTTCGTCGCTGCCGATTCCACCTGTGATAAGCGCCGATCAGGCTTTCGTTAATCAAATATTGTGAAATATCGTGTTGGCTCGGGTAGCGCGTCGTTAGGTTAGGAATTCGTGTCGCGAGAATTAACGGCCGATTGAAGGGGCGATATTCGTGCACGATAGTATCGTGAAAGTGCGAATCCTTCGGTTTGTGGAGGATCTCGCTTTAGTGATTCGAATCCGGTCGGATAGCGGGGGCCGCGTGGCCGCCTCGTGGCGGTTGTACGACGCCGGTATAAACGCGAAGTCGCGGATTCGTAGTAAAATCGCTGCCGCCGTTAATTCAATTGATCCTGATCTCGTTCCATGGTGTGAGGCCGTCGCGTGTCCGATTCGTGTTCGGAAGTTCAGTTCGAGCAGCGCAAGTCAGAACGGAACCGCGTATTTCATCTGAGTTCGGTCGGAAAGCGGCCGACGAGGCCTTCCGCGTCGCGAAAATCAAATCGCTGCCGAACTCTCCGCGAAACATTAACGTACGAGAAACATCGCGCGTACGACTTACATCCGTCGTAGTATTTACGGTGACGCGCCGGCTACCTTTGTAATCGCTGCCGATCTCGTCGGTAGCACACCATCGTCGTCAATAAACGATTTGTTAGCCGAAACGTTCTCTATTTCTTGTGTGAAACCTTTCCGCCGCAGGAATGTCTCGTGCTCTCTCGGCGTAGGACCCTGGATTCTTTCATTCGCTATTCAGGCCTAGTTTTCCGCGTCGCAGGCTCGCGAGTTCGACGGTGATAATTCGTGGTTAAATAAATCTTTTCGCGTGGCACTCTCAAGTGTCTGGCGCCCGAAATTTGCGTTCGTTCGAGGAAAGAATCACGATCCTGCGGACGTGTTTTGTCCCGGGAGGACCACGTGTCGTGCGGCCGAGCGTGGCCAGGCCTTCCGCCTATAAAATCTCGGTGTCGTCAAAAGTCGAATTAACATCTTTCGAAAACTTAGAGAAACGACGTGACAATGAATATATCTCTTAATCGTTAATATACTGATACTGTGCTTCATTAAAAAAAAGTAGTTTAATTTTTACCTAAAAAATATTTTAGGTAAATAATTAAATAATTAGGTTATATAATTATTAGAAGAGATAAACTTCTGTTAAAATATTCTTTATATAATAATACAGCGCTCGGAATTTTTGAGAAGGATGCAACATTTGAACGGTAAGGCACACACCTCGTCAAACTCAAAAGTGCGTACTGTCCATTATTTCTTACAGCAGTAAACATACAAAACAACTGTTTATATGTTTGTGTGAATACACTTGTGTCACTTTACTTTTTAACTGAACTGTCGCCACGTGTATCGTTTGACAGGTGATGATCAGTTCTCTATCGTTGTGAAGTTCCGCCTATTTATCACTGCGCAGTGGGGTCATTTCCCCTTGCGGGGGACATTCAGGCGCACAGCTACCCAGATAGCACAGGACGACTTTAAGTTGCCGTTTTCACGTCCGTTCTATGTCTTTACGTCTCACGTCTCAGTAAGACGCTTTTTAGGCGTCCATAAAGGCATCTTTTCTGGGACGCCGTTTTCAGCAAAGAGGATTAGATAGAGGTGAAGGTCCCATAAGAGCCCTATGTTAAGGGGGTAGTCTACCCGCTGGTTACAACTAGAATCTTACTAGAATCTTACTAGAAAACATGGGTTTACGGGAAAACAAATGCTGTCCTTATTTCAGCAAATTGTGGGCTGGTTGAGGGCTCATTCTAAAGAGGAAGGTTTGACGATAGTCGCTCTGGTCATTAGGCTAACGAGATTATGTTTATATCTAATAATATGAAGGCCCAAAGTAGAGAAAAAATCTTGGAAAAAAACCCGCAGGTTTCAATGCATTTTTCTGTCTCTGAAAGACTTTTTGACTGCCCTAATGACCAGAGCGACTATCGTCAAACCTTCCTCTTTAGAATGAGCCTTCACCCAGCCTACAATTTGCTGAAATAAGGTCAGCATTTGTTTTCCCGCAAACCCATATTTTCGACCCAAAATCTAGTAGGATTCTAGTAAATTAGCAAATAACTAGTCAAGTAAGAAATCCTACTAGATTTTGGGTCGAAAATATGGGTTTGCGGGAAAACAAATGCTGACCTTATTTCAGCAAATTGTAGGCTGGGTGAAGGCTCATTCTAAAGAGGAAGGTTTGACGATAGTCGCTCTGGTCATTAGGGCAGTCAAAAAGTCTTTCAGAGACAGAAAAATGCATTGAAACCTGCGGGTTTTTTTCCAAGATTTTTTCTCTACTTTGGGCCTTCATATTATTAGATATAAACATAATCTCGTTAGCCTAATGACCAGAGCGACTATCGTCAAACCTTCCTCTTTAGAATGAGCCCTCAACCAGCCCACAATTTGCTGAAATAAGGACAGCATTTGTTTTTCCGCAAACCCATGTTTTCTAGTAAGATTCTAGTAAGATTCTAGTTGTAACCATCGGGTAGACTACCCCCTTAAAAGCTGTAGCTCGTTTTGCAGCGCTCCTAACGAGTCAAATACCGAACTATTCATCTATCCCCTTGCTCCGCACCCCGAAAACAGTCCCATCCTCTATACCTCATTTTACGGTTCGCTCTACATTAAACTCCAAGACTAAATTTTTTTCTGACTATACAATTTAAAAAATTTTGAAACCTTAATTCATATACATACATGTTATATAGTTAGGAAGGAAGAATATAAAATAGAATTGAAAAGTACATTTACATTTATTTTCAAAAGAAATATACGTATACATCAGTGTCATCAGTATACATATATACATACATATTTACAGCACTTATACATATTGACTCGACTTACATATGTGGCTCTTTGGGTATATTAAACAAACTACGAACGTTCTGCTCCACTTTTTGCTTCCAAATGCAGCTTTTTGCTTCCAATGTATAGGCATTTTTGTCTAATTTCGAAAACACAAAACCAAAAATACTTGGAAATATAGGAAGCAATGAACCACTCACAACGATTTGATTACAAATGGCGTACATATTTCAGTCGGCGTGTACAAGAAAAATATAAGAAGGGAAATAAGCTGAATAGAACTGCAACGTATAGTTCGGTATTTGACATAATAGATGGCGCTGTAAAAGTGGCCACAGCACCTTCACCTCTATCTAATCCTCTTTGGTTTTCAGGTTAGAAATGAGATGCATAAAAGGCACCTGCCTTCGAACGTGAAAACGTCGTCCCAGCAGAGGTGCCTTTAAAGACGCGTAAAAGTTGCCCCTTTCGGTACGCCGTTTTCAGGTTAGAAATGAGATGCATAAAAGGCACCTACCTTCGAACGTGAAAACGTCGTCCCAGCAGAGGTGCCTTTAAGGACGCGTAAAAGTTGCCTCTTTCGGTAGGCCGTTTTCAGGTTAGAAATGAGATGCATAAAAGGCACCTAGCTTCGAACGTGAAAACGTCGTCCCAGCAGAGGTGCCTTTATGGACGTGTAAAAGTTGCCTCTTTCGGGATGCCGTTTTCACTGCAGAAACGATTGAAGTACTTACGAAAATATGTATATCTCTTAATCGTTAATATACTCCCAGATAGCACAAAGACATCTTAAAGTACGCCTAAAAGTTGCCTGACGCAAGACGTAACGTACATCTTTAAGTCGTACGTTGCGTCTGTGGCACGTCGTTTTCACGTCTTTTCCACGTACTGTGTACAACTTTAACAGGTCTTTGTTACAAAACTGTGCGACTTAAAGTCGTCTCTCACGGGCCTTTTCGACATCTTTAAGATGCCGCTTTAAGACGCAAAAAAGTTGCCTTTTCGGACATCTTTTATGCATCTTTTTTCAGACGTACAAAATCTTCAAATTTAAGAAAAAAATATTAAAAAATTAGAATCTATATATATATATATATATTACTACTTTTTCATGTACTACTTGAGAGAATATTCCATTTTGTCTCTTCGAAAAAACCTTATTACAACAATTTAGTGTTGTGGTTTGGGTTATTAACCATTAGTTTTCACAGCAATTAAGGATTCCAATGGATAATAAACTATATATATTTGGTAGTAGTAATACTGATGCTAGAGGTACATGGCACAATCACAAAGTTCGGCGCGACTCGCACACAAGCGCGTCTCTACCGTTCGCACATAGGTGGCGCGACCCGAACGCTTATAAATGACAAAAGGGCGCAATATATGAAACGATTCATATTCAGTATACTTTAACATTTAGTTTTTTTATGCAGCATACTGGACGGGAATCGAACTCGGGACCTACCGTTTAACTTCATGATAGTTTCCTCGCTGAGCCATGGGAACCTTTACTGTTAGATTCATTACTTTTTATTCTTATAGGCTCAAATCATATCAAATCATATATATTATTATATAAAGAATATTTTAACAGAAGTTTATCTCTTTTAATAATTATATAACCTAATTATTTAATTATTTACCTAAAATATTTTTTAGGTAAAAATCAAACTACTTTTTTTTAATGAAGCATAGTATCAGTATATTAACGATTAAGAGATATACATATTTTCGTAAGTACTTCAATCGTTTCTGCCGTGAAAACGGCATCCCGAAAGAGCCAACTTTTACGCGTCTTTAAAGGCACCTCTGCTGGGACGACGTTTTCACGTTCGAAGGCAGGTGCCTTTTATGCATCTCATTTCTAACCTGAAAACGGCGTACCGAAAGAGGCAACTTTTACGCGTCCTTAGAGGCACCTCTGCTGGGACGACGTTTTCACGTTCGAAGGTAGGTGCCTTTTATGCATCTCATTTCTAACCTGAAAACGGCGTACCGAAAGAGGCAACTTTTACGCGTCCTTAGAGGCACCTCTGCTGGGACGACGTTTTCACGTTCGAAGGCAGGTGCCTTTTATGCATCTCATTTCTAACCTGAAAACGGCGTCCCAGAAAAGATGCCTTTATGGACGCCTAAAAAGCGTCTTACTGAGACGTGAGACGTAAAGACATCCCAGATAGCCAAGCGATCCTCGCGCACAGATCGAGCCCGGCGTGTCGGGGTCAGGTAGACGGGCCGAACGTCGCTTGAATGGGCAAAAGGCACACGATGGCTATAATCTGAGGAGGGCACTTATGACCGTGAGGGCTCGTAACGTTCCCTCGGCGCAAACCCGGCACAAGCTTCCCCTCGGCCCGTCGGTCCTGGTTACTGCCAAATTTTGATCGTGTGGGCTCGTAACGTTCCCTCGGCAGCTTGTGCCGAGGGAACGTTACGAGCCCACACGGTCATAACTGCTCTGGCCAGAATCGAGCATTTTGGCTATCTGGGATAGAACGGACATGAAAACGGCAACTTAAAGTCGTCCTGTGCTATCTGGGTAGAGTTGTGTGAGTCATGCGAGTATCTGTGTGTAAGCGAGTAGCGTTTATATCTATATATACTGTCATTAGTTCGGCCCAGTGTCGCCACTAAGTAACCGAACGGTTACTCGAGGGGAATACAAGGTACCCCCTCTCTGATGACCAGAGCGGCAGAGAAGTTTAGGAGTAGGGTAATATGTGACACGTTGCGCGTGCACGACGAGGATTTAGTGGGGCGAATGGAAGACACGTTGCGCTTGCGCGATGGGGACGCAACAATGACATGACATTTCGCAGGTATTAGGTTATTGCAGCGTATTGTAGTTATGAAATGAATCATACGAATCGTTCTGCAGAACGATATTATTGTATGTTATATGAGATGTGATATGAGTAGAGTTCATTAATATGTTCATTAATATATATATTAATATTCACCGTCAATAACTCAATAGTTGTTGCCCTTTACCATCCTTTCCCATAGCGTATACCGGGTGATTCACGACAAACAGGCCACCTAAATAGCTCCGTTAGGATTAGAGATAGAAGAAAATGTTAGAGAGAAAAGTTGTACTGTTAAAGGGGGCAAATATGGTAATATAAAAAAATGTTCCGATTGTAGTCGTTTTCAAGGTCTTTTGAAGGTCATCGATGATTTTTAAATAGCACCATATATTTTTAACTTCACAGTGTTGTAGCTGATGTCAAGACGAGTTCAATGATGTGGTACACTATGACCTTCAAATGACATTGATCTTCGAAAATTGGCGTTCCTTTGCGCGGTCCATCTCTTCAGGCTATGGTGATGCAAAAAATATTTTTTACGTAATGTGCATATCATCAATGGACCAAATATCTGGCCAGAATATTTTTTTCCAAAGGTCATTGTTTTCGGAGTTGTCAAGGTCATCGATGTTTTTTGGTACATATCTACATTTTGATTTTATTGCATCCGGTAACTGATCGAAAAATACATTCAGATATGTATAATAACATGACCTTGAGCTTGATCTGAAGGTAAAACTTTAATTTTCGAAGATCAAGGTCATTTCAAGGTCGTCTGTATTGTCTTTTGGCAAGCTGTACTCGTCCGACGTGGTTGTCGTTTCGTGGTGAAGGCTCCGGATTGTACAGGACATCTCTTAGGAGGAACGCTCTCTCACCTGTCGAGCCGCGGATCACAGGGGCGACGAAACTGTGTCGGTCCGGTCCATTTTAAGGGGGGGGGGGAGTTGTGACGTTGCAAATCTTGCGACGTCACTTCTCCGTCACTTTCGTGCACGTTTCGAAAGCGATAAAGGACCGGACCGCCCTCTAACGGGACACGACACCCAAAAATACAGGATTCGAGAGCGCTCCTCTAAGAGATTCCGATATTGTCGAGGATCGCATAATGACATCTGTCGCGCGCGCCGAGAACGGCAAGTTTCAGGGCCGTATATGGGGCGCGCCGAAGGAACCACCGATCGTCCGAATTGTCACGGGAACCTAACAGACGTCCCGCAGCCAGGAAGCGCCCGACCGAGAGCAAATGGCCATTTCGAGATTTTGAGCTTGGTGCGAGGACACTCGGCAAACAAACCGGAGGCGACGCCAGGACAGCAGCTCTATCGACCATCACGTCCAAAGCGACTCATTACAGATCTTGACGCCGTCTCGCCCCGTCAAGGGAGAGCTGCCCCGGGGTCGGTGCCCTCGTAGCCAAGAAGAGGAAGCCCCTCCGCCGACCAAGAGAGCGATAAGCTCCTTGGTCAATTTCGTGACTGTCCGGTGCCCTAGGACGCTAGAGGGAACGCTCCTGAGCCTAGAGTTTGCGCCCGTGGAAACATGGCATAGGCAATTCGGAGAAGCGGTCGAGTGGGGGGAGCCGGGTTCGATCCGCGTGCTTGCCGAAAATCGATGGATCACTGTCGCGCTGGCTATCGATCGTAGAACACGCCAAACATTCGTACTCGCGTTGCGAAAAGTAGAACGGAACGAGACGTGTCGTGCCCCGTTGAGGATATCGTGCGTTGGGACGTCGTACACCCGAGTCCGGCCTATTCCGAAGCTCTATCGGGGGCTGTAAAATACCGGAGAACGCTAGAAATCGAGAAACGGTAAGTCGCCCAGTGATCCATTTCGGTATTTCGTAGCGCGACGGCTCGACCTTCGCCGCGCGAGGACGAACGCTTCCCGTTCCGTCCTCGATAATTCGCTCGCATTCATTCGGGAATGTTTTGAGATTTTCGGGATTATTTCGATAGAGTTTTCTTCTTAGATTGCGTGCGAAAGGGTGTCCTAGAGGAGTCGCGTTTCGTGAGAGTCATCTTTGCGATAGTTTCGTGTATTCTCGAATCCTGTGTTTCTCGCCGCGCATCGTATCGTTTCCGTCGGCGTGCGATCGCGCAATCGTTAGCGTACGCGTTGTAGCGACTCGCGTACGGAAGTCATCGCGGCAGTCCCGTAATCCGCCGATCATCTGCGCCTCGCGTTTCGAAAGTTCTTGTCGAACGAAACGACGATAGAATTTCCAACGGTATCGTCGCGAGAGAAAAACGATAGGACAACCGCGCTGCGAGCGACCATCTTCTCGCTATCTTGTATGAAGAGCGCGGGCTCTCGGGTCGCGGCCACGTGGCCGCAGATTTTTGTAAACTAACGACCGCTACAATAAATAGCTCGAGACCATATCGTCGTCGAATCATTACGTTCCCTGTGAGATCCGTCCTGCCGAGAGGGCTGTCCTAATTTCTCCGTGTCCGAACCTTCTGGCCTAGTCGCGACGTCACTTTCGATCCGCGTTTCGAAGATTCGATTCTCGATCTCGGCTTCTCCGTGCTCGAGAACTATTCCGCGTTTCGTGTGGCATCCTTGAGGTGCCTGGCGCCCGAACTTTTCGCTTTTCGAGAGAACAATCGTCGAATCTTCGAATCTCGTTTGTCTCGGGCGGACCGCGTGTACTCGGCCTGCACGCGGCCTGGTCTCAGCGCCTGCAAGGCCCGAAGTTAACCGGCTTCCGAGGGTCAACCGGCCGTCGGAAAAAGGCTAACGTGACAATATATTTTCCTACAATTTTATTGTATTATGTACCTATAATATATTTATTACATTCAGTATTCAGTTCTACAATTTCTTTCATCTTCCCTATACCAAACTTTTTAATATATAGTACTATAGATTTCAACATTTTTTTCAATATCCATACTCCACAACTGAAACTATCACATGTTACAAATTCATTTCATTTATAATAAAGAAAGTTCATAATCTGCAGAACGATTCGTAGATACGCTGCAATAACCTAAAACCTGCGAAATGTCATGTCATTGTTGCGTCCTCATCACGCACGCGCAACGTGTCTTACATTCGCCCCACTAAATCCTCGTCGCGCACGCGCAACGTGTCACATATTACTCTGGTCATCAGAGAGGGGGTACATTTTTTCACCGTGACTCCCCTCAAGTGGCGACACTGGTTCGGCCCCGGGACACAGGGAGCGCTAAAATACTGGATACATTTTTAACACAGCCGATTATACCCCCTGGCACAGCCTACTCTAGTACTAGCCGTGCTGTACAACTTGACAACACTGTCGTGTTTACAGTTCGAGAGTCCGATTTTCAATAATGGGAGTCTTGTGTTTGAGATTATAATTAACGTTTTTTTCATAGAAAATTATGTTAAAATACACAGTTCATTGTTGATTATGTTTAAGCAATGTGTAATTATTATAACTATGGTAAGTAGAAGTGATATTAAAGCATACTACCCTGATAGCCACGGCTGGAACGTTCCAGAAAGAGAGCAGAGCGTGGAGTCCACATGGAGGGTAGAATCGTTCCAGAGCCCCGCTTGAGGCCGCTCGGCCCACGGGTGGAGGGTATCTGGAAAGAGTGTGGTTTCCGCGCCACTGGCGACCCCTAAATTTAGTGCACATCCGCGAAGTCTGGCCTCTCTGCACCTGGACGGCAGCTTCTCCCGTCCAGATGGAAGCCAGCTTCTCCCGTCCAGATGGAAGCCAGCTCGTGGAGTCTTTGTGGAGCGGCGGATGCCGTTATACAGGGCAGCACCGTCGGCGAGGTTATGTCGGTAATGTGAAATGAATATCTACATATCGTACAAAGATGTAGCAGTCTTCCTTTTTACCGACAATTCCAAATACCGACTTTGAATGAAAACGAAATAATAAACCCGATATAAAAAAATATTAAATTTTATTTATTTCTATTATATCTATATTATTTTTCCTAGACTGCGGATCTTTGTGGAAAATAAAAATTGTCTGCATCGATTGCAAGAGATGGAAACTATGTATAAATTGAATGTTACTTCTTCCCCCCTTGCCGTGCCATTTATTTCTTTACAGTTACATTAAGAGTAAACCTACACATAAATCAATAAGCTAGTAATACATTAATTATCCCCTAATACGTACAGTTACACGAATTAATATTCGGACGATCTAAAAAAGATGATAACTTTTTTAATATTGTACTATACGATTTGACCTTTTTTGGGGAGCTAGAGCAATTAGTTTACTACAGGATGTGAAAGGAAATTTTTTCAAAAATTGCATTTGGTCGGAATTGCAGAGAAAATACTAAAAGTTACATTTTACAACTTTTTCGTGTGGGCCTATATTGAAAATTTAAAAAGTACGTTTTGTAGGCCTGCATAAATAATATGCACTGTGAAAGTTTCATCGCAATCGGCTGATGCGGGAAGAAACGACAGGTCTTGAAAGATGTAAGAATTCTTCGGTATAGGCTAAAAATCTGGAATTTTTACCATCTTTAAACGTTTGTAGCTCTTTGCGACGTCAACCGATTTTGATGAAATTTTCAAAATATGTTTAGTCGACACAGATCTACAAAGCGTATTTTTCAATTTTTCAATATGGGCCCACATAAAAAAGTTGTAAAATGCCACTCTTAGTATTTTTTCATACGATTCCGATCAATTGCAATTTTTGAAAAAATTTCTTTCGCCATCTGTAGTAAACTAATTGCTCTAGCTCCCCAAAAAAGTTCAAATCGTACAGTACAATATTAAAAAAGTTCTCGTCTTTTTTAGAACGTCCGAATATTAATTCGAGTAACTGCGCAGTTCCTTTTTCCAGGATTGCAAGGGTGCGGGATTCGCCTCTTCTCATCTCTCGATAATAATACAAACACGGGGGTTTTCACTAGTCAAAAACGCTAAATAAAATATCGATCTAGTCCTATTTTTCCGTTTACGAGGCGAAATGTGCATTAGTCGGCACCGTAATTTGCATTATTCGGAAGCATACAAGCTATTTTCATAGCTACATGCTGCCGAATAATGTCAATTACGCCTCGTAAACGAAAAAATAGGATTTTTGAGGCTGATAGCGTCCTAGATAGATCTTTTATCTAGCGTTTTTGACTAGTGAAAACCCCCGTGTTTGTATTAGCGTGAAATGAGAAGAGACGAATCCGGCACCCTTGCAATCCTGGAAACGAGTCTACTCCCTCTTTTAATAAACTAAAGCAAAGATTTCAAACCAAGGAGTGTGTTCGATTCCAGGTAGCTACGGTTATAAAGTTTAGTACCTTAACGGTATAAAATACATCGGCTGTGCTTCTTTCGGCTGGCCAAAAATCACTTTGTTGGGAGATACATCTGGAAGGTCTTTAGCTTAATGTTTTATGACGCGGAGGGTTTTACGACCGAACATATTTAAGGGTAAGTGGCCTGTAGTTCCTTTTTCATTTGGAGCAACCTAAGCATTGGAAAAACCGAAAAAATACCGGTATTATTTCGCGGTTTCGGAAGAAAATTCATTATGCCGTTATTCGAAGACTTGGAATAAATCCACTATCCACAGTCCAAATTCTATCTAGAGTTTATTCTTTCTTTTAATCGGAAAAACGCCACGAAGCAGCTAGCATCATCTACATGAAATAATTACGAAAAATAAACAAGGTCTGCAATACACTTGTTAGTGGTTTCATGCCGATATACACTCCGGGACAAAGAGATAGCATCATCTATTTTTCCTCATTTGGTACATTAAACTGAATAAAATGAATATTTTAATATGTCAATGTACTGAAGGCGAGTGTGTGATAATTTGGGCCGACATTGGATATTGGGGTAAAACAGAAATCAAATTTATAAAATGACGAATGAATACTGAACGGTATGTTGAAATGATAAATGAACAACTACACACTTATGCTGTAAGAATTGCTGCAAATAAACACATTTTACAACAAGATAATGTCGCAGTCCACGCGGCGAAAGCGATCAAGAAATACTTGTCTTAAAAAATTATTCGTATTTTGGAGAGGCCAGCAAGATCTCCAACCTCAACATTATTGAAAATTGTTGTGGACATCTTGCCAGAGCTGTGTATCAAAATGGCAGACAATTCCAAAATATCAACGATTTAAAGTAGAGCATTTTGGACGAATGGGAGAATATTAGCCAAAACAGTATTCAAAAATTGTATAAATATTTACCAAATCGAATGATTAAAGTCGTTAACTATAAAGGAGGTCCTACAAAATATTGAGCATTGATTTTTATCGATTAATTCTGTTATATTTCAAGTTTTTCGTTAAGTGTGCTATAATTTTGTACCTCTATATTTCGTTAATAATTCTACTTCGTTCAATAAAAATAGATAAGTTAATGAATCTTCGTTTCATTTCATTCATATATGTTAAGAAAGACGCAGTAAAAATATGTGTATAAAAAACTTGAATTTCTAATGTTTAATAAACAGAAGTTACATTAATTTCAAAGTGTGCTATCTTTTCGTCCCGGAGTGTGCCTGGCTGGCCGTCGCGCGTCGGGTTGCCTGGCCGTGTTTATTGCACCACTTGGCCACGGCGACCGAAGCCTTGGCCGCTCTGACAGAAAATTATCCGACGCTACACCGTGTCTGGTTTTCAGATGACTGGAAAACCCCAAGGTTTGGTCGCCACATTGCGGCCTTGGCGAATCCTAGGGCCCGCTTCAAGTACTAGCTTTAGTTCCGTCCACCTCCAAATGGGACTTTCACCAACATGTTCGTGACATTTTTCTTTTTTTAAAACCCGTACTACGTTATACTTCTCGACGACCGAAGCCTCTCGAGCTTCGTGGCCCCTCGTTTTTGAGAAATTGATTTAAAAAAGACATATTTTTCAACTTTAAACAAATATTGAGATTTTATTTTAAAACATATTGAATTGTTCATTACAGCAAAAGATTCTGTTGACTTGCCCGAATACAGTGATATTCAATATTAAAACATATTAAATGTTTAAACATGTTTAAACAATCATTACAGATGGAGAGACAATTTAACATCAATTTTTGGGGATATTTTTCAGCTTATCTTGAAAAATAAGGGTCCAGCGTGAAATCTAATTAAAGTGAGCCACGAAAGTATTGGAAGCCTTTTGAAAGGGTGATTCCATTTTAAACTAGAGGGCTATTGTTGCTCACTCGCTTCGCTCGCTCGCGAGTAGGGTTGTTTTTGCTCGCTCGCTTCGCGAGCTCGCGGGTAGGACTGCTCTTGCGAGAGGGTTAGTGATACGCATGGCTAGTAGGGCCTACTGATATTAATGTTTTTTATTTGGTGTGTGACTCTCCAAGAGTCACACAAAGAACTTCCCGATTCGTTACTCCTTCGCCAACATCGCTAACATCGTTTTTTTTTTGTACTTTCATCGATATTCTCCCAAAATGTATTCTTGGGAGTAGAGATGATAAATTCACTGTTGCATTGGAATAACTTTCGATTATTCCGAGCGGTAACACTAGCATCAGTTTAAAAAAAAAATTTTTTTGAAATCTAAAAAAAAAAATTTTTTTTAACCAAAAAAAAATTAAGAAAAAAATTTTTTTTATGTAATTGCGTTTGGTACTTTGGTGGAAAATTTTCGTCCTCCCTTATAAATTGCATTGTAGAATCAATTCTTTTCGAAAAAAAACTAAAAATCTAAAATACTACTTGACCAATATGGACCAAAATCTAATCAGCTCTAAGTTACGACGGGGCACATCGATTGCATCATTCATCATCCTGATCGCGTTGTTACTTTTTCTGAAAACGTTAACGAAAAATTTGATACCATACAAACGGACATACGCACGCACGCACGCACGCACGCACGCACACAGACACACACACACATACAAACATTTTGATAAAAATAGTCTAAAATGACTCCAATGACCATGAAACGTGAAGATCTGCTAAAAAATCGATTTTCGATTTTCGGGGTAATTACAATAACTTCCCTATGAATCGGGAAGTTAAAAATGAAGATGACCTTGATATCTCTAAAAAAATGACATAAAAACAAAAATTTTTTTGTCGTGCGAGCCCCATTTTACCATTCAACAGTCCTCAAGACATTTAATGTATCTTTCAAAACAACAAAGATATTTGAGGTGATAATGTTAGGTGATTCACCCGCTATAAGGTGTGCTTTCAATTTTGAAAGGCTATACTCCTGGATTTTCGTATGCGCGGCCGGGTCGGCCCTCTCCGCCCCCTCCACGACCTAACGACAACTCATTCTATTCGCATGATTTTTCCATTACTAGTTCAAATTCTGCATGACAGCTGGAATGCAAAGATTATGCGAATAGAATGAGTTGTGGTTTGGTCGTGGCAGAGGCGGAGAGGGCGGGCGCGACCACGCATACGAAAATCTAAGAGTAGTCTTTCAAAATTGAAAGCTCACTTTATACGTGTATGTTAGAAATTCGGTAAAGACTCGTTCGCTTCGAAGGTTCTGGGGTAAGTGCCGTGGGGATTAACACAGTCCTCTCACCAAAAGGCACCCTTGCCTTTCCCACTCCGTGGCCAGATCCTCTTGGAACAGTCCCAATTCTTTAAGGCAGTGTAGCCTTGGGTTGCATACCCTCGGCAAGTTTCACTCGTCACATTCTCATAAACATGACCTTCTCGAACGATAGCTGGATGGCCCAAAGTGTCCACCCGCCATCGTCCGAAGACGGTTCTGTTTATTCTCTTCCGTCTCTATTCAGGGCGTCACGTACGCCCAGGTCCTACCATAAATCCTTCCAATCTTAAGGGTCGCCTCGACATCAGTCCTTGACTTTGCTTAAAACACGTTGACGCTACATGTATATACATACTGTATACATATGTATGTATTACTACAGTGAGGCTCTAGAAAACAGGGTCACTCATCTCTCATTTCCACAGCGTGTTTTCAAAAAATATGTAAACAGACGCCGCGCCGGAACAGGCTTACGTTGTCACGGAGCGTGCAAGAATACGGAAAATTCGATACAATATTAGCAATAGTTTTTTTGCGAATATTTCGAAAACTAAAATCGAGCGGCGGTAACATGTATAGGGAAGAAATGTTCAGAATGATGACCTTGACAACATATTTCAAGGTCATCAAAATCGGGTAGGAGGGGAAACTTCTAAATAAGTACGACTTTTTCATTTGGACCCTTAATGAAAATTTAAAATATATGTTTTATAGATCTACGTTAGTTACATACATACTCAAAATTTCATCGAAATCGGTTGACGTAGGAAAAAACGGCACGCATCGAAAAATGTATGATACTCTAGATTTTAAGGAGAAACAGATCAAACGCAGTATTTTTTTCGATTTTTCGATTAGACGACTTTTTTCAGATTTTTTGGATTATGCGCGTTTTTAACAGTTTTTAATGAGTTGTTAACATTTTTTTATCTTATTAGGAATTTATTTTAGTTAGTGATCATATCCATCGGTGAAAAAAGATAAGTATACGGTACTATTTATATTGACTCCTACAAAATTGCAATTAGAATTACGATTTTAACTATGTCTACTTTTTCTTTGAATATAGCAATGCAAAGGACCATATACAACGGCGTGGGTGTCAGCGGTAACGAAATTTTAGGACAACGTAAAATCAATATTACCAGGTTCAAGAATGACTTCAAAGAAAAGAGATAAGTTTATAGTTACATTAATATTTTATTCTATATTTTTCAATCATGACTTTAACTATTTTTTGTTTTTTTACCACGTTTTTTTTTGTTATGTTACAGAAAGGGACCATTTAAAATCAATTTTCGTTACCGGAGATGCTATTGCAAACACCTTTTATAAATACTTTAAAACTGGTATCTCGAAAACTTCAATACGAAATATGCATTTTCTTCGATTGTTTGGAGATTTTCCATTTTTTTAAACATGTTTATAATCCAAAAAATCTGAAAAAATCTCAGTCATGTGTGCTATTAGGTAGAATATTCATCAATTTTCTCGTAATTGTTTATTGAGCATGGTTCGACTAAAAATCAATTTGTTTTGAGGGCCCTCTGGACCATCTGAACCTTAAAAATCAACGAAAACATTATTTAAAAAATACAAAATGTATTTCTGTTTACATCATTAAAACCGATTCAAAAGAAAAAATTTAGGCCTAATTTCTTTTCGATATCTCTTTTAGATCAAAAGTTATAGCAAAATGTGCGCCGCGCGCTGTGCCGGTATTGAAATGCGTGCCGTCTCCAGATTCTGACATTCCGACTCATGCTTCCGAAACTTCGGTAACGTGAAAATCGAAGGAACGCGTCGGCGTCGATCAGTCGAGCAGGTAGTTCACACAGACAGAGTAGAGGTACAATCGAACAGGCACTCACACGGGCAAAGTAGAGATACGTTCGTGTGTAGCGCGTGCATTGTGTCAGTGTGCAGAGTACACAGTAGAAGACAAAGACAACGTGACAACGCGCCGGTTGCCGACGCGTTCCTCCGGTTTTTACGTTACCGAAGTTTCGAAAGCATGAGGCGAAAAGTCGGAATCTGGAGACGGCGCACATTTGAATCCCGGCACAGCGCAGCGCGCGGCGCACATTTTGCTATAACTTTTGATCTCAAAGAGATATCGAAGAGAAATTTGGACTACATTTTTTCGAAAAACGGGTTTAATGATGTAAACAGAAATATATTTCGTATTTTTTAAATAATGTTTTCGTTGAATCTTAAGGTATAGCCGGATAAGATGGTCAAAAGTGTCCATCCAAATTGATTTTTAGTCATGTTACGAGCCAGGGCCGCGAGCAGCACGAGTGGCCGGCGAAGGATTATAAACCCAGGGAATATGGTATCAGTTTGTTAATAAAGGCACGCGGACGAACCCAATGCGAAATTGGGGAGCCGCTAGGATTATAGACGACGAGGACGAACCTGACGCGAAGTCAGGGAGCCTCTAGGAATGGAGTCAAACACAGACGAACCTGATGCGAAATCAGGGAGCTGCTAGGAAGGTGAAACTTCGTGAACGAACCCAATGCGAAATTGGGGAGTCACTAGGAACGACGCGCAGACGAACCCGATGCGAAACCGGGGAGCTGCTAGGAGGTTGTAGAATCAGCGCGGACGAACCCAATGCGAAATTGGGGAGCCGCTGGGAAGTTGGATAAAAGCACAGACGAACCTGATGCGAAATCAGGGAGCTGTTAGGATACGGACGAACCTGATGCGAAATCAGGGAGCCGCTAGGATGGTATAGGTTTCGTGGACGAACCCAATGCGAAATTGGGGAGCCACTAGGTAGGGAAAAATCTCTATTTGAATAATTGGTAAGTAGCGAACGAACTTGATGCGAAATCAGGGAGTCGCTAGGATAGTTAGTAGGCCTCGTAACTAATATAATCTAATTGATACAACCCGAGCGGTAGGGTTGTATCGAGTGAGAACGTTCAATTATTATATTAGGATTTTGGACGATAATAATGGGTTTAATAATCTCAATCTAATTTCCAAACAACACAAATATATTGTAACTATAAAAATCTGTGGTACAGGTGTGTAACTGTCGCGGTTGGAATTTAAAGAAAGATATAGAAAAAAGGAATTTACCTAAAACGATGTTCGTTTTTTGACGCACTGGCAATGCGGGGGACTCGGAAACAACTTTAACAAACTTTGATCTGAAAGGTACTTTAGCCCGATCTCACTATAGTTGCTTTTCCAAAATTACAGCACGACGTGACACGATACGTGTCTACTGAAGTACTAACCCGAGAGAGTGAGAATCTAAGGGTTTATATACCCCTACAATGAATAGAATACTCTGTTCATAATCTAATCGCGCTTAGAGATTAGGGCATAGGGCCAGACTTTTATTTTGTCGCCTCTAATGAGATCGGGCTAAAAACTCGGTACTAAATCAAAGGGTTCAACTACGATATGAAAGGTTATCTAGGACGCTTCCTGCCAGAGACGATCTGGAAGAGATTCCAATGAGAAAACGAACGGAATCTATTCTCTATCCGTAACAGTCACGTCATGTTCAACAGAAAATTATGAAAAAATTCATGAATATTCTACCTAATAGCATACACGACCGAGATTTTTTTTCATAATTTTTGGGTGCAAAATCGATTTTTAAACAAATCGGAAAACATAAACTTGCCGATTTTATATCAGTCTTCAATTGACCACATTTATATTATTACGTTAGTTGTCTCTCATCCTGATTGTTAATGTGTATTTTTTCAGGTTTTTCGATTTATGGAAACATGTTTTAAAAAATTGAAAACCTACAAACATTCGAAGAAAATGCATATTTTGTATTGAAGTGTTAGAGACTCCAGTTCTATAAAAATTCAGTACTTGGATATTATTGTAGCAACTGTTCTTAATTTTTTTATAATTTTTTAGAGATTGCGTAGAAGTTAACGAAACAACTATTCGGTTGAGAATCTTCTGGCCCCGAATCGAATCCCGAACCTAATAATTTTTTTCAGTAAATACTTATTGCCCCGGGTTTTAATAAAAAGTTTAACCAAACACATTTTTTAATTGTCTACATTTGTTTTCAATTGAAAGGATTGATGCAGTTCGCGCTGTCGACTTTCTGTAATTTAAAAAAGAGGAACACAATTTAAGTTATGATTGCGAAGTGCAGAATGGTTTCAAGGCACTCGAAAATTCCGCTACAGCTGATCTCCTGCGTTCCCATATTCGAAAAGAAACAAACCTAATTAAAATTATAATTCTAATTGCAATATTATAGGACACAGTATTACCATTAACGTATACTTATCTCTATTCATCGACAAGATTAATTCTTGAGCAAAATAAATGCCTTATATTATATAAAAAACGATAAAAACGCTACGGAGAAAAGTTATAGAGAATAGCTACATTTGGGGTTGTTTAACGAAATAGCGTACCCGCCAAAATAAGAAATAAAGACTAAACGACCTACAAGTTCGTAAACGCGTGCAATGTCGATTGCTTGAAATTTTGCGTACGCGACGATCTTGCATACAATTGCTTGATGTCATTAGAGATAAATATCTATCATCGATAGGCATGGTGCGCCTAGACTAGAATTTAATAGGTTGATGCCTATTTTATTCCTTTTTTTCGTCTTGATATCGGGAATCAATGAGAATATCATTTCGGTCTCGGCAATTGAATGCGGTAAACATCTGACAATTTTGCACAGTCGACGCAAGTTCGTGAAACGTAGAACTTGTTCCGCGTTTTCTTGTTTGCAGATGTCTATCCATATATTGTCGACTGATAAATTCGACCATTAGTGTTTTTGGAATTCCGATGTTTAATTATTTAATTCGTCAGATAAATTTCTACGGGACATCCGTATTCCAAAAACACTAATGGTCGAATTTATCAGTCGACAATATATGGATAGACATCTGCAAACAAGAAAACGCGGAACAAGTTCTTCGTTTCACGAACTTGCGTCGACTGTGCAAAATTTCAGATGTTTACCGCATTCAATTGCCGAGACCGAAATGATATTCTCATTGATTCCCGATATCAAGACGAAAAAAAGGAATAAAATAGGCATCAACCTATTAAATTCTAGTGTAGTCGCACCATATCTATCGATGATAGACATTTATCTCTAATGACATCAAGCAATTGTATGCAAGTTCGTCGCGTACGCAAAATTTCAAGCAATTGACATTGCACGCGTTTACGGACTTGTAGGTCGTTTAGTCTTTATTTCTTATTTTGGCGGGTACGCTATTTCGTTAAACAACCACAAATGTATAGCTATTCTCTAATGATAGCTAATTCCATCGATGAATAAAGATAAGTATACGTTAATGTTAATATTGTGTCCTATAATATTGCAATTAGAATTACGATTTTAATTATGTTTGTTTCTTCTTCGAATATAGGAACGCAGGGGACTTTAGGAACGCATCAGTCCTTTAAGTTGAAAATAAATGTAGGCAATTAAAAAATGTTTTTGATTAAACTGTTCATTAAAACCCGAAGCAACAAGTATTTACTAAAAGAAACGATTAGGTGCGGGATTCGATTCGGGGCCAGAAAATTCCCAGCCGTATAGTTGTTTTGTTAACGACTACCCAATCTCTAAAAAATTACAACAAAATTCAGAACAATTGCTTCAATAATATCTAAGTACTGGATGTATCTAATCGTAAATACTGAAACTAAGTTTGTTAGGAGGTTTTCAATTTTTTAAAACATGTTTCCATAAATCGAAAAACCTGAAAAAATACACATTAATAATCAGGATGAGAGACAACTAACGTAAGAATATAAATGTGGTCAATTGAAGACTGATATAAAATCGGCAAGTTTATGTTTTCCGATTTGTTTAAAAATCGATTTTGCACCCAAAAATTTTGAAAGAAATCTCGGTCGTGTATGCTATTAGGTAGAATATTCATGAATTTTTTCATAATTTTCTGTTGAACATGACGTGACTAAAAATCAATTTGGATGGACACTTTTGACCATCTTATCCGGCTATACCTTAAGATTCAACGAAAACATTATTTAAAAAATACAAAATATATTTCCGTTTACATCATTAAACCTGTTTTGTAGAAAAAAATGTAGTCCAAATTTCTCTTCGATATCTCGTTGAGATCAAAGGTATAGAAAAACGTGCGCCGCGTCGTGCTGTGCAAGGTGTAGGGGCAACATGCGCTTCCGCGCATTGCCACGGCGCTAGTGTCGCCTGGCAATAGCAGCATGCGAGCTGCATAGCGAGTCGCCCCTCTCGACGATCGTTCGTCCGCTGCCTAGAGCGTTTTCCGCCTAGGCGCCATGCTAGTAGATTCTGCTCTCAGTCGTCTTACTAGGCAGACGTGCTCGTTCCTTAGCCGTTGCTAAGCGTATATATATAACTTCCGTTATTGCCTCGTGGGCAACACGTGCCATTGTAACAAGTAATAAAGTTCTCGTTGTTAATATTACCAGCAGCAGTGATTTCGATTCAATTGCAATCTATTGGGACTAAACGCGTAGTAGGTCGCCTTCTCTATCTGGTCACCATAGGGATAAAACCTACAACTGGTGACCCCGACGTGATTGCCGTTTTTGAATCCGTGAGGACACGAGGTCTGGGACGCTCGTGATTTTTCCATCCTCCCTGCTGTCTTGCTGCCGTCACGAAGCATGTCCATACAAGAAGAATCTGGCTGCACGTGGTCGGAAGTTCCTGCTGAAGTTCGGCCGGCGCCGAATACCGCAACATAAGAAGAAACTCCTGCCGTCGCAGGCGGCGAGCAATCCGCTCGCTGCATTCATCGCTGCCGTTTGCAGGCGGCGAGCAGGCCGCTCGCTGCACGTTGAAGTTGTTCCGGCGTTCCCGGCACCGCGTGGGTTTCACCATCGCCGCCATTGCTGCCGCCATTGCCGCTGCCGTTGCCGCTGCCGTGTAACCGCCGAGTGGAGACCACCATCGACGCCATTGCTGACGCCACGTGGAAGCCACAAGCGGTGATCGTTTATTTTTAAGTCTTTTCGCGTTTCGCATCGTTTGATATTCGCCGTAATTATGTCTGTTCCCTCGACGGAAGAAAGAGTCGCGCAGCTGTTACAGGCCGTTCTGGCGGCCCAGCAGGAAGCCGCGTCTTCCAACCGCGTCGATAGCTATCGCGCGCCCAAGTTGCCCGTATTCTTTAAGAATGAACCCAAGACTTGGTTCGGACAGGTCGAGGCATCGTTCAGAATTGCTCGCATCACGAGCCAAACGACAATGGCCGACACCGTGATAGCCGGTCTCGACGCCGAAACCGCGACGGTCATTTCCGACCTTATTGCATCACCCGATCCGATCGCGCCGTATACTCGTATCAAGGAGCGCCTAATGGCGACGTTCTCCACGTCCGCGGAAACGAAACTTCGACAGCTACTGAAGGGACAAATTCCATCGCACGGCAAACCCTCACATACGCTTGCAGTCATTCGTAATAAGAACGACGGCGAGTGCTCCGAGGCCGTGCTGCGATCTATTTTCCTCGATTTAATGCCAGAGCAATGCCGCGCGATCCTGGCCGCGTCTAAACAGGATGACCTTCAGGAGCTGGCCCTTCTAGCCGACAAAATCGTCGAAACAATGAACCCCGCGTCCGTTCATACAGTCGCTGCCGCGACATCGATACCTGCCGCCGCGACATTGACAACCGCTGCCGCGACATCGAGACCTGGTTCCGTCCAAGACCAACTCGATCTGATTATGCGTGAGATAGCGAGTCTCAAAGTGTCTCATCAGCACTATTCGCGGCCGAATCAGCGAAATTACAGTCGTAACGCCGCCGGTCCCCGATCTAGGAGACGCTCCCAAAGTCGCGATCCGTCGGGACCTTGCCGAATACATGCGAAATATGGAGAGCGTGCAATCCGTTGCATCAAACCCTGTTCATGGTCCGGCCCTCCGCGAGTGTCGGAAAACTAGAGTCACTCTCCTCCTCGGAGACTGTCGGAGTGTGCCAAACGTCCTCTAAACGTCTCCATGTACGCGATCGTAAATCAGGCCGCATGTTTTTGATCGACACAGGTTCGGATCTATCGCTGCTGCCGGTTTCCGCGGAATCGCGTACCTCCCCCAGCTCGTTCAAGCTGTTCGCCGCGAACGATACCCGTATCAATACTTACGGTGAACTTCGCGTGATCCTCGATTTGGGACTGCGTCGCCCAATCGAGTGGAATTTTTGCGTAGCAGCAGTCCCGTATCCCATAATAGGAGCCGACCTGCTTACGCACTATGGCCTCACGGTCGATCTTAAAGGGCGTCGTGTCATTGATAACACTACGAGCATTTGTATCGCTGCCGGTATCGATGCCGGAATCGCTAATCGTACCCCCTCGTCCGTGAATGTCCTTGGACCGTCATCCAAGTACGCGCATATTTTGGCTCGTTTCCCTCAGGTCATCGGACTAGAGCAGCCAACACCTCTCGAATCGCGCGGTGTGTTCCATCACATTTCCACCACCGGCCCACCCGTGGCCGAGCGCGCTCGACGTCTCACAGCCGACAAGCTGAAAGCCGCGAAGGCTGAATTCAAACATCTGATCGCTGCGCGTATTTGTAGACCTTCTAGCAGTCCATGGGCCAGCCCCATACATCTCGTTAAGAAAAAGTCAGGTGAATGGCGTGTTTGCGGTGATTACCGTCGCTTAAACAGCGTAACCGTGCCCGATAGGTACCCCGTCCCGCATCTTCACGACTTTCCTGCCAACCTTCATGGCAAAACGATATTTACGGCGCTAGACCTCTACAAAGCATATCATCAGATACCCGTTGCCCCCGAAGACATACAAAAAACCGCTGTCATCACGCCGTTCGGACTTTTCGAGTATTGCGCGATGACGTTCGGACTTCGAAATGCGGGCCAAACGTTCCAACGTTATATCAACCGTGCGCTAGGCGATTTGGATTTTGTTTTCACATTCCTCGATGACATTCTCATTGCATCTTCCTCTCCGGAAGAGCACGAGAAGCATCTGACAATCGTCCTGCAGCGCCTACGTGATTTTCATCTGCGCGTGAATTTAGACAAATGCCGCTTCGGCGTGTCTGAGCTAGTTTTTCTCGGCCATCTAGTCAACTCGGAGGGATTCAAACCTACTCCCGATAAAGTTGAGGCCATTATGAATTTTCCCAAGCCGCGCACGATCGACGACTTACGTCGCTTTCTAGGAATGGTAAATTTTTACAGGCGTTGTATTCCGCACGCTGCCGCTACTCAAGCTCCGTTAAACGCATATATGCATGATGCGCGAAAACGCGATAAACGATTGATTAAATGGCTGCCGGAAGCCGAGACCGCTTTCGCGAAATGCAAGGACGACCTTGCAAATGCTGCCTTGATAACTCACCCTAGTGAAAAAGCCACTGTTCGACTCGTTGCCGATGCATCTGACGTGGCCATGGGCGCAGTTTTAGAGCAGCTATGTGGTGCGAATTGGAGACCACTAGCGTTCTTCTCACGCAAATTCTCCCCGGCCCAGTGTAAATACAGTACGTACGATCGCGAGCTTACCGCGATATACGAGGCCGTGCGTCATTTCCGCCATTTCTTAGAAGGTCGCGAATTTAACATATATTCCGATCATAAACCGCTCATCTACGCCTTTTCTCAGAGCTCAGAGCGTGCTTCTCCTCGTCAGACGAGACAATTGTGCTATATAGCACAATTCACGTCTAACATTCTTTACCTGCCGGGCAGTGATAACGTCGTTGCCGATTCTCTCTCGCGATCCGAGGCTATACGGCTGCCGACGCAATTTGATATAAATGAGCTATCTCGCGAACAAGAAAACGACCCCGAACTCAGGGAAATTCTTCGTACGCCCGATCACTCTCTCGCTCTTAAAAGGCTGACATGGGGCCCGGAGCACTCTCCTGTATATTGCAGTGTTTGCGACGAGTGCATTCGTCCGTATATACCCGCCTCTATGCGCGAGCGAGTGTTCACGCTCTTTCATTCACCCGCTCATCCGAGCGCGAAAGTGACCGATCGACTCATTCGACAGCGCTATGTCTGGCCCGACATGCACCGTGACATTGCTCGCCAGTGCAAGTCGTGTATAAGTTGCCAGCAATCGAAAATCTCTCGTCACGTTAAAATGACACCGTCGCAGTTCGTCGCGCCCGACGGACGTTTTATGCACGTGCATATCGACCTTGTCGGTCCGCTGCCGGTCAGCGAAGGTTTTCAGTATTGCCTTACTATGATCGACAGATTTTCGCGCTGGGCCGAAGCAGTTCCTCTCCGCGACATTTCCGCGCAGACAGTCTGCCGTGCTTTCTTCGACAATTGGGTGTCGCGTTTTGGCGCACCCGCATTCTTAACGAGCGATCAAGGTACACAATTTGAATCGCAGCTTTTCTCAGCCCTTCTTGCGCTCGTCGGCTGCCGGAGACAACGAACGACTGCGTACCACCCCGCGTCTAACGGTATGGTTGAGCGTTGGCATCGCGTCTTGAAGGCAGCGATCATGTGCCACGCCGATCAGCAATGGTCGCGTGTTTTACCCGCGGTATTATTAGGTTTGCGTACCCATGTCCGTCTCGATACAAATGCGTCTCCCGCCGATTACGTATACGGAACATCACTGCGTTTACCGGGCGAATTCTTCCTAATAGATGATTATAAACCCGACCCGCAGCCGTTCCTAGAAGAGTTTCGACAATATATGCGTGCCGTTAAGCCGGTGCCTGTGGCACATAAGCGTAACGTTAAGACTTTCGTTTATAAGGAATTAGAGTCGTGTTCGCATGTGTTCATGCTTGTTAAATCCGTGCGTAGACCCTTAGAACGGCCTTACACGGGACCACACCGAGTACTCCAGCGCATTTCAGATCGCGTATATTCCATCGAAGTCAACGGTTCACCGCGTAACGTTTCTGTCGAACTCTTGAAGCCTGCGCACATTGTAAATGAAGGACTCGTAGCTCCGACATCGGATGCATCGCTGCCTGTCCCAAGTACATCGCTGCCGTTTCCAAGTGCGCCGTTACGCACCTACTCGCGCAGGAGAGTCACCTTCGCAGACTCCCCACATTAATGTAAGTTTTTTGTAAGCGTTGCGCGTAGTATGTAAGTTTTTTGTATCTAGCATGTAAGTACCTTTTGTAACATTTCCTTTCCGTAAAGCGTATTGTTAAAAGCGAAATCTTGTATGCTTCCGCTTCTCTTTGGGGGGGAGTGTGTAGGGGCAACATGCGCTTCCGCGCATTGCCACGGCGCTAGTGTCGCCTGGCAATAGCAGCATGCGAGCTGCATAGCGAGTCGCCCCTCTCGACGATCGTTCGTCCGCTGCCTAGAGCGTTTTCCGCCTAGGCGCCATGCTAGTAGATTCTGCTCTCAGTCGTCTTACTAGGCAGACGTGCTCGTTCCTTAGCCGTTGCTAAGCGTATATATATAACTTCCGTTATTGCCTCGTGGGCAACACGTGCCATTGTAACAAGTAATAAAGTTCTCGTTGTTAATATTACCAGCAGCAGTGATTTCGATTCAATTGCAATCTATTGGGACTAAACGCGTAGTAGGTCGCCTTCTCTATCTGGTCACCATAGGGATAAAACCTACAAAGGATTCAAATGCGCGCCATCTCCAAATTCCGGCTTTCTGCCTCATGCTTTCGAAACTTCGGTAACGTGAAAACCGAAGGATCGCTTCAGCGTCGATCCGTCGAGCAAGTAGTTTACACGGACAGAGTAGAGGTACGCTGGTGTGTGTAGCGCGCGTACAATCGAACAGGCACCAACACGGGCAAGCGCGGTCGACACGGATACGACGATACGTCAGGGAAGGGGAAACTGCCGTTCAGTTTCAGTTTTCAGTTTTCTGTTGTACACAGTTCTCAACAGTTCTCAAGTTCTCGTTCGCTTAGCTTGGTCGTAATATCTGTGGTTATCAGGAGGACGCCGCATGTCACATACTTTCACTTTCGAGATATTGCCGTTTAAAGTTTTGATCACTAATGCTTTGACATAGGACATTGGTTAAATTGTATTATTTTTTTGAGCCTTTTGAATTGATTTTCATGACGTTTTTTCTGGTAAATACCTAAATCCTACACTATAAAGTTCAATAAATGCATAAACTGAAATTTTTTGAAATTGTGACATGCGGTGTTTTTCCTGACAATCACAGATATATATACAAAGCTTCGCTCTGTGGTTACAGTGGTTACACGTTACACTCGCGAGTGCGATCTGCGTTGCGGTATTTGACTACTTATTAGAGTGACTTACTTGGATTACGTGATTACGTGGATTACATGGATTACGTGCACTACGTGGAAGGAATGAAGAAAGAAAGGTATTTGTACATATTTATATTGGTTAATCGGTTTCATTTTGCTCAAATGTTTCCCAAAATCTTCACGTGAAAAAGCGTGAGAACGCTTGTCGGCACACCACACCACGCGACAGTGCCATGTGCCATCACGTATGAGGTGCTACCGGGCGAGTATGTTCACTTCAATGTAGATTCCAAAATAGTAAATTATTTATTTCTTTATCACTTTATCACTTTTCATTATCATTATTATCATTCAGTTATTTCTGTTGAGGTTTTCGGGTGTAAGCCGTGTCCTAAAGGAAGAGATTTCCCAACGTTTCGCAAGCATTGCAGCTAGCTTCATCAGGGGGTCGGAAGACACACTGATACTCAGTATCCTTTAGGACACGGCTTACACCCGAAAACCTCAACAGAAATAACTGTATGATGCCGGGCCGTGAAAGCCTCAAATCTCTGATTATTATCATTTATCACTTTACACAAATCCAACACAATTCAGCTTTGGCCCATTCAGATTAGAATTAGCTTAGCAATATTCTAATCGGCAAAATGATGGCTTAAACCAATTCAGTGAGGCAAGTATTTAATCTTCTTCACTTGCTTCTCATCATCGAATTTTTTCATTTCTGGTAGTATATTCTTTTGTTTGTAGTTCAACTTTAATCGAGTTTTTATTAATATCATTGCATTATATGAATCTGTTAGGTAGAATACTAGAGCCCGTTCAGACACGACGGAAACTGCGCGTTTTCGACCGCGCGATTTTTGTTTTTGATTGTTCGACCGCGCGAACGAATCCATATACAATATACGCTAATGTAAATAAGGTCCGCGCGGTTCAAATGGCGCGGTCGAAAACGCGCGGATCCCGCCGTGTCTGAACGGGGTCTTAGTTGATGAAAAACGTCAGAAGACCTTTTGTAATTGTAGCACCAGAAATAACAAAATTCGTTGAGATGAGAAATAAGCGAAGAAAATTAAATACTCACCCTTACACACTGTGTAATTGAAAATCTAATTTACAGAACGGAGAAAAAATATAATGTGCCATCCAGGGAAGGAGGAGAAGGAAGCTGTGGCAACCAGGGAAGAGGAAGGCCTCTAATTTCTCGTGTGGTACATATATCTAATTATTCCATTCAACACATGTATACATATATTATACATTACTGATTTTCTTCGTATTTTTTAGGTATCCCGCCTATGCCAAAACATGCCATAGCGGTGCGCTCGACTTGCCACTATGGAGGAAAAATATGTGCTGTCCAGGGAAGGAGCAGAAAAGGAAGCTGTGGCAACTGGGCAAGAGGAAGGCCTCTAATTTCTCGTGTGGTACGTATATCTAATTATTTCATTCAACGCACGTATACATATATCGTACATTACTGATTTTCTTTGTATTTTTTAGGTATCCCGCCTGTGCCAAAAGATGCCATAGCGGTGCGCTCGACTTGCCACTACGGAAGAAAAATATGTGCTGCCCAGGGAAGAAGGAGAAAAGGAAGCTGCGGCAACCGGGGAAGAGGAAGACCACTAATATCTCGTGTGGTACGTATATCTAATTATTCCATTCAACGCACGTATACATATATCGTACATTACTGATTTTCTTTGTATTTTTTAGGTATCCCGCCTGTGCCAAAAGATGCCATAGCGGTGAGCTCGACTTGCCACTACGAAGGAAAAATATGTGCTGCCCAGGGAAGGAGGAGAAAAGGAAGCTGTGGCAACCGGGGAAGAGGAAGGCCACTAATATCTCGTGTGGTACGTATATCTAATTATTCCATTCAATACACGTAAAAATATATCGTACATTACTGATTTTCTTTGTATTTTTTAGGTATCCCGCCTATGCCCGAACGTGCTACGGGCCACAAGTTTGGGGAAGCAGAGGCAACAACGTGGTGTAATAATCGTAATATGTACAGGTTGAGTCACCTAACGTTTGAACTTTAAATATTTTTGTTGTTTCTAAAGATTCGTAAAATATGGTAGGACATAGTTGAATGGTACAATGGGGCTGACGCGTGCCAAAAAAAATGTTGTTTTTATGTCATTTTCTTAGCGATATCAAGGTCACCTTGACAATTTTGACATGGAGTGAGGTATTTTTTAATACATCAATCGATGCAGCTGGACATTCGTTATAAAAGTGTACTAACCTATGTATGTCGAAAAGTGAGTAGTTCACGAGATATTTCAATTTAAATAACTCTAAAACACTATTACCGTCGTACTAAAACGTTACACAAGTAAGTAAACGCTAACGTCTTAGTACGACAGTAATGGCGTTTTAGAGTTATTTAAATTGAAATATCTCGTGAACTACTCACTTTTCGACATGCATAGGTTAGTACACTTTTATAACGAATGTCCAGCTGCATCGATTGATATTTTTTAATACGTTCCATGTAAAAATTGTCAAGGTGACCTTGATATCGCTAAAAAAATGACATAAAAACAACATTTTTTTTTGGCACGCGTCAGCCCCATTGTACCATTCAACTTTGTCCTACCATATTTTACGAATCTTTAGAAACAACAAAAATATTTAAAGTTCAAACGTTAGGTGACTCAACTTATAGATTTAGGTCCATGTATAGTTTGTAACTTTTTCGTAGTTTCCAATAATAAAGCATAGTATAATGAATAAAAAATTATAATATTTATTATTCCTTGTGTAATTGTCCTTGTGTATTGAACAACTCCCTGCGGCGTATTATTAAATAAAAAATATAAATTTTCTTGTCCCGTATACGACACTTTGTTTTTTTTGCATGGGGACATTTCAATCTTAGCTTCCATCTCTTGCAATCGATGCAGAGAACTTTTATTTTGTACAAAGATTCGCAGTCTAAAAAAAAATAATATAGATATAATAGAGTAAATAAAATGGTTTATTTTTTTTTCGTTTTCTCTCCTTGCATGTGACTGAATATTTATTCGAAAATCAGTATTGTCGGTAAAAAGGAAAACTGCTACATATTTGTACAATAGAAATTTACTTTACCGACATCTGCCACATTAGTGCGATCTGCCCTTACCGACGGCTATTAAAGACTGCCAGCCTTATGGGAGTTGGTGTGCCTCGAATTTTTCGGTGTTCTCTTACGCCCTCTAGGATATATTCTGCCTGGAGTGAGAAACAGAACGTTCCTTTCCCACCGCGCCCGCGCGCTACACACACGAGCGTACCTCTACTATATCCGTGTGCGCTGCTTGTGCGCTTGCGCCAGCCACAATCTATTTTTAGCACTTGCCGTGTTGTATTGCTCTACAGAAACGAAACTGAAATTCGGCTGTCGAGCCGTCGAGCGTATGAATCGCAATCTGGAGCTAGCCTTCGAATCCCTGTGCAGCGATTTTTATTTTTATTTCTCATTACTTTTTTAATTACATTTTTAACCTTGCAAAAAATTAAAAATGTAAAAACTATGTTCAAAATATGTATTCATTTTAAATAGAAATGTTTTGTTACTGTCATAATTGCATTAATAAAAATTGTTATATGAGAACCGGTTGATGGTATTTATTTGGACTGATTGGAGAATACGAAGATGCAGAAAGTATTTTTTAGTTTATGAAACAATTTATAGATTTATTAGTTGTTAAACAAATAATAGAATAAATTGTATAATATATATAAATTGATTTTACTAGCATACACAAGTTTATTTGATCTTCTGTCTTCCTATAATAAAAAAATACAGTCATAATTATAATTATAGTAGAATTTCATAGAATATTGAGGTTATTGCAAACTCGTCTTTTTTCGCAATGATGTTCTAATTTCATTGCTTCTCTCAAATGTCCATTTCCTTCCGAGACAGTGGCGTTTATAGGTGTAAATAACAAATGTTGATATTCATCATAATTAAACTACAATTATTCTAATAACGTGGAATGTAGTACATATTAAGTGTTAGTTACCCGGATTTTCGTCTTCGACGTTAAGCACTCTTTACTGCTTCTCGTAATTTACGTATATGTAATATTAGGGTTGATCTTATTTTTCGACCATGAAATTTTTTTGGTCCCGTAAACCAGAATTGTAACAAATGTTGAGAAAATGATATGGAAAAATTTTGGGGCCGTTTTGATCATGGGAAAATGAGGCGCAGCAAATTTGAAAATTTTTAATTTTTTAAATCTTGTCATAAATAGACGTTATGATATATCGTTGAATTTGTTTTTTTTCTGTTTAAGAGTCCATATTAAGTATAAACAGTTGTTGATAGAGAAAAACATCCGTGACCTTAAAAACTTTAAATAATAACTTTGAAAAATTGTTTTTTCTTTGTAACTATATCCACCTCCTTATATACTACAACTTCTGTTTGAAGAGTTTTTTCATATATACATAACTGACCGAGATATCAAGGGGCGGAATTTGCATTATTCGGAAGCATACAACTGCGCATGTAGCTATTTTTATAGATGAGAAGGTGAATCCAGCACCCTTGCAATCCTGGAAGTCTCTCTACTCCCTTAAATAAATTCATTAATACGCTCCAATCTACAAGAAAACAGTTCTAATATCGGAAAAAGAAGTTATTATGAATAATAAGCAGTCTGACTGAAACATGGACTGAATGTGGTCAATGATACCGCTGAACGGGTCGTTAAACTAATGGAGGATCATAATTAAATTTTATCTAGAAACAAAGAGGAGAAATAATATATACTATACAAACTGTGATGGAATATCGAAAGCAGTACATCCTGACGCCACAAAATAGAATATGTCAAAGGATTTTTAAATATTTTTTAATATAGAGAGAAACACCTGATCAATCCCTACATGATTAATTTCATTTTTAAGAGGCATTGCAGACTGCTTATTAACTGAGAGTTATTACATTTTTAATTTTCCTCAGAGTCAGTAAGTTCTTTATTTTTTTCGGAGTCATTAAGTTTTCCATTTTTCTTCGAGTTATTCAATTTTTCATTTTCCTCAGTGTCAGTAAGTTCTTTATTTTTTTCGGAGTCATTAAGTTTTCCATTTGTCTTCGAGTTATTCAATTTTTCATTTTCCTCAGTGTCATTAAGTTCTTTATTTTTCTCGGAGTCATTAAGTTTTTCATTTTTCTTGGAGTCATTGAATTTTTTACTGTTCTCAGAGTCATTGAATTTTTTATTACTCTCTTTAACTTTCTCAGCCGCCGAGTTGGGCGTTGGGCATGCCTGTACTCCAACTTGTCTGATTTGTTGCGTGTTTAGACTTGTTTTCATCAGCAAACCATTTACTAATCGATTGATAACATTTCCATGGCAGAATTCTGAATCGTAACAAACATTTAATTGCTATTAATAAATGATGGTGAAACGCTTACATTGTTGTCTCTAGGAGGCACACAACGCGACGCGACGTTCGATACGGTCGTGATTCAGCATCAGAGGCAACATTGTAACGCACAGCGTATTGGCATTTACTAACTAAAACCAATATGTATTACTTATTATGAACGTTACCATAATGATATCATCACCTATCGATTGAAAATGTTTTCCCAATCAAAATAAGCTCAAACACGGCATAAATCGGATAATAATAATAATACAGCCAGGGTGCACTAGAAAATATCAGGCGAAACAGTCATGTTTCAGGCGTACGAATCGTCAAGTCGGGGCACTGACAGGACAGACAGTCGAGGCGTCGAGCGAGCTCAAACGGACTCGAGTCAGGTACGCGATACATCAGACACATCCGGCGGCCCATGACTCACCTTTGTCAGGCGGCTTCTAAAAGAATAGAACAAGACCGCGCGAGCGTGTTATCACGATACCCGAAAATCAACTCTGGGTTCTTATGAAATAGATAATGATAATAATGGTACGTATTTCTTTCATAACTTATAATGTGATTTTTAATATATGTACTTGGATTTTTTTATAACTACATTAGGTATATTTGGCACACATGTGCATGATCTCCATTTGTATTAAAATTTGAAATAATGCACGTTCCACGTGAAAAATTATAAGACAATATTGACAACGTGGTAATAAGTTATGATACCTTTTTAGTAGGTGATGTTTTTATTAACTGTTAAGTAACCTACTTACTTAGCTATAATTAACCTTACACAAATTCTTAAAAGATAATATATAATATACAATATAAAATAAAGTAGAAATTAACTTAAAATAAAATCATATAAAATAAAAAATTATACATATAGAGCCTATAGATAATACAGAATAAAATATAAACACGAAATATAATATGTATAATGTTTATTTTTATATTTCGTTTTTAATTATTGCTATATTTTACCATATTGTAACCTTCTAGGTGTATATAACTCCGTAAGGATATTGTAATGATATATTATCGATACATATCTAAGTTCACTGGGAGAAAATTCGTTAAAAAGCCAGAAATATTGTCTTTTAAGTTTTTCACATGAAACGTGCATTATTTCAAGCTTTAATATAAATAAAGAGCAGGCACACGTTTGCCGATTATACCTAATGTAGTTATAAAAAAGACCAGGTATATTAGAAATCACGTTATAACTTAAGAAAGAAAACCATTATTACCATTATCTATGTCATAAGAACGCAGAGTATTTGAATCTCGGATATCGCAATAACTCGTTCGCCCGAACTTGTTCGATTCTTTTCGAACCCGCCTGACGAATTCGAAGTGGAATCGACGCGACGGGCCGCGTAACTTTCTGCGACCCGACCCGAACCCGAACATCGAGCGGCCCGCAATCTCCCTTACGTTTATAATTAAAAATTATATTATATTAAATAACCTATATCATTGCGAGTTATGATCACGCTTTAAATAAATAAATGTGGCTCAAATTATGACGTATTTAGACTCATTTTAATTGGAAAAATCTCACAAATACGTTGGTAATTTCATAAAAAAACTAGAGGGCTATTGTTGCTCGCTCGCTTCGCTCGCTCGCGAGTAGGGTTGTTTTTGCTCGCTCGCTTCGCGAGCTCGCGGGTAGGACTGCTCTTGCGAGAGGGTTAGTGATACGCATGGCTAGTAGGGCTTACTGATATTAATGTTTTTTATTTGGTGTTTGACTCTCCAAGAGTCACACAAAGAACTTCCCGATTCCTTACTCCTTCGCCAACATCGCTAACATCGTTTTTTTTTTGTACTTTCATCGATATTCTCCCAAATGTATTCTTGGGAATAGAGATGATAAATTCACTCTTGCATTGGAATAACTTTCGATTATTCCAAGCGGTAACATTAGCATCAGTTAAAAAAAAATTCAGAAAAAAATTTAAAAAAAATTTTTTTTTTAAATCTAAAAAAAAATTAAGAAAAAAATTTTTTTTATGTAATTGCGTTTGGTTCTTTGGTGGAAAATTTTCGTCCTCCCTTATAAATTGCATTGTAGAATCAACTCTTTTCGAAAAAAAACTAAAAATCTAAAAAACTACTTGACCAATATGGACCAAAATCTAATCAGCTCTAAGTTACGACGGGGCACATCGATTGCATCATTCATCATCCTGATCGCGTTGTTACTTTTTCTGAAAACGTTAACGAAAAATTTGATTACATAGAAACGGCCATACGCACACACACACACACACACACACACACACACACACACACACACACACACACACACATATACGAACATTTTGATAAAAATAGTCTAAAATGACTCTAATGACCATGATACGTGAAGATCTGCTAAAAAATCGATTTTCGATTTTCGGGGTAATTACAATAACTTCCCTATAAAATCGGGAAGTTAACAATGAAAAATAAAATACTTTCCTATGTGTATTGACGTAATCGGTACTCAGCCTTTTGAACTGTGCCGGCTGCCTCGTACCTCAGTTCCTCTTTGTCGTTTACGCGCTGTCGTAAAAAAAGTTCTGGTATGTTGCTAGTCTAAAAATATGATCAATGCTATTTTTTAATTTCTCTAAAAAACCTGCATTTGTCGAATTTTTGCGTATTTTCACTTTGTGTAAATAACATTTTGAACCAAAAAATACGGAAGAAATCTCAAATATCATTTCAATTATATGCAATTAAATGATTAAATTAATGCAAGTAAATGGGAAAAATTGACCAAAAAATGAATGGCACAACGGCTGTTTGAATAATTCGAAGGACTACCTCATCCGGCTAGGCCCTTTATTCCAAATTGTAATATTCCAATATTTCAAATATATTAATGATAATAATATATTAATGAGTTTTAACAACAAAATATTTTAAATAGAAAACTAAATTTTGACAAATAAAATACGATTATAGTAAGCTTCCTATAAATGTCGAAACCTTGAGTCTGGCCAGAGACATCAATATTCAGGAAACACTATTCTGTGATGACGAAAGGAGAAAAGGCAAGCGAAGCTCGAGGGCTTCGGTCGCCGTGGAATGGAGCGAAACATTGTAACATGATACGGGTTGGGTCGGGTATAACAGTGTGAGACTTCTAATCAAATAACAAAACTTAATTATTTATCATTATTTTTTTATAGGATTTTCCTTAACATATTTGGTGAATTCCTTTGGTCCTTCTTTTAAGATTTCGACTTCCGACTTCAACTGCTAGCTCTTCGCCTCATCGCACAATGTATACAATGTATAAGCGATTCATATTTCAGAAAGTGGTTCAGTTCAGAATGAAATAAAATCATGTTACACGCACTTTTTAAATAGCGTCATGTTGCAAGAAATTTTCGTATAGAGTGAAATAGAATTATTTTGTTAGATGTCTTCGTACGAAATACTGCCTCTAAATAACATTGTATGGATAGGAGCCGTCGAAAATTAGTTAATTAGTTAATACTTTTATCTTATTGTTACTACCTCTACTATATAATAATTGCAGTCAATTCTGTCGAGCATTACAAGTATGGGATAAATAAGTAAAAAAATTAATTTTCTGTTTCCTACTAAGGATCTTAATAAGAACGATTGGGTTTTGTCATTACATAACATAATAGAATATTTTTTATGAATCATTATTTTATATATTACGCAATAACGTTCAAATTACTTTTGAATTTCGATAAATTTGTAGAATATTACGTAGTAATTAATTATTAATTGTAATAATTAGTAAGTAATTATTACAATGGTAATAATAAGGAAATAAGAATGCAATAAGAGAATTATATATAGTATTATAAGGCAATTACAGAATGGGTAATGCCAGCATTCTACTATATCATTCTTCTTCAACTTGACGAATATCTCGTCGGTGGTGGAACTTTTGGCTATGTGGTATATCAGATCACTGTAAGCTCTACGTTATCCCCGCGCCCATCGCGCCCACTTACCCGTCTCGCTGTTTAACATAGGGGCTGGCAGTCTTTAATAGTACCTCGTCGGTGCTTACAGTGAGCTGATATACCACATAGTCAAAAGTTCCACCACCGACGAGATATTCGTCAAGTTGAAGAAGAATGATACAGTAGAATGCTGGCATTACCCATTCTGTAATTGCCTTATAATACTATATATAATTCTCTTATTGCATTCTTATTTCCTTATTATTACCATTGTAATAATTGTTTTACAGTATAATCGATAGTTTATAGATGTAGGAAAAATGAAAGTAATTACTACGTAATATTCTACAAATTTATCGAAATTCAAAAGTAATTTGAACGTTATTGCGTTATATATAAAATAATGATTCATAAAAAATATTCTATTATGTTATATAATGACAAAACCCAATCGTTCTTATTAAGATCCTTAGTAGGAAACAGAAAATTAATTTTTTTACTTATTTATCCCATACTTGTAATGCTCGACAGAATTGACTGCAATTATTATATAGTAGAGGTAGTAACAATAAGATAAAAGTATTAACTAATTAAACTAATTTTCGACGGCTCCTATCCATACAATGTTATTTAGAGGCAGTATTTCGTACGAAGATATCTAACAAAATAATTCTATTTCACTCTATACGAAAATTTCTTGCAACATGACGCTATTTAAAAAGTGCGTGTAACATGATTTTATTTCATTCTGAACTGAACACCACTTCCTGAAATATGAATCGCTTATACATTGTATACATTGTGCGACGAGGCGAAGAGCTAGCAGTCGAAGTCGGAAGTCGAAATCTTAAAAGAAGGACTCTCCGCGTCTCTTTTTTCCCGATGCTGTCCTTCTTTGTGTCCGAAACTTGCGTCGTTCATTGCACAAGCAAATATCATCGGAATTATATCATGTCATTTTCATAAAAAAAAATTCACCAAATATGTTAAGGAAAATCCTATAAAAAAATAATGATAAATAATTAAGTTTTGTTGTTTGATTAGAAGTCTCACACTGTTATACCCGACCCAACCCGTATCATGTTATGTACAATGTTTCGCTCCATTCCACGGCGTCCGAAGCCCTCGAGCTTTGCTTGCCTTTTCTCCATTCGTCATCACAGAATAGTGTTTCCTGAAAATTGAATGTCTCTGGCCAGACTCAAGGTTTCGACATTTATAGGAAGCTTGCTATAATCGTATTTTATTTGTCAAAATTTAGTCTATTTAAAATATTTTGTTGTTAAAACTCATTAATATATTATTATCATTAATATATTTGAAATATTGGAATATTACAATTTGGAATAAAGGGCCTAGCCGGATGAGGTAGTCCTTCGAATTATTCAAACAGCCGTTGCGCCATTCAATTTTTGGTCAATTTTTCCCATTCACTTGCATTAATTTAATCATTTAATTGCATATAATTGACATGATATTTGAGATTTCTTCCGGATTTTTTGGTTCAAAATGTTATTTACACAAAGTGAAAATACGCCAAAATTCGACAAATGTAGGTTTTTTTAGAGAAATTAAAAAATAGCATTGATCATATTTTTAGACTAGCAACATACCAGAACTTTTTTTTACGACAGCGCGTAAACGACAAAGAGGGACTGAGGTACGAGGCAGCTGGCACAGTTCAAAAGGCTGAGTACCGATTACGTCAATGCACATAGAAAAGTTTTTTATTTTTCATTCTTCTTTTACGGTATTACCAACGTATTTGTGAGATTCTTCTAATTAAAATGAGTCTAAATACGTCATAATTTGAGCCACATTTATTTATTTAAAGCGTGATCATAACTCGCAATGATATAGGTTATTATAATAGGTCATTTAATATAAAAGGTCATTTAATATAATATATTTATAATTATAAATATTAGGGATGTGTGGGCCGCTCGATGTTCGGGTTCGGGTCGGGTCGCAGAAAGTCAGGCGGGGCGGCCCACAGTGGGACGATTAACGTAAAATCCCCGACATGGAGGAAAAATTCAAACTTCTTTTTCCCAGTAAGAGAGCTCATAGGATCGTTTCCTAGGCTTTTTTGAACAAGTAAAATGTGGGGACATTCCATGACATGTCATTGATACCGCCATATTTCCGGCATATGTATCTAAAATCGATAGCTCGAGACTAGAATTTTCATGAAACCGTATTTTTCTATCTAATTGTTCCTAATAGTTTCCATCTTTTGGTAATGTTGTTGTCTAATTTTTTCCTCCTTATGAGGTGTATTTGAGCTGAGAAAAATATGAATGAAATAAAAAATGGCTGTATTAATGTTTAACACTTAACGTTTAGTAACGTTGTGGGCATTTTGCGTACATTTTGTCGCGTTACAAAAAAGTTCCAATTTGTTCCGAAAAACGGACTTTACAGGTGTTTACCGTTGGTATTTAGTGAGAGAAATACGCAAAAATCATACCCCACTTCGTCCGATTCTTCCCGGAAATCATGTTTGAACAAGTGGTTTCTAGGGTCAAAGTCCAGTAAAACGCAGTATTTGTTGACTATGTATTCTTAATTCTGCTCTTATCCTTCAGTATCAGTTCTTAGCTTTCCGTATCCGTGTACAGCGAACAGTTTTTGAAACTGTTGGAATTGTGGATTTTCATTGCATGCATACAAACGAATAAAGATTGTAAATTATAAAAGGAAGGTATTTATTCCATATTTCTATGACTTGTTACAAGTTTTACATACAATTGTAGTGTTCTGTGTAGAATGCTTAACAACAAAGATAAATAATAATATAAATAAGGAAGACAACGAAACAATATACAGGGTGGGGCGCTATAAACAGGTCACCTGAATAACTCGCTTGCTTTTGAAGATAGAAGAAAATTCATTAGACCAAACTTACTTGATATCGAGGCGCTCGTAATCTGATGTCATTAATTTTTTTATAGGTGGAGACGTTAAGGAGATATGAAGGTCAACTTCATTTTTTTAAATGGAATGAGGTATTTTTAACTTCCCGATTCATAGGGAAGTTACTGTAATTTAATACACCAATCGACGTAGCTGGACATTCGTTATAAAAAAGTACTAACCTATGTATGTCGAAAAGTTAGTAGTTCAGGACATATTTCAATTTAAATAACTCCAAAACACCATTACTGTGGTACTAAGACGTTACACTAATAAGTAAACGCTAATGCGCGTCTTAGTACGACAGTAATGGTGTTTTAGAGTCATTTAAATTGAAATATCTCCTGAACTACTAACTTTTCGACATACATGGGTTAGTACTTTTTATAACGAATGTCCAGCTGCGTCGATTGATGTATTAAAAAATACCTCATTCCATTTAAAAAAATGAAGTTGACCTTCATATCTCCTTGACGTCCCCACCTATAAAAAAATTAATGACATCAGATTACGAGCATGTGGTTGTGTATGCGATGAGCGAGCAAACCGACGAGCGCAAAGAATTGAAAAGCGCAAATAATTGAAAAACGCAAAAAAACGATGAACGGAAAAGTTGATGAAAGGAAAAGTTGATAAACGCCAAAAAGCGATCGAACGAGAGACGCGGTTGAAAATTATCAGTATCTACAGGTACCGCGGCGCGAATTACTGAGGCCTCCAGCTTATGTCAGGGTTTGAGATTTGAAATAAGACGCGTTTCACTTATCGCTTTTACATCGAACAATTTTCGGTCCTGGTTCATCACCATGTTCGTGACAAACCGTGATTTATATAATTTATTGAAACATCCTGGTGATTCACAAAATTGTGTAATTTTAAAAGAGGAGATTTTACGCACCATCAACGTTCCTGCGAATGTTTCTAGGCGTAACATAATACTCCTAGAAAATAAACTAAAAATATTTTGTGCACATTTAAAAAAAAGGTGGGTGCAATGTGGTCATAGGAAAGCATTTTTTCTTTCAAGAAATGAACATTGGCTCAACAGAGTCTTTCAGTATCCCGAGGGATTTCTTCAGCCCCCTGATGATATCAACAATTCGCTCAAGCCCTTTGGTGAACTCTCTGAGAGGCAAAAAATGCGCAGGGTTGAAGAGTTGAGGGGAAGCTATTCGGGGGAGGAATTACTTTTTGCAGCAAAAATGAATTTGAGGCAGGAAGGTCATTGTGTTAAGGCAAAAATTGTTAAAAAAGTGCTGGACTATTCAGACGATTCGGAGGAATTAATAAAAATGTGCGAGGATGGTGAGAAATCTGACATTTCGTTCTCAAGTGAGAATACACTTGCCCTAAATACATCTCTCAACCTGTCCAAGTCAAAGTACTTCATTTTGAGAGATGCTACTTTGAAAGCAGGATCAAAATTATTTCCCTCATATTACCAGCTTAACAAAGCTAAGAAGGAATGTTATCCAGAAGAACGTGAGGTAACTGAGTTGGGAGCAAAGATACCTCTTCAAGCTCTTCTGAACCATACAGCCTCGAGAATTTTATCTATCACCCCCATGGATAAGAGCCTACCAAACGGGAAGTGTCTGAAACTTATTTCAAAATGGGGATGTGACGGGTCAACTAGCCATAGTGTTTACAAACAAACTTATTCTTCGAACAGTAGCACAACTGCGGATGACTCAGCGTTGTATTTGACTACACTAGTTCCAATCAGGTTAATCGACACAGACGATTCATCAATTGTTTGGGAAAACCTGAGACCCTCGTCGATTCACTTTTGCAGACCTGTGAAATTCGTGTTTTGCAAAGAAACTCCAGAAACAACCCAGCTAGAAAATGAACGAATGGAATCAGAAATTGCGTCGCTAATCCCTACACAGATTAATCAAGTTAAAATAGAACACGAACTTTACATGACAATGATTGATGGAAAAACAATAAATGTGGTGACTGACACTAGTTCATCCATGCGTTGCTATGTGTGTGGTGCAACACCATCAATGATGAACGATTTGAAACAAATCGACGCAAGAACTCCTAATGCAGAGCACTACAGGTTTGGCATTTCTCCTCTGCATGCCAAAATTCGATTTTTCGAGTGCCTACTGCATGTTTGTTATAACCTTGACTTCAAAAAGTGGTCAGCAAACACAGATTTGTACAAGGAGCAACAGCGAGAAAGAAAAATAAAAATACAAAAGGAGTTTAAAGATAAGCTGGGTCTTCACGTTGATCGGATAAAGCAAGGTGCTGGAACTTATAACGATGGTAATATGGCACGAATGTTTTTTGACGATCCCAAAACTACAGCAAACATCACTGGACTTAATGAGGAGATAATTAGAAGATTTGGAGTAATTTTACAAGCGATTTCTTCAGGTAAACCGGTTTGCCCTAAAAAATTTGGATTATTTGCCCGAGAAACCGCAGAGATTTACGTCAAACACTACGGGTGGTATCACATGCCACCAACTGTACATAAAGTGCTGATCCATGGGGAGAAAATAATCGAAAGTTTTATTCTTCCAATCGGAAAATTCTCGGAAGAGGCTCAAGAAGCTCTTAATAAAGTATTTCGCCACTGCAGAGAGTTTAGAGCCAGAAAAATGTCGCGAGAATCAACAAATGAGGATATCCTGAATAATCTTCTCGTCAGCTCTGATCCCAGGATTTCAACACTGAGGCCATGCGGTTTTTTTCAAAATTCAATGACAAAGAAGTTATTCCCAGAAACCCAAACGTTGCTTCTTGTTGTTGATGATGTCCCCGAAGAAGATGACATAGGTTTAGATTTTTTGGACGCTTCGCTAAGATTTGATGAGGTAGAAGAACAAGATTATATGTTGGGCTTCGTTGAAGAACCTGAATTGCTAGAAGAAACCGATATGTGATAATAAGATGGAAGTTAACTAAAGGTACCTCATTTTACTTATATCATTTCTGAAGTTTTTCCGTTGCCAAGTAGAGATTTTATTTTACTTTTCTTTTATATGTTCCTATTTGCGCTTTTCTTTTGTATTTTTAATTGATTTATAAAATTGAACAAATCATATCTACAAAAAATTAACAAAATTAAAAAATCAAACAAAAAATAAATTCTATTAATGCTTTAGTACATATTTAAGTAACCATTAAATGTTTTATATGAAAATAAAAAATCCAAGATCATTGTTCTATGAATGTGCTGTAGCTTCTTTCGCATCATTCCTATCGCCAAACGGACTTCATTATCAGATTCAGCACGAAAAAATACATAGAGTATGACCCACATTTAAATTTTTATAAAGGAATAACAGAGTGAAAAAGCCATGTCCAGGGAATCGCCGGTTTCGTCCCACTGCGGCCCGTTGATTCGACTTCGAATTCGTCGGGCGGGTTCGAAAAGAATCGAAGTTCGAGCGAACGAGTTATTGCGATATCCGAGTATCAAATACTCTGCGTTCTTATGACATAGATAATGGTAATAATGGTTTTCTTTCTTAACTTATAACGAGATTTTTAATATATGTACTGGATCTTTTTTATAACTACACTAGGTATATTCGGCAAACGTGTGCCTGCTCTTTATTTGTATTAAAGCTTGAAATAATACACGTTTCACGTGAAAAACTTACGAATGAACTCAAATATGTATCAATAATATCTTTAAAATATCTTTACTGAGTTATATACACCTAGAAGGTATAACAATATGGTAAAGTATGGCAATAATTAAAAACGAAATATAAAAATAAACATTATATGTATTATATTTCGTGTTTATATTTTATTCTGTATTATCTATAGGCTCTATATAATTTTTTATTTTATATGATTTTATTTTAAGTTAGTTTCTATTTCATTTTATATTGTATATTATATATTATCTTTTAAGAATTTGTGTAAGGTTAATGATAGTTAAGTAAGTAGGTTACTTAACAGTTAATAAAAACATCACCCACTAAAAAGTTATCATAACTTATTACATACCATGTTGTAAATATTTTCTTATAATTTTTTCACGTGAAACGTGCATTATTTCAAATTTTAATACAAATGAAGATCATGCACATTTGTGCCGAATATACCTATAATGTAGTTATTAAAAAATCCAAGTACATACATTAAAAATCACATTATAAGTTATGAAAGAAATACGTACCATTATTATCATTATCTATTTCATAAGAACGCAGAGTTGATTTTCGGATATCGTGATAACACGCTCGCGCGATCTTGTTCTATTCTTTTAGAAGCCGCCCGACAAAGGTGAGTCATGGGCCGCCGGATGTGTCTGATGTATCGCGTACCCGACTCGAGTCCGCTTGAGCTCGCTCGACGCCTCGACTGTCTGTCCTGTCAGTGCTCCGACTTGACGATTCGTACGCCTGAAACATGACTGTTTCGCCTGATATTTTCTAGTGCAACCTGGCTGTAATATTATTATTATCCGATTTATGCCGTGCTTGAGCTTATTTTGATTGGGAAAACATTTTCAATCGATAGGTGATGATATCATTATGATAACGTTCATAATGAGTAATATTGGTTTTAGTTAGTAAATGCCAATACGGTGTGCGTTACAATGTTGCTTCTGATGCTGAATCACGACCATATCGACTCCGAGAAAAATAAAGGGCTTACTGACTCTGAGGAAAATTAAAAATGTAATAACTTTCAGTTAATAAGCAGTCTTCAATGCCTCTTAAAAATGCAATTAATCGTGTAGGGATTGATCAGGTGTTTCTCTCTATATTAAAAAATATTTAAAAATCCTTTGACAAATTCTATTTTGTGGCGTCAGGATGTACTGCTTTCGATATTCCATCACAGTTTGTATAGTATATATTATTTCTCCTCTTTGTTTCTAGATAAAATTTAATTATGATCCTCCATTAGTTTAACGCCCCGTTCAGCGGTATCATTGACCACATTCAGTCCATGTTTCAGCCAGACTGCTTATTATTCATAATAACTTCTTTTTCCGATATTAGAACTGTTTTTTTGACTGCTAAAGGCGTATATATACGCCCTCACAAGTCTATCAATATACAGAGCGTACATATTGCCCTCACAAATATACAATACGAAAGATGTATATACGCCCGCTGTATTTTTTTACTGTAACACCTTTACTGTTTTACCAATTGATTAAATCCATCAATATATACGAAAGTGTAGGATTTTAGTCTATACTTTTAGTGTGTATATTACATACTTAAGTATGTAGTATGTAGTCTCTGTATGCAGGGCCGGCGCGAGGCAGGTTCAGCGCGTTCGCCGGAACCCGGCCTCGCGTTTTGAAAGGCCCCGCGGTCTACGAAAACTCATCAGATATTTTGCAGGACTCCCTGTATAGTAGATTGAATATTCGGGCGTGTGTGTGGAAAATGCAATCGCATAATCCACTAATCGATGACAACTTGCTCCACACTGACATGAGTTCAAGATTTTCTCTCCCGTCTTTGTATTGAAATATTTCGTTGCAGACATTGTCATTAAATGTTGATCAAACGTTGACACCCATGCAATACGGGTGCAGAGGACATTAGGTCTTAAGGGAATTACCCAATTAGAAAACACCGATTTTGATTAACTTTTTACAGAATGATGATACCATAAACAAATGCAAGACATTTTTTTAGTAGCGATGATTCAGTTTAAAGGCGTGAAAGAAATCATCAAAGTTCAGTGTAACTCCATAAAGTCTTTATATCTTGGAAACTATTTCAGATAAAAAAATCCGAACGCTTTCAGAGAAATGTACTTTTTACGAGAAATTAAACTATATCAATAGTTTTTTGCGAAAGTCATATATAATTATATATTTTGTACTTTCATTGAATTTTTTGCCCCTTGAAAGCGAATTATGAATGCGAAAAAATATGACTTGCATTTCTTTAAGTACCAATATTCTATAAGAATGTCAGTAAAATCGGTGTCTTCAAGTTGGGTAATGTCCCATGTAAGCGATCGCGATGACCACGGTGCGGCATTACAAATAATCTTAACTACACCATTACCGTGGCTTCAGCTGAACGTAGTTTCTCGAGGTTGAAACTAATAAAAAATGATCTTCGATCATCAATTAGCCAAGACCGATTTACATCTTTACATATTTTTATGACGTAATAAAGAACAAGATTTAGCGGCGGAAAAAGCGAGAAAAATTATGTAATATTTATCTTAAAAAAAATATATGTAATATCCTTTGTACTTATAATAAATAATTCCTTATTGTGAAATTTAGGTATAGGATTTGAATGTGTATTCTGGCCCCGCAAAATTTTTGAACTGGGCCCCGCAAAAGGTCACGCCGGCCCTGTCTGTATGTAGTAAACACAAAATTCGACGAGAAAGTAGATATGAATACAAAAAATGCGATGTAGGTTTATGCGTTGATCCATGCATTAGACTGCCGACCACTGCTTTAGAATATATCACACACAAATTGATTATTACATTGTTTTTATTATCTTTTTATTATCTTCAATAGTTAATTATCATTTTATTATCTTTATTATCATTATCATTATGTTTCATCAAATTGTCAAAATGAATTTGTTCCTCATTATCAATTTTGGAATTTTCCTTTATACTTAATTAGCGATTATGATTGAAGAAATCTACAAGTTAAGTTAAGTAAATTAAAATAGCTTAAAAAGCTACTTACAATAAATTACAAAATAGATATTCGTTCATTATCGTTTTATTTTCTTTATTATCATTATACTTTGGAAGATGACACTTGTCGATATCGACACTTTTGAAACAAATACGAAAGCATGTCGTAAAGTTTGCTAATCAATGTGAATGAAAGAAATGAAAAGTTAGTAGTTAATAGTATTTAGGAAAATGAATGTTAATAAATGGTAAAAGTTTTCGAATATTTAGATAAAATAATTCTTTATTATAATGGTCAGTTTCATTTTCTATGACTTTTGTTTGTACAATCAAATTGTGTGTTGATACAAATTGTTTTCTAAACTTAAGGTTATCTAATTTCTGGTTGCAACGTTGAATTAATTATAAAAATTACAAGAACATTGAAGATTAGTATTAGTCAATTATGAAGTCACTCGAGTCAATTGTAAAGATTACAAGAACATTGAACATTAGTATTAGTTTAGAACAATTTGTACACACTACGTGTATGTATACGTGTAATAACACTGTTTCCAACAAAAATAGTAAGCCGATTTAATTATTAGTTTTTCTACGTAAAAGTAATGTGTAAACATTTAATGAATTACGAATGACTTTGCTATATTTCTCAGCTGTGCCCTCGCTATCTTGCCGGAAGAAGTATAAGGGAAGGTTGTTAGAAACTTTACACCACCACGTAATTTATAAGCATCCACAAATGTCTTTTCAACCTTCATCATCAATTCATCTGCGGATACCTGCAAATTAAATTAAAAATGATGAAATAAACACCTGGAAAAGTATAAAATCGTAGCATAATTTAAATCGTACAACTTCTTACACTCTTACACTATCAACCGACATTAATTCGATTATGATATCGTCTAATTGATAATCAATCAGTAAATTAATAATATTACATTATTGAAACAAGAAAATATTGTTTAACCTGAAATGCTATAAATATTAACGAAAAATTGCGGTTTGTTTAAAAACAATTGTAACCCTTTAGTGGGCCTTCGAAATGTAATTTAGAAACGCAATAAATCAATTTAATTAATACTTAATAATCATCTCTGTAATAGTTAAATTTTTTATATTTAATTACACATTAAGTGTAGTTATTAGCATAAACTTGAGTGGGGCCGCATCGGCCCTAATAGTTTAATTAAGGGTTAATGAGTATGAAAAAGTAACGCTCTCTTTGAATTTTTCAGAACACACTTCGTTCGGAATTCTTAAGAATGCTAGGAATACTATGAACAAACTGCGAATGTTTATGAAAAATAAAAATTGTTTGCCTCAATTACAAGAAACAAGGACCAAACAGACATTCTTTTCTTCCTTTGTTGGTTTTAACAAGATGACACTAATAAATGCATAAAATCCAGTCTAATTATCCAAGCGATAGTTGTTAACTTCAAAATATTTGGTTACAGCTGTTTATGTGGAAAGAAATAGCAGATATAATCATACTTCTTTATCAGGCATTTTACGAACGAAAGCAACGGGGTGTTCATCATCCGTGGGATGTGGTATTCCAACAACTGCAACTTCCAAAACGCCAGGATGTGTTTGCAAGAGATTTTCGATTTCACTAGGTGATATTTGATAACCTCTATACTTGAGGATCTCTTTTATCCTATCGACGATGAACAATTCTCCCTTCTCATTATAATAAGCCCGGTCGCCCGTGTGCATCCAACCTGCAATTAAAATTAAAATTATCTTATTACAACTTCTAAACGATCCATCAACAGGTCGTCAAGATGTCACGTGAAACATACTGATAATTAGACGAGATTGTAGACATGTTTTAAGAAAGTGGAATGAAATAAAATCTTATTTTCAGTGGTAGTAACCTTTGCAGGTATGGAGTAAATAAAAATCGTATTAACTTCTGTCAAATTTTATACACCAGCAGTTTTTGAAAATTTTTAGAAGTCATTAATGCATAAATTTGCATTTATGATTCAATGAGTTTAATTCATTCATATTATTAAATATTATATAAAATATATATTATTAAATATTATTAAATAAATGCATTCAATGAGTTTAATTCTCCTCGAGGGCACTTCTTCAATAGATTCCGCGTTCATAGACATTACTACTCAAAAGCGCTCTCTAGTTTAATGAATATATAACTAAACATTTTTACTGAAAAACATTGCACAATACTACATGTAATTCACATGACATGACATAACAATGAACTGTGTCGCTTCTTCTTTCCTTTTGTAGACATTTTCGAAATGAATCATCATTCGCTGGACACACAACGTTTATTCAGGATTAGGTGGAAATACATGATGGTTCAGATATGATGATTTGATAGAGCGAGGATATAACATCGGTGTTCGAACGTTTTAAGCGTAGGATTCAAGGCATTCGACTACAGGTGGGAGAAAATTGAAAATGTGGTATCATGTGACTAATACCGACAACGTCTTTAGTAACAACTAAATAATGAAGCCGAAATCGCAGGGAACTACCCCTTAAATTTTCTCCGATCTGTGGTCGAACAACCTGTATACGTTTTCTTAAATTAGTTAGTATTACCTGCGTTACATTCAATAGGAATATGCAATAACAATTCAAGACTCAAGCAGACTTTACTATCGGCAAAGTAAATAGGATGAAACGAAAGTTCGTAGCGTTTTCAAATCACAATTCAAAGATAAAATTAAGATATTCATTCATATGTTTATTGAACAACATGATAAGTCACCTAAAAAATGGCAAAAAGCAATAGAAGAGAATGGAAAATATGTTATTGAACAAATCTATGTATCAGTATCCTAATTTTATCTTTGAGTTGTAATTTAAAACGCTACGAACTTTCGTTTCAACCCAATATTTTTGTTCTCACCGTCTTCATCTATGGCCTCTTTTGTTGCCGTTGGATTTTTATGATATCCCTTCATCATGGTCGGTGATTTAATACAGAGTTCACCCTGCTGGTTCGGACCAAGAGCTTCTCCTGACTGGTGATCAATGATTTTTATTTCATAATTTATGCATACCGTGCCACAACTACCGATGATATCACTTGGCTTTTGAAATGCAGCCACTCCGCCTAACTCCGTCATACCTAGGACAAAAGTTCAATCCTTGAATCCTCTAATTCCATTCTCACACGATTTTAAGACATTAGAGATCATTTATAAGATAGAGATTATTAAACATTATTCGACATACTCTTTCATTCACTATTGCTCATTCTTAAGAATTAAAGATAGCTACATATCTAGACCAGAGAACCACAGTGTACTATGTCCACTTTTTTTAACAAATGACATTTTACACGTTTCTCGCATAAAATTCTCTACGCCATTTAGATTTTAATATATACAATAATAGGGTGAAAATGATATCAAGTTCATGCCTTGTTCTGAGCCAAATATGTAGTATTAGGAACTCTTTTTGTATTTTCTGGTTGTGTATTAAGTCCCATAATACTCTTTGGATCTACAATGGTGAACTGTATAAATATAAGTAGTGGATTTAATACAATGTTCACTATTTCTACATATCCGGATTTGCCTTAAGTCCATAATTTAGTAATTCGGAGCACGAATCAGAAGTAGTGATTTTTTCTCGTTCAATTGTTTATACACTATTTTTAAATTCTTCAATATAGATTATTGAACATAAATATCTCTTAAAAGGGCAGACATACATGGATGCCATTCATCCTAGGATAGAAGGAGAAACAAAGAAATATCAAGATGAGACATTTTCTGGACGATTTCGTTAAAAAGCAAAAGAAATATTAACAAAGCTTTAATCCGTAGTTTTGGTCCTAATTACCAGACACATGAAATTTGTGATAACAAATTAATTAATTAATTTTGTTGTATGCCGTAGCACAATAAAATCATTACTTTATTATCCTCTGGTGCATCACAGTTTCTTAGCTTTTTTTATAATCGGAAACGATTTGCGTTGTCTGGGGTAATAAGGTTTTTATAATTAACGTCTTTTATATCTTAAACAAAAATTATTAGAATACTTTTGATTTGTATACGAAGAGGAAACACGAATTTTATTTTGAAAAATAAAGTAATACTAGGTACTTCATGTTATTGTTATTAATATCCAAAAAATTTGTTTTGTGTCCGATAACCGGGTGGGGAACGGTAACTGGCACCTTCACCCTAGAGATGGTATACCGATGTTTATTTTATTGCTTAAATATTCTGTATGTCGTTGCTATATTTACCAAAAGCTTGTACGACCGCCGTATGTGGTAATTGCTTCTTCAACATTTCTTGAGATTCTGATTTCAACATAGCACCACCTACAAAGAGGATTCTTAAACTCGAAAGATCGTAGTTTTCCAAATCCTTGTATCTGACCATTCGATTAGCCACACTGGTGCTTAATATTAGCCATGTGATCTACGACACGATAATCAACAAATTACAAAATGGTATAATGTTGGATATCAGTCAAAGGCAATCTTATCGATCAAATCGGAATGAATCGCAGAGTAGTAACGACACTTGTTAATGAACTTTTGGAGCAGGCGAAGTTTCGCTTCGACCCAATACTTTTCGGATCAACTGTATGTTCAGATAACAGAAGTTTCGATAAACTGACAAACAGCAACTAATCAATTACCTTATATTTTTCGATGAGTTCACACGCTATCTGTGGCTCAAAATTCGAACCGATTATTTTCTTGCAACCGGATGCGAGGGTTTTCAGGTTGCAAAGGACACCACTGATCCAGGATATGGGACTGAACCATAGCAGTCTTTCCTGGGATATATCTAATCCGAGAGTGGTGTCAGTCGTCATGAGAACCATTTTATGCGACAGTTCAACACCTTTCGGCAAGCCCGTGGTCCCGGAAGAGAATAGTATCAGGGCTGTGTCATTGATATCAACATCCTCGCATTGAAAATCCGCCACGTCCAATTCACTATGAGCTTGCAGAACATCCACAAAGGGGACAGTGCCGGGATAATCGCCGAATGTGACCACCTTCGCCTCGGAAGTTTCGATTTTCACTGCATCTAATGCGACCCTCGCTGATTTCTCATTCGTGAAGATCACTTTCGGCTCGACTAGTCTTATGAAATGACGCGCAAGATCTGTGTGAAAACAAACACCTTTTAGTACTTGCTCAAACGCAGCGTTCAGACAAGTGCTTCGGACATCGTAAGAATATTTAGAAAATCGTTACATTACTATCAATTCATTAACCCCTTACGCTACGATTTATTTTAATGGTTTTTGAGTGGTTAGAACATTTTTGTAGTTCATAATTTTCTAAAAAAAACAGAAAGTGTATATCTATTGTATGGCTATACGTTCGCCAGTTACATTAACGAAACCAAAATAGAATTTTATTTCGATTTATAGGAAATGAATAGCAAATACATATTCATTAGAATCTGTTTAAAATCTTCATGAAAAGTAGAAATGCATTATTGTTCAACTTTTTTTGCATAAAGATCCGCAGTCTAGTTATAATAAATAAGTTTTTAGAATGAATTAGTTTGTTGTACACGTATGTAGAATATCCTATTGTACATTTGTAGTCTAACGATTACATATTAATCAATAGACTGTGAATATTGTACATTTATAACAAAAATGAATTAGTAAAATCAATTTAATGCAGAACATTTTTATTTTGCATAAAAATCTGCACTCTATTAGTCAACATTGATAAGTAAAGAATAAGTTGATTAAAAACATAGATTTCCAAGGAACATATTGTGACAGCACAACAATGTTAAATATTAGATAATTGCATAAGTTCGTGCCCGATTTCCATAGTTGTCGCAAACTCTGTACTGCACAGCGGAGTGTAAAAAAATTATATAGTCACCATTTTTCTCTACACTTAGAATAATTAATTACAATATATACAACATATAATTATTATACTATTATTGTACTACAATATTAGTACGATATTTAGAATAATTGATTAGTAAAGCTGTGTTATTTAAAATTTAACCATTGAATTTTATTTTCAAATCGGGCTCGAACTTATGCAATCATCTGATATAATTCTTACGAGTATTCATCCCTGGATCCCAAGGATTGAACGTTGCACCGATGAAAAGCGCGGCGAGGCACGGGGTAAAGCAATCACGGTGATTATGCGACGCAATCGCAATAATGTCTCCTTTTCGTACTCCGTTTTTCTTTAACCAGAGAGCACATTTTACCGCTCGATCTAAGTACTCCGCGATAGTATCTTCTTCGCCTGTGACGGGATCCAGCTGTAACATTTGATTGTTCAAATTGCAACATGTTAAATCATATATATTATTATATAAAAAATATTTTAACAGAAGTTTATCTCTTCTAATAATTATACAACCTAATTATTTAATTATTTACCTAAAATATTGTTTAGGTAAAAATCAAACTACTTTTTTTTTAATGAAGCATAGTATCAGTATATTAACGATTAAGAGATATACATATTTTCGTAAGTACTTCAATCGTTTCTGCCGTGAAAACGGCGTTGCGAAAGAGGCAACTTTTACATATCCATAAAGGCACCTCTGCTGGGACGACGTTTTCACGTTCGAAGGCAGGTGCCTTTTATGCAGGGCTTGAAAACAGTTATGATATCGGTTTCGGTCCTTGAAACAGTTATGAAGGACCGATATTCTGAATAACTGTTATGAAGGCCCGAAATTTTGGTTGATATCGGTTTCGATTATGGTCCTTCGTACATGGATATCGGTCCTAGCATAAAGGTCTAGGACCGTTATTTTTTCGGTCCTACAGTGAGTCACAAAATTATTCGCTCACTCGATAATGCGGCAAAGATATACGAAATAATCAGACAACGCAGGGTATTTTTCAATTTTTTATTTGGATATACATCGTTCAAAGTTTAATTCAACAGAATCGTAAAACAAAATTGCGAAATTTTCATTTAATATTAGAGAAATATGAGTTTAAAGTAATCTTGACGGTTTTTCACGCCGCAAAATTATTCGCTCATTTTAGATTAACTATTATTATAACAATATTAATATTTGGTGGGATATCCTTTTTGTCTTATGACTTCTGCGAGACGTTTGGGCATTGATTCTACTAATGTTTCCAAATATTTTTTGTCTATTTTTGGCCATTCCTCCTGTAATCTGCTTTGTAACTCTTTTTTATTAGTAATTGAATGTTTACGAATTTTTGTGTCCAGCATGTTCCATACCATCTCGATAGGATTCAAGTCGGGAGATTGAGGCGGGGTTTGCATTATTTTGGGACAGTTATACAGTAACCATTCCTGTACCAATCTCGATTTATGTTTGGGGTCGTTGTCCTGGTAGAAGTGAAACACTTCTGAAATCCCCATTACTTCCGCGCTTGGCTTCAAATTTTTTTTTAGGATATCCATGTACATTACTTTATCCATGGTAGCCTCAATCATCTGCAATTTCCCAACACCGTGATAACTAATGCAACCCCAAACCATAACATGACCACCTCCATGCTTGACTGTGCTACACAGGTTTTTGAGATCCATCTCCGCGTTTGATTTTCGCCAAACTTTTTGATGACCGTCAGAACCCCAAATATTAAATTTACTCTCGTCGCAAAATATCACATTGTGCCAAAATTCAGGGGGCTTTGTGATCTATTTTTTTGCGAATTCTACCATTTTCTTCCTATTAATTTCGCTTACGTAAGGCTTTCTTCTTGCTACGCGGCCGTTGTACCCGTTCTTTCGCAACACTCTTCGTACTGTTTCATCAGAAACTTCTTTTTCACTAAAATTTTTCAAACTTGTATTGATTTTGGGAGCACTTATTTTCGGATTTTCTTTAACTTCTCTCACAACAAAACGCTCTTCCGAGGAATTCAATATCTTTTTCCTACCACGGCCAGCTTTGTTTATTATTCGTCCTTCTTCTTCGTACCGTTTTATAATATAACGTACTGTTGAATAACTTCTACAAACGATATTTCCAATTTCTCTGATGGATTTTCCACTTTCCCAATGAAAAATTATAACTTCCCTAATCTCTAGACTAGTTTCTTTACTTTTTCTACCCATTGTAACGAATTCTTGAAAATCAAAGAAATAGATGAAAATAGATCCTTACTGAGCGAATGTTTACGTTATACTGACTCTCTTTAGCAACTATCAGAAACAAATGCCTGTCAGAGTTTGTAAATTGCATTTGTTTCAGTGGATTTCGTGGCGTGAGCGAATAATTTTGTGGCGTGAAAAACGGTCAAGATTTCTTAAAACTCACATTTCTCTAATAATAAATGAAAATTTCGCAATTTTCTTTTACGATTCTGTTGAATTAAACTTTGAGCTATGTATATCCAAACAAAAAATTGAAAAATACCCTGCGTTGTCTGATTATTTCGTATATCTTTGCCGCATTACCGAGTGAGCGAATAATTTTGTGACTCACTGTATATCGGTCCTCATATCGGTTCTAAATTCTAAGTTTCAAATTATAGCAATCAGGGCTTGAAACGGGTCCGAAAATAACTACTAACATTAAAAACGGTTATATTTTGGTCATAATTGAAAGTTGTTTTATTATAACAATAAATGTATACATTATTAACTATTTTTGAAGTGAAACTTCTTTTGGCAGGATGTAGGTCTAATTCGCGTCACGGAATTCGCGACACGAATATGCGTAACGGAAGTGGTGGGGATGGTTAGCCGAGCTAATCGTAAATAAGAAATGGCTGTATCTCGGAAACGGTCCATCCTACCGCAAAAATAACGAAATTTTCAAAAGGCTTAACCCAAAAGCATTGTATAGGATATGTCCAACTACATGACGTATGTAGTCTTTTGAATTTAAAAAAAAAACATACGCGAAACTTCTTGCATATCCTAGTAATGTTTAGAAGTAAATTAAGATTGGAAATGGTAAATAATCATAATGAAGTGACAACAAGATCAGGAACAACTCTCGATGCAGTATTTGCAAGATATTTAGACAAAATTGAATCAAGAATATTTATATCATATTTTAGCTATCACAAGCCAATTGTTTCAATGATAGAATCATAGAAAATCATAGAAAAAATAATGAACGATCAAAATTTGCGACGCAAAGAAGGAGAACGTATGGAAAAGAAAGGGACATAGTTCATAGCATTTTTTAGTTTTCACTTTTACTTTTTTTATTGTAATTTTAATTTTCGTTATGTAGCTAGGCTCTAGGTTTTCGCTTGCAGAGTGGTGAGTCTTGTGTTCAAGAGGATATGTTTTGTTTTACCAAAAATCATTCTGATTGGTATCCCCGCAAAAGCGTCACCGATGACGTCGAGTCAACAGTCGCGTCGGCAATCGACAATAAGGTGTCGGTCTCTTTGCCACCGATTACAAAGCATCGGCCGACCCTTAGAAGTCGCTGTGCCTAAAGCACCGGTCGAGCAACAAAGTATTGGAACCGATATGAAGACCGGTATAGGACCGAAAAAATATCGGTCCTAGACCGTTATGCTAGGACAGATATCCATGTACGAAGGACCGTAATCGAAACCGATATCAACCAAAATTTCGGTCCTTCATAACAGTTATTCAGAATATCGGTCCTTCATAACTGTTTCGATCAAGCCCGAAATGAAACAGTTTCAAACAGTTATTTTCGGGCCCGTTTCAAGCCCTGCTTTTATGCATCTCATTTCTAACCTGAAAACGGCGTCCCAGAAAAGATGCCTTTATGGACGCCTAAAAAGCGTCTTACTGAGACGTGAGACGTAAAGACGTAGAACGGACATGAAAACGGCAACTTAAAGTTGTCCTGTGCTATCTGGGTAGGTTAACGCGAACTCTTTATAACGCGAACTCTTTATGACTGGGTATAGAGATTTTTAAATGTAACTTTCTCGAAAAATCTTGTGAGTTGCGCGCTACTGCTTTGCTAAATTACATTTGGATACGTCATCTTCAAATACTGCAAGTTTTAGGAAAATCCGTGACTCGTCTACCGTGGACTCTCCTTGTGAGTACTAAACACGGTTGGTGTATAACAGGAATGGCCAACAAGTCGATTGCGAAGCTATTTTTGAACAATTTATTTTTTACTTCTCTTAGGCTTAAGCAAAAAAATAAATTTTTAAAGAACCTTTCACAAGTACTTTGGTAAACGGAAATAATACTTGCATGTATATTCATATCTTGATCGAACGGATTCGAAACATTTATGAATATCGTACCGGAAATTCTCTGATTTTTCTAATCACTAGTGTAAGTGTTAAGTATTACTTGCACAAATTCTATCCTTCTTCCTAGGAGCATACAATTTTCTCCTGAGACATAACATCGTAACAATAGCTTCCTATCAGGCTAAAACGCTGGTTCAACCATAATTTTAGTGATCGTGTCATTCTTATGTAAGTATTAGAGTCTACGCTTTTGGACGTGAGCTGAAGAACCAAGTGTTCATGGAATCCGTGAACCGTGTACTCGCGAATGAAGTAATCGTGTTCTTACTACACATGTAATTATGGATCATATTCTCCGCGTATGCGGATATAGAGATCCGTTATCTCTCATTGTCAGATTCGTTCCGCAGATTAGAGTCCCAGCCAAGGGACTTTATCACTTCATCACTAAATACCGCAGTATTTGTGCCGAAAATTCAAATATAAACCCGGAAATGTAAAAAGAAAAAAAAGGGTTTGGAAATTTAAAAGTATTACTCTTTAAATACCTAAGAGAACTTTTATCTTATATGAAAATACGGTCAGCTACAACAACCAAAGCAATTTTAAGAAAAAGGCTAGAGTTTCCAAAATTTCATAACTTCAAGAAATCGGCTCGATTCTGCAAAATCTTCCAGATTATTTATTTTTGAAGTGATATTTAGATTATATATAGTTTCCCGATAGATACCGCTGTATGAAACACTTAAAAATTTCGAAAACGATAGAAGGCACAACAATTTATTATTATGTTACTTTTTCTACAACACTCGGAGATTTTTCCAATAAAGCTGGAGCCCGCAAATTTGTTTCCAAACCCGAGGTTTTCGGACGAAAACCGGATTGTGGCAACCTTGGTTCGAGTCCCGGCAACAGATGCGTTTTGTTTGAAAGAAAACTTTTTCCTTTGCGAAAATGCTCTCCGCAGCTTTATTAAGGAGTTATTACCGAAAAAGACTTAAGAGATAATGTGAAATATTTAAAATTCTCTACCTGGTAGAGATTATTTCATATTTCTTTACGTACTAAGTCTATATGTATATTATTTATGCGTTGTGAATTGTTTTTATGTAAAAACATTAAAAATTTAATTCAGATATCCGCCCAAACAAGTAAAAGGGAACTTAAATAAAAAGAATTGTAATTTTCTAATGTTTCGTGTCTCCAGTTCTCTTACAAAACGACTTTATACATTCTTTAAACCTACAAAAATCATTGGATTCCAATTTTGAATATTCGATCAGTTTCAGAATTAAACACCTAACAAAGGTAGACTAGTTTAAAAGACCCAAGCTCTAACGAATTCAGAAACGATAAAAATATTATAGACAATCTTTGATGAAGCTCAAAGGATAGTTATTAAATCGCATAATGATAGTTACACTTTTTTCATTCGATTCGATACGAAGGTTGTGAAACTCTTGAATTATGGATGCACTAAGTATACAAGTACCTGTGTAACGACATTAAGATTGTTCTTCATCACGTCGTACAAGTACTTTCCGCCGCTGGTGTATTTTAAAAGCGACGGCTTCTTCTGTCCTACGATCACGTTATTTTCAATGAAGAAAGGCTTCTCAGACGATTGCACCTACAAGCAACAATATCGTCAAAAGTTATTGAAATCATAAACTCGTCGGAAAGCTATTTCCTCGTATATCTACCTACCTACATGAACGGAAATTTTAAAAGGTTGAAAAACAAGAGAAATTCAACAATTTTTGTTAAATCTAAACTTATGTTTCTTTAAAAAACCAATGTGTACAACTTATTATATGATATTTAATTAATATTTGCTAAAAAGTTGAACTAAATATCTTAAACTGAAAAGACGTGACAGCCTTTTCTGTAAAACACTTCTTTTAACCCCATCTTCATGGGATTTTATCCAGTATACATTTTTTATTGTCAATTAAACTAGAGAAACAATTAAACAAAACTAGTCCTTGTCGCGGCCGTTTATTAAAAGTTTATTTTCCAATGTTTTAATCGAAATATCCCTTCAACGAATGATTTTTTAACATAAACATTGTGTAGACAATTGTGTAGACAATAACGAGTTGCACCGAATTGAAAAATATACTAACACAACAATATAATAACTAGACCGCGGATCATTATGCAAAATAAAAATGTTCTGCATTGATTGTGGGAAGCAAGAAAGAAATAAAAGTTGATTTCATCCCTTAATGACTTTATCGCATTAAAGACAATATTGCAATGTTCTTCAAACTTTCTAATAGTTTACTGGTTTATATTTCACTCAACCAGATTCTTCGTAAATGCATCAAAATCCGCAGTCTAATAATAACACTCGAAACCATTCAATACTGATCTGAACCGGTTTTTTATATAAGCATACACTACCGTTCACGGAAGTTTAGTCAAGAAAGAAAATTAAAAAACGTAATAATTTAAAACGTTTCGCTCGCTTCAAGAAAGTTTATATTATTACATAGTAATCTTAAATAACCTTTCTACATAACTAATGAGGGTTTTTCGAAGTAACATTACAATAAACATTTTCCGAGAGAAAATTCCTAAATGCGTTTATGGACGTCGCCAGTCGATTAGGGGTAAAGATTTCGAGATACGGGCGAATTAGAAAATCGTACACGACCAGGCCGGCCGAGGTCGAGAATAACTACACCAGCAGAGAATCGATATTTTCGATCGGTAAGTAAACGAAATCGCAGAAAAACAGCACCTGGAATAGCGAGTGAATTTAGTCGCGGACAAATTAATGAATACGGTCAAACGTAGGCTACAAGAAGGAAATTTACGCGACCGAATAGCCGTACGTAATACGGTAATAATGTTTATTGCAATGTTTCTTCTAAAAAACCCTCATTAGTTATGTAGAAAGGTTATTTAAGGGGGATCTATACCCTCAGATTTTGGGGTATTTATCAATGTTATCAACCTCTGTGCAGAAAAAAAGTTTGGTAACATTGATAAACACGCAACTGCATAATGAACACGAGATGGAGTTGCTTGCTATTTCCATATTCTATTCAGCTCGTCGCGAATGTCGCGAATGCCGTTATACAGGGCAGGTCGCACTAATATTAGTGCCACCGATGAGAATATGTACCTCGTCTGTGTCAGTTTTGCTATCATTCCACATTGACAGCAGTGCAGCAGTGAAATGTTGCACAATATCGCAGCACTGATTGACAGTCCTTCTGACTAGGCACCATCTCGTCTAAACTAACTGAAATAAAATTGGCTCTAGATTGGCTCTACATCAGAGATAACCTCTGTCTTCATGAACGTAATATGGGGAAATTTCTGCTATGTGAATGAAATCACGCGCATCGATTTTTTGTCCTTATACGAGCATATTTTGAGCTACACAATAGTTCATTTGATAGAGGAAGGTTCATCACGGCGCGCTCTGCTCATCACATCAGTCAAAAAAGTCTCTTTGAGACAGAAAAATACATTGAAATCTGCGGTTATTTTTCTAGATTTTTTCTCTACTTTGGGTACTCATATTATTAGATATAAACATAATCTCGTTAAATCAATAGCAGAGCGCGCGGTATTTAACCTTCCTCTATAGAATGAGCCCTCACCCAGCCATAAATCGGCTCAAATAAGGACAAAAAATCGATGCGCGTAAACCCATGTTTAGACCCAAAATCTATTAAGATTCTAGTTCTTTTCTAGTTACAATCCGAGGGTATAGATCCCCCTTAAGATTACTATGTAATAATATAAACTTTCTTGAAGCGGGCGAAATGTTTAAATTATTATATTTTAAAATGTTCTCTCTTGGCCAAACTTCAGTGAGCGGTAGTGTATATAAAAAATCTTAAAACAAAATGAAACATAGATTATGAAACTAGAGGCTTCTAGCTTTAAAATTAATCCAAATTTATTGTCCTACGATCATTTTTACGAAATTCTCGCAGTTTAAATATAATACACAATTTTTCGAGAAGTGGGTATTTAGTGTTCAAATGCATCTTGGATCCACTGCATGTACATACAGTAAAAACTATATCATAATCAAAAGGTTCTTTGGGGCAATATCTAGTGACTTACGAGTTTCCATAAGAACGATCCATATAGGAAAATAGGAACTAGCAGAAATAACAATCCACGAGGAAGTAGCTTTCCGAAAGTCAGTCCGCATTATTCTACAAATAACACGGATGTGATCTCCAGCATTGCGATCTCCGGCGAAATAAGGTCTTACATTTTCGTCCTTAGTAGCTGGCATCGTGATGACAATCCTACGGAAACACACTACTGATACTCGAGATCTCTCGCCGTCTCGACATCGACGGTATGCAATAAGAACTGCTACCAATGCCTTGGTCTTTTTATAAGTCTTAGAACCATTAGATACCCCCTCCCCATCATGAGACAGTAACGCACAACTGATTAATTGATATATGCAATCTAGTGTGCAGTAAGATAATAGCAGGGTGAGTCTCCTAACGTGACTAGCTAAAATTATTCCTAAATTATTGACTGTATGCAGGAACATAAACACTTAATTCTAAATTAGCTATAAAATTTGAATCCGGACATATCCGGAATCAAACTTTGTTGGCTTATAATCACGAATCTTTACCGAATGTAATGACACCAAAAAGAGCACTCAATACGGCTTTATACTATAACAAAATTGTCAATAATGTTTTGTAATTTTTAAAAAGCTTACAGAATGATTGGTAATATTCAAATATTAATAACTATACTAATTTAGATGATAACAAAATAAAATCTATGCGAAAGTGCTCTGTATACCTACCTGAACAACTTTTGTACTACAAGAATTTACAGAATTTTCCTTCAAACACTTGAAAGTCGCCAATGAACAGACACTGTCTTAGAGACTATTTAAGAACGCCAAGCGCGCCTTAAAATCTCTCGACTTTCGATGAAGTTTACTACTTCATGAGTATACAAATAGAAAAAATAATATTGCAGCCTTATTCTTTAGACCTTTAACTACAACGAACAACAAAAATTTAGAAATCTAATTTTTTCCACTTTTTCGGGCCAAATACCCCACCGTGCGGCGCGGCGCAGCGTTGGCCGGCAGTAGAGTGAGTAGGCACTGGACTACGGTTAGATAGGCGACCCAGGACTCCGATTGAAGAATTACTGTATTACTTTTTTATTTTTATTATGATCACTGTCGTTTACCAGCATTGTTAAGTCCGTAAATCTTTCTATGTGAGACGCGCCCACTGATTTTAATAATTTTTGTTGTGTTATTGTATACATACTTTTCTTATTGTGTTCCATATACGAGAATACAATATACCTTCAAGGACGCGCAGTGGCTCAGTGGGTAGAGCGCGCGCCTACGGACTCCGTGGTCGCGGGTCGATCCCCGACGCCGGCACCTCTGGAAATACTCCATGTGCTTGTAAACTGTGGTGCCCAAGGTGGTTCGGAACCCACCTTATAAAAACTGTAGGTCCCGTCGCTACTGACTATAGCAGTTGAAGCGACGTTAAATAAATAATGATAATGATGAAATATACCTTCCAACCAGTAGTGTAGTAGTGGGTTATCAAATCGATTGAATGAAAAAATGATGATTCCATTAGTTCTTTTCACAACAATTGATTTTGTGCGAAATCCTGAGGTGGTAGACAAACTGTGCGACCAGATTTGAAATCACCGTGACAAAATCTGCGGGAAATGACGTATAGCATGTCAAGAAAAGAATTTATCCGTAAATTGTGCAAGTTTAACTCAGATTTTCAAGGTTAAAAAATGGTCGTACCGTAATTTTTCCATTTTCCTCATACTCTGCAATATTTCAGCTTTAATTTTTTTTTAATTCATCGCTCTATCTCATTTCTATCAGAAGTTTGATTTTGACACAAAAATCATCGGTTTACCCGACTCTGCGGCTTTTCGGCCAGCCCTCTCCGCCCTCTCGTCCACCTAATCCCAACCAACTTCAAATCAATGAGATCTTCTCAACAAGTTTAATAAAAATTACATTTACTTCGATGTACTTTTTAAAATAATGAGCTCAATGTATTCAATAAACAATTGATTCAAGATTCAAGTTTTTTTACGAATATCACGGAAACTAAAGTCGATCGCTATAAACATGCAAAGGAGAAAGTTATTCAATATGTTAATTTCTGTGACATGCCCAAAAATCATGAAAATCGGTGAGGGTTCAACGTTCCTGTCATAATATACTACATATACCTGCATCCATCTCGTAATGTATTCGTCATCTGTATTAAGCGGAACTCTAAATAAGATTTTTAAGATTCCTTTGTATTCACTGCACTTGTGAATGACTTACACTTTACACCGTCGCATAGTGTGCCAAATGGCCTTTTTAGCTGGACAAAATTCTAAATCGCCTATTTTTCTATATTTATCAAATGATATGTTTACAGTTGTATAAAATATGAATAATTATTAACTTTTTACAACATTTAGTTGGTTTTTGTTAGTTACACAATATATTTTAAGTTATTTATAATTAAATATAAATTACAACAAAGTTAGTAATGGACCTATATAGCACAGAATGATTTAAATGATGTAATTTTTAATTATGGACAAACAGAATGTAAATATAATTTATTTATTTATTTGTTTTTTGCAGATTCAGACATATTCTAACGGGAAAAATTTATTCTTTGGTTTAGTATAAGGTTTCAATTTACAAATAACAAATCCGGTTCATATTATAGTTTATAATGTTAATACAAATATAATAACAAAAATATAATAACTTAAAAATATAATAACAAAAATATAAATTATACAAAAAAAATAACAGAGATCAAAATCAAAGTATTAAATAGTAACGTTCGGTTGCAGGTACAAACATTTTCTAATAAATAATTATCCAAAAAAATATTAAAAAATTAATCGATTTCAGTATTATAACGAGATTTTAAGGAGAGTATTATAAGGAGATTGCCTTCTGAAACTACGTATCTTCTTCACAGCTCGAATCACCATCAGAAGATTCAAGTTCTGTTAAACAATCTGTTTCTTCAATTCTCGACTCTACATTATCTTCTAATAATTCAAGAACTTCAGGGGACAGAGAACTTTTTTTTTGTGGGATTGTGCGAAAACTATTTATTAATGGGTCGGACGTTATTAATAACATTGCTAATAAATCGAAATTGGTATCCGATCTCGACGTTTTTCGTGAATTTTTGTCTCTAAATCTACGACAATCTTTATGTCGTGCTTCTTGCGTCTCCCCTGTCATTTGACCAATTGGAACGATAAACGATTTAATAACATCTTTCGCGTGATAAAATAATTTATGTATCGATACGGGCATGTAATACCATGAATATAACTTCATATATAAATCTTTCGTCGATGAACAAAACTTTGAAAATTTTTTTATATTTATTTTCCGGCCACAGGATAACGTTCGTAATAATATTCCTAAATTTTTAATTAATGTTCTATCTACTCCGGTTATATCTGAACTTTTTTCAAAAAATTTAAAAAATCTTCTGGCTGTATTGCCATCGTTGGACGTGCCAAATCCTTGTTTTGGTTGATCTACTATTAAACCCATTTCCTTTTTAAATCTTTGTTGTATTAATAATTTTCGTGCTTTAAGATCTACTTTCTCCACTACTTTCCTTATTTGCCATTTTTTAATATTTAAACGATAACTTATATGTAATAGACATTCAAAAGTGCGGATCCATAAATGTAGGGTTGATAACCCAAATTGATAATTTTCAATATTTACATTTTCTTTTTTGGGCTCATTATTTAAAAATTTCGGTGTCGCTCCGCAAATGTAACACGTCATCGATGAAGATGTTTCTGTAACTACATTACACACCTTCCCATCTATCATGGTCAGAAAAAATTTATACTTTATTGTTACTTCTTTTCCATCAATTTCTAATTTTGTTGGGTTTAAATTATTTATTTGATTCTGAAAATTATCTATTTCGCTTTTAATTAAACTATCGCTTTCTTTTTCAAATAGGAATTTGTGCGGGCGGCAATATCTAGTTGAACCAGGGCTCGGATTTTCCCAGACTGAATGTGCTTTATTTGACATTTTAATGGGCACAAAAGATATTAAAAATAAAAATTGATCGTTTCCTTCGGTGAACGTATATTTTTGTTTATATGCGCTGTGCCCTGCGCTCCCGTCACATCCCCATTTACAAAATAGTTCCAAATTATCTTGATCATTGAATATAATTGTATTACTATTTAATAATCGGGATGTCCAAAGATCTAATCCTATTTGTAAGGGAATTTCTGCACTTTTTTCCGTTAAAATAATGCTGTTTGCAGGCGGTAGACAATTATTCTTTGCTTTTTGGACTTCATGATAGGACGGATGCATTTTATGCCCTATGCTTAAAGCTTTTTTTCTATTTATTTTATATGCATTTACAGTACTTTTTGTATCTATAAACAATACTAAAGCCTCTTCCGGAGTCATTGATCTTTGCTGTGTCTTTTTTTCCCTTAAATACTTTAATTCTTTTGTAATCGATGAAGCATTACCTACTACACTTGCAACACTTCTTTTTCCTTCTGCTCGTAAAGCGACTTCTGTAGCAAACGTTAATTTACTCGCAGAATTTTCTTCGACAAGTGTCGAGACCCTACGCTTTTTAGTTTTATTAGAAGCATCTTCGAAAGATTTCATTTTCCTTCCAAAAGAGCTTGACGTTGAAGGTATTGCAATGTTCGCATCAAATACACCTTCAAATAAAATAAAATTTTCCTCCTGAAGCCAGTCCGAATATCTTTTTAGGAAATATTCTTTTCGTCGCCTACATTTGTTCCAGCGATCTCCCACTCGGCTTTCTATTTTAGATATATTTTTCCTTATTTCAAGAATAACTGTGCTTGATGCATTAATACAGCCAATTTTGTGTAAAATTTTTTGGCACAATTGATCGAAATCATGATGACAAGATGTCCAAATTTCACAAAATTCCATCCTTGCGATACTGACTAAAAATAATAATAAAGTATACCCATTAGAACTAAAGAATCACTAAATCTCAACGGAAAAATTAACATTAATTAAATTACAGAATGGACTAGAGTATTACTTTCTAAAAATAAAACATGTACAATACGTAATTACCTCGATTCATTTTAACGGTCAAAGTGTCCTTTCAGTTTTTTTCCTTATGTTGTTTATATCAATGTTGTTAGATTAATCTAAAAATTTGTATTTCCTATTTAAACTTTTCATAATTTTTATAAAGCATGAAATGTTTTGATTCAACGTACCTGATTATATCTAAGGAAGATTTTGATATAACGTTATCACGCATAAAGTGATAACAAATAAAACACTAACAACACACACAGTAATAATAACAATAACAATAAAAAACAACAACAACAACAATAAAAATAACAAAACTGAAATATATATGAAAACCGCAAGGGAGATGTAGACTGCACGCTGATCGCTCTTAGACTGAAGACACGAATTTTCATAGGAAGAAAGTTCAGAGGAAAACCTGACGATAGTATCATTGTATATTTCTTAAATATACAATGAACGAAACCAATCCATAGGTTTCAACGAGTAGACTAAACAAACCGCTAAGTGGCGATGGTATCGGCTGCGTTCGGAACGCGCGCCCGGCCCGGGCTGTGATTGTCACGAGCGTGAACGCAAAACGACGTAACTTCATTGTAAAAATTAGTTTCGTATAGCACCTAGTAGCAGGCAAAATTGGTACTGCAATAAACTAGAGAATCTCTACTTTATAATAATGTAAAAATCATCGCGTGGAGCGACGTGGAGCATATACTAATTCATTAACGAAGACGAGTAACATAGGCGTTTCTGTGGAAAAATAAGTACCGTCTTTGACACTTAATTTACAAAAATAGAGGAATGTTATCGATAATTTGGAATTACTAAAGTGAAAATACATGTTTTAAGATGCTATATCCATCATACAGAGGAAATTTAAATACTCCTTAGTACATTTTAACATATTTCTAGCGCGTATGGCAATGTGCCCATTCATTTATAGGTTAGGCGTCCGCCTTTTAGGTGAAGTTTACACGCTCTGTAAACATACAACAAAAGAATTTTCAGTTTTAATATTCAAGGGTTTTAATACATGGTTATTTTAGATAATATTGGCACAGTTAGTTTTTGTTGATTTGAAAGTTCATTTTGTCCAGCTAAAATGCTCATTTGGCACACTGTGCGTCGCACAAATATACCGTTTAGGTTTGGGTTTGAAATGCTACCAAACACATATTTGGAATCGATATAGTCGCGTGTTAAACACAGGCTAATTCTAATTCTTATAAACTGTGGTCTTATACAGTAAGGAGCATAACTGTTTCCACACACTTGAAATCAGAATCATTTTTTTATGAATGGACCGTACGATTTCAATTTCTCTGTAAAGTTAGAAGAATTAGTTTAGTAAATGACGTCTAATAAATAAGTTGAAAAAATGCATTTGGTCGGAACTGTGTTAAACAATAATAAAAAATTGATTTTTAAAACTTTTTTAAACGATGTGTGTTTTAAGTGTTTTGTAAACTCGTATGAATTATGTGCGTTCTAAAAATTTAAGTTGAGATTGGTTAATTGGTTTACGAATTGTAAACGATAAAAAGTGGTAAAAAGGCCGAAAATCGTGAAAAGTTGCAATTTTTACCACTTTTGATCGATTGTAACTCGTAAACCAATTAACCAATTTCAATGAAATTTTCAGAACGCCTATAATTCGTACGAGTTTACAAAACACATCGTTTAAATTTTCGTTATTGACCCAGCTAAAAGGGTTGTAAAAATCAATTTTTATTATTGTTTATCACAATTCCGATCAAATGCATTTTTTCAACTTATTTATTAGACGTTATTTACTAAACTAATTCTTCTAGTCTTACAGAGAAATTGAAGTCGTTTGGCCCATTCATAAAAAGATTATTCTGATTTCAAGTGTGTGGAACAGTTATGCTCCTTAACTGTATAAGCTACTATTATTAGACGGAGAGATTGATGAGTAAGGGTGCAATGTCCGTCATACAGATAATGAGAGTGAAAATCTGGACAGTCACTAGAGTTTATTATTCTCGTGAATCATGAAGATGGTGTGAATCGATTGTCTATCACAGCTCTGCCCCTATTTAAGAAAATTTTGTCCTATAGCCAAGATGTTATCGCAAACTTGCGACGAAAAATGGCTCTTCAGTTTCCCACCTGTTACATTATGCAAAAATATCTTAGAAGAACTATACTAAAAGAAAGAACTGATTAAGTAGAAAATGTAACTGCACTATATATTAGATAGGTAACAGAACATTGTTCTTGAAATTTTTAGTAGGTGTCACTCTGTCGATATCTAATCACCAGACAGCGGATGTTTATGCATTTATGGCTTCTAAAAATTTTCAAAAGATGGTAGAATATAAAATTCTACAGAATTTTGTACGATATTTATTTATTTCATAACTACAAACACCACTACCACTGAAAATGAGATTTTACATGATTCCACTTTCTTAAGATTTGCCTAGAAAAATTGAAAATTGCATAAACATCCGCAGTCTTCTAATCGCTTATTGAACATTTAGGTATTGCATGAGGTATTTTAGTAATTTCATTTCCATAAAATTGAAAAAATCATAGGGAATGGAGATATTCTAGGTCGGAAAAAATGTTTCATTTTCGAGTTAGAATAGCTCCGAGTACAAAGAATTATCCTTAAGGATGTTTACCTTATTATATCATCCTTAAATGAGGGGTTAGCGACTTAAAATTTTGGGAGATTATCTTCCAACCTAAAAGCATTATTTTGCACGCGATACTAATAAAAATTGTCGGGGGACCGTTGGTGCATGCTTGTCCTGCTGGACCCTTTAGTAATCAAATACTTTTTGGGTCCACTGTAAATGTTAAAAAAAGAAACAAGCAAGTAGTTGTTGCAAAATCGCTCCCTTAGATATGACTTAATCAGCCCAACTAACCCCGTACACGAGCGCGAATGAAACCAGCTCACGAGAGCCAACCTAACACCAGCTCACGAGAGCTAAACTAACCCCGCACACGGGTGCGGCCTATAGGCGATTCGGGTAGCCTCGGGGACGCGACACCCCGACTCACTCACAGCTCTATCCGTGAGTGAGCCCCTGGGGGACCTCCGATCGGAGGAATACCAATTTCAGACAAGATGTGAAAATCTTTGGAATAGGCACTTGTGAAAGTTCCGCAGCGAACAGTTCGAAATTCAGAAATAAAAATTGTCGTGCACACTAACTGAATAAGTAATTCGAAATAACGAACTGAAGATGGGCCAAGGGTAAACGAGGAAAGCATTGATGTACCCTTGGCCGACAGCAAGCTACCTGAAAGTAAATTTATATACAATTTAATGCAATAATGTTTTTACATGTCGCAAATCTGAAATTCCACTGCCTAGCCTTCTGCTGTGTCGGACCTTGCTTGTATGAACCAGACCGGTTGAAACCGGTATTCGGCGTCGATACATTGAGAGACGTGGCTCATTGAGACCTGCTCACTCGTGTAGCCATGCTACAGTGTCCTCTCTATTCGTCATCCTACCCGCGTTCACCACAACTTGTGTTGCTTGGTGACAGGTAGTTGGTAGAGAAATGGGATATCGATTGAACACTTCTCACTGTCCATTTCTCTTGGTGAGGACATTTCGGGTATCAGCTCTGGCCGGAGCTGGGCTGCAAGCATTGTACGCGCCGCGTCACCTTCAAACCAGAGCCTTCTGCTTTGGTTCGCTTTAGTTTTTCTCTTTGAAAGTATCTAAGCCGTTTGCCTGATTCGCCTTTGTACCCCCGTGGATTGGAGACTTCTTCTCCGATTCACACCTTTTGCTCTGCGATAATTACTCGACATATCTGCGTAATTTAGTATAAGTCCGTCGTTGTTAGAAAGGGAGCCAGAAGGAATATTGCATTCGTTCTGACTCCCTTTCGGGTCTCTTGTGCAGCAACCTCCTCGTGGTGAGACCTGGGCAATCGGTATTATCCTCTATTTGTAAGAACTTCTAATGAAACTCTTATGAATAAAGGATAATATCGAGCTAATAGCTGCGCATTTAATAAATATGTTGATTTTCAGTTAATTCTATTCCTATACCTATTGACTTCCATAACATTTTGCAATTTCACTTTCCTTCAGAACAAAATGTATGTATTATTCAAGCTGGTTCGCCCCGGGCGTGAACAATGTTATATATCGTCTGGTTCTATTTAGATAAAGAGACGAGATAATATCTCGTCGGTGTTAGTATTATAAGGCAATTACAGAATGGGTAATGTGAGCGTTCTATACTACATCATTCTTCTTCTACTCAGGTAACAATTCATGATGATCAATATGGTTCCGTGACGATTTGCCTTCTCAGCGGCGAGAATCTCCTCAGTAGCCTTCTGTACCGACAAGATCATGTCGATGGCCTTCTGTTTCTCACTCCAGTCAGAATATATCTTAGAGGGCGTAGGAGAACACCAAAATGTAGGGATTTCCCCTAGGCCGTGCCTAGTGTACTCTCCGCCCATGAGTTGGCCGCCCTGCGCCCAGGCGGAGAAGAAGCGCGAAGCGATCTTCGCCTGACTCTTCATCCGGCCGTTATACGAGGCAGACCTCGTGCCGTGTTTTTTGAAATAAAAAGTGTTTTGTTCACGTTGAACATATATTGTTGTGATCGATTCGTTACCTCCTTCCTATACATCAGTGTTCGTGCTATCCATACAGTGTAGGCTGTATAGATGCACTGTTATTAGTCGATTTTTGTGGACTATGAGAGTCCGTTTCCTACATTGGTGACCCCGACGTGATTATTTCCGTCGCATCATACATCTGAATAGAAGGAAGGAAGTCGCGTCACCGGGCAGTGACGATCTGCATCGTTCGACCCTGTCGAGGACGCCGTTTACCCACGTGGGCCGTTTGCCGTCATCTTGGACGCTCAACGTGGGCCGTTTGCCGCCATCTTGGACGCTCAACGTGGGCCGTTTGCCGCCATCTTGGACGCTCAACGTGGGCCGTCTGCCGTTGGCTGCCAAGCCGCCATCTTTGCTGAAGTTTCCCGCCGTTCGGGAGGCCGATTTCAACATATCGTATTCGCGTGAACGATAGTAAGTGCCTAGGATTGCGTACCGTGTCGTGAGCGAATGGTGTTAATTCCGATCGCGAGTGTTTCGCGCGTTCGGCGGGCTCGTGGCCCGTAATTCATTGTAGATCGTCGTCGCGTTTACGTTTTCCCGTTAGTCAACATGACCGCGCCGGGCGCGTCGACGGGGCAGGAGGATCTCCTCAAGACCCTCCTTGAGAAACATATAGATTCGTACCGCGTCCCGAAGATACCCGCGTTTTTCCGGGAAGATCCCGCGCTATGGTTCGCGCAAGTGGAATCGTCCTTGGCGGTGTCGCGAATCACGACGCAGAAGACAATGGCTGACGTCGTGGTATCGGCGTTGTCATTCGACGAAATCGCGACAATCAGAGACATATTGTACGCGAAACCGCAGCCCGTAGATTTATACGATCAAATTAGGGATCGCATAATAACAAGTTTTTCTACGTCGGCTGAAACGCGATTGCGTCGCTTGCTGAAGGGAGATGTTCTCGCCACGGGAAAACCGTCCCATATCCTGACGCGACTACGAAATTTAAATGACGGGTCGTGCAACAACGATGTCATTCGCGCGATATTTTTAGAACAACTTCCGACCCAAATTCGTGCGGTTCTGGCGATGTCAAGGGTTGATGACCTCCAGGAGTTTGCCGAATTGGCCGACAAAGTTGTCGAGGCGTCGGGCGCATGTTCGACCACAGTTGCCGCGATTTCTTCGCGTGATCCTTCGGATGTGCATATTGAATCGCCGATATCGCCTAACGTTTCCGCGATAGCCCCTCGCGTTTCTTCAATCCGGGAGCTCGAAGAAAAGGTCGACCGCCTTGCGAAGCAAGTCGCCGAATTGACGACTATCGTCAGGCGTGATAATCGGAACGCTCGTCGGAGAACCCCATCCCGCGAGGAATTTCGTTCGAGACCCAAGTCCAAAACGCGCGATGATAAAATTTGCCGTCTACACCGGAAATATGGCAAAGACGCGCGTTTCTGTGCAAAACCCTGCTCGTGGCAGGCGAAAAACGAATGAGCACCAGCCGCGCGGAGGCGAGCGCGCCGAGTGCGGATTCACACCGCCTCCATGTTTATGATCGTGAGTCACGACTTAACTTCTTGGTTGACACGGGCGCGGACATTTCCCTGTTGCCGACGAATAAGAGGTCGAGTAGATCCGCGTCCAGCCTTAAGCTATACGCGGCAAACGAGTCGATTATAGAGACGTTCGGGGAGAGACGACTCCAGTTAAATTTGGGCCTCCGACGAGTTTTCTCGTGGAATTTCTGCGTCGCCGCGGTCCCTTACCCGATTTTAGGCGCGGATTTTTTAAATCATTTTGGCCTTGTGGTTGACCTGCAACACCGCAGATTAATTGACCCGCTGACACAGATCTCAGCTGTTTGTCACAGCAAGTTTTCTCCGATTCTCTCAGTAAAATCCGTAGATCCTTCATCTCCGTATGGAGGAATTCTTTCCGAATTTCCTAACGTTCTGGGACCTTTGCAACCCCATGTACAGCCTCAGTCACCTCGCGATGTCCTCCATCACATCGTGACTGAGAGTCCACCCGTTGCTGAACGTGCGCGGCGTCTGACACAGGACAAGCTCTTGGTGGAGAAAGCCGAGTTCCGACGGCTCGTTGCCGAAGGAATTTGCCGTCCTTCTAGTAGCCCCTGGGCAAGCCCCATCCATCTCGTACCGAAGAAGGATGGGGGTTGGAGGGTGTGCGGTGATTACCGCCGTTTAAATGCTGTCACAATCCCTGACATGTACCCAGTCCCGCACTTGCAGGACTATTCCGTTAATTTGCACGGGAAGACAATTTTTAGTAAGCTCGATCTACATCGAGCATACCAGCAGATTCCGGTCGCGCCGATGCATATCGCCAAAACTGCCGTCATTACCCCGTTCGGACTTTTCGAATACCTATCCATGCCTTTCGGTCTCCGGAATGCCGGACAAACCTTCCAGAGGTATATTCACCGCGCTCTCGGTGACCTCGAGTTCGTTTTCGCATATATAGACGATATCCTCATCGCCTCTTCGAGTCCCGAAGAGCATGAGAGTCATCTGCGCATCGTTCTGCAACGGTTGCAAGATTACGCGTTGCGACTAAACCTCGCCAAATGCGAGTTTGGGAAAGCCAAACTCGAATTCCTCGGTTACCTAATTGATAGTAACGGGTCGTTGCCGATGCCCGATAAGGTGGAGGCAATTCAGAATTTCCCTAAGCCTAAGACCGTCATGGATCTCCGCAGATTCTTGGGGATGGTTAATTTTTACCGACGTAGTATCCGTCGCGCCGCGGACATTCAAGCACCCCTGCACGAATACCTCCGTGAGTCTAAAAAAAATGACAAACGCGAGATAGTTTGGTCTTCGCATTCTGAGGAAGCGTTTTCGAGAGTCAAAAAGGAACTTGCTAACGCGACCCTACTGAATCACCCCGCCCCTGATGCAGTAACGCGCATCGTTACCGATGCATCCGATTTTGGGATGGGCGCATCATTAGAGCAACAATTTCAGAACATTTGGAAACCATTAGCATTTTTTTCCCGAAAATTCACTCCGTCTCAACGCAACTACAGTGCTTACGATCGCGAATTAACCGCTGTTTATGTAGCCAGTAAATACTTCAGACACTTTTTAGAAGGTCAGAATTTCATAATAGTGACTGACCACAAACCCCTGACCTACGCATTTCGGCAACGCGCCGACAAGGCATCACCTCGTCAGTTACGACAACTATCGTTTATTTCACAATTCACGACTCATATCGAGCACCTTCCTGGCTCCGAAAACGCAGTCGCCGATTCATTATCGCGCATCGACACCTTGCACCTCGCCGCGGATATCTCGTTGGAACAGCTCGCGAGGCTCCAGGAAGCCGACGACGAGTTGAGAGGCTTATTGACCTCCACCGATCACTCACTAGCGCTTCGAAAAATTCATTGGGGACCCACACACATAGCGATCGTATGCGATTTGTCAGGAGAGGTTTTGCGTCCTTACGTTCCGGGCCCACTGCGAAGGGCCATATTTGACAAGTTTCACAGCGTCGCGCACCCGAGTGCGAAGGTCACGGATCGCGTGATCCGGAAGCGATACATTTGGCCGCGTTTGCATCGCGATATCACCAACTGGTCGAGGGAATGTTTAGACTGTAGGTTGTCCAAGGTAGCGCGTCACAATCACGTGAAACCAGCGGAATTCGTAGCCCCCGACGCTCGTTTTAAACATGTCCATATGGACATTGTCGGCCCGTTGCCGATTTCGGAGGGGTACCGTTACTGCCTGACCATGCTGGACCGTTTTTCGAGATGGCCTGAGGCGGTTCCGCTCGCAGATATAGAAGCACCGACTGTATGTAGAGCGTTCGCGGATGGTTGGATTTCGCGTTTCGGCGCCCCCGAAACCCTCACGACAGACCAGGGTAGTCAGTTTGAGTCCGCACTCTTTACGGCACTGCTGCAGTTGTCCGGGTGTCACCGCATCCGAACAACCCCGTACCATCCAGCCGCCAATGGGATGATCGAGCGATGGCATCGTTGCCTCAAGACCTCGATCATGTGCCATGCTGACCCCGTATGGTCACGCGTGTTACCCACGATAATGCTTGGACTGCGAACCGTAGTGATGGATACAGGCTCATCACCCGCGGAGTATTTATACGGCGTTACGCTTCGAATTCCGGGCGAGTTTGTACTCCCTGACGACGTTGCCGCGGACCCTCAAATATTTATTGAGGAATTCCGCGAACACATGCGGAAAGTTAAGCCGGTCCCCGTGGGACAGCGGCATAAGAAGCGTGCATTTCTATACAAGGACATAAACACTTGTACGCATGTGTTCCTGCGCGCAGAGCCGAATAGGAAATCGCTTGAACGACCATATTCCGGACCCCACAGAGTGATCAGACGCCCGAATGATCGCGCGTTAGAGATCGAGGTGAACGGTAATCCGCGTGTCGTTTCCATTGAGAACGTTAAGCCTGCGTACTCCACCCGTGAGGACATTATGGTCACGCCTGGTGAATCCCCACACGTAGTGCATACCAACGCGCCGCGAACATACTCACGCGCAAAAAAGGTGCGTATATGTGCACCAAATGCGTGAACGTATACGCCCACCGCCACTATGGCATATGTAAATACCATGTATCGTAGATTAAGTGCGCAACCATGTGTAAATATTATGTATTGTAGTTTAGTTGCGCAACCAATGTATATATAGTTTTAAGTTACTGTTAAAGACTGCCAGCCTTATGGGTGTGGGTCGGATTTTGACCTTGGTCGAGTGCGAGTGTGGTAGTACCTTAACACACCGATAGATACTGTATACGTACACGAGATTGCAAGGGTTCCGTAGATTTCGTTTGCTGTCTCTCTAACGCACATTTGGGGCCCCTACGTAGTCACAATCGCTAGATAAAAGACCCACAATTACGGGATGCTTCCATATATGGCCTACTTTTGCGTTTTCGAGGCGTAATTTGCATTATTCGGCAGCATGTAGCGCAGTTTCACAAATATTGGACGAAGCGACAGTGCTGCCATTGTCGAGACACATACATTTTCTTAAATATCGAGAGATTTAGGGTTCTTATAGACCAAAATGTAGGCATCCCGGAATTCAGGGTCACATACAATGTCAATGAAACCTTTATTATGTTAAACTATACGTGTTTAAACACAGCAAACGAAATCTACGAAGTAGATCCCTATACGGGAGATTTTGGTGCAAGTATTAGTTCCATGGCATTTTTAGTTAGGAGCGCTAGCGTTTTTAGTCACTATTTTACCGATATTTTACCAATACAGTGACTGAATCGGTAAAACAGTGACTAAAAACACTAGCGCTCCTAGCTACAAATGCGGAGGGCACCGATACTACGACCAAGGTCAAAATCCGACCCACATCCTTAAGGGAGTTCGTGTCACCCGAATATTTTTGTAGGAAACGGACTCTCATAGTCCACAAAAATCGACTAATAACAGTGCATCTATACAGCCTACACTGTATGGATAGCACGAACACTGATGTATAGGAAGGAGGTAACGAATCGATCACAACAATATATGTTCAACGTGAACAAAACACTTTTTATTTCAAAAAACACGGCACGAGGTCTGCCTCGTATAACGGCCGGATGAAGAGTCAGGCGAAGATCGCTTCGCGCTTCTTCTCCGCCTGGGCGCAGGGCGGCCAACTCATGGGCGGAGAGTACACTAGGCACGGCCTAGGGGAAATCCCTACACACTCCCCCCCGAGTGTGTACGGACGCAGTACAAACGTCTTAAATAGTACCTCGTCGGTGATAACGGCATTCGCCGCATTAATCGTGCGACCGTGCTGCCATCTTGCGGGGAAGCGTTCCAGGACAGGAGTTGCGTTCCAGCAAGACTCCAGACGCTGCACTCCACGTGGACTGCTTCGAGACGGTTCCAGCGGAAGGCAAGGTGCACTGTTTGCGATTTTTTAAAGTTGATCGTATGCACCGTGAAAATATATGATAGTCTCGCCGTGTCAATATATATTTGCGAGTCTGGAGAGGGATTCAGGGCGGTCACGATATGACATGGTGGTTGTGGAACGAGTCCTGGCAGTGATCCCGGCTTTAAAAGGAAGTTGGATGTTGAGTCCTTATCCACTCGGTTCGGCAATACTTGAATTCTACCAGGCCGGTTATACATTTGAGGGCATTGGAAGGGATGAAGCTCCTACCCAGTATACACCGAAGCTGGGACGGATTGCAAGGCTAACCGTAGTGTCGCTGGCAAAGGAGGCCGGCAATGGTACACACAGAGTTCCAGTGGAACTCTGTTAAGGATCACTGCGCGTGGATGATGTCTGTTGTCGCTGGTAACAAACGGTAAGGGAGCTCTCTTAGATTTTAAATTATAATGGCCATTTAGAATATAATTATCAATTAATTGATTTTCTGAAACCGCGTTAGTTGTAGAAAGAGTTGAGCCTTCCTGTAATAATACCTGTATGCTCTTTCTCAATAAAATCAATCTATTGTGTCTTGTTTCGGCTTTTCCTCGTAATCCGTCGAGGTTTTTACGCCGAAACAAGAATTTTTATTTAACCGGAAAATACTGAGTATTTTATTTTAACATAAGTTTGAACATTGTTTAATCTAAACTTTTATGAATTCTGCCTTATTAGATGATTGAAAAACAGTGCGCTAAATTTCGACACTCCACGTGGAGTCAATTTGGCTATCAGGGTAGTATTTATAAATGCGGTATACATTTTGTGGACTCTCGGAACAGTTTGGTGTTGTGATACATAATATTTGAAATATTTCCAGTGGTTTTAAGAAAATACAAGCATGAAGCAATGGGAAATCATCTTTGGACTAAAATGCAACATTTGAAAATGAATGAAGAGATATATAAGTCAATAGAAGCCTGAAATACACGAAATTATTGTGACGAAGTCGAAGAGGTTAAGTGCTGCATGTATACGTCAAAGAGGTTGGGTAATCAGTTACTGAAGAGAGAAGTTATGCAGGTAATATATTATAATATTGTCTTATAAAGGATAATTTTATAATTGTTGTAAATTTTTGGAAATGATATGTGCATTAATTTCTAATTGACTATTGTTTATAGTTATAACATAATCATTTATGTAGTAAAATATTAGAAAAAATTTATAATAATTTACACAAAATACTGGGATAATCTTTACCACAAATGCATCTATCTAAAAATGCTAAATGATGTATATCTGACTAATATGTTAATTTACATAAAATGTGTTTATGATTTTCAGGTTTCAGAAAATCTGATTCCAAATTAGGAACATTTATTATGGCTTCGATTATTGCACACATGTGAGTAATACAATTGTTACATCTTCTGTAGAAGTGGAAAGACCACCCCTTTGTAAATGATCAAAATATTAATTATTTACAATTGTACCTTTATCCTCCATAATTAATAATTTATATATATTAAAATTTAATTTTTTTGCAACAGAATGGAACCCATAACTGGATATATAAATCTTAATGGAATCATCAACAATACAAGTGGATAAATAATCAGTGTCAAGAATTTTTTAAAAACTGCTTACATCAACAGAAAGATTATAAAGATCAGTATTATCATCATCGGAATTCATGAAATATTAATTCATTACTTTCTTGAAAAACTTGTAATTTCGTGACATTACTAATCACAATCTGTGTTTTAAGTACCAAGAAATCAAAAGTATCGCTACATACAAGCATGCAAAAATAAATTTTTGAATTTGTTATTTTAATACCCCAATGGGGCGAAATTACAAGCTTTTCTTTATAATTATTCATTAATTTTAAGAAACCATTAATTAAATCAGAATCAATAAATTCTATAACTAAATTTTCATGCTCTTCAATTATTCTTTCCCTGCGCTCTATCATAAGTCTTGGATATCTGAACAAAACATTCTCCAGTACATCGTTAGGAGATGGAATATTCTGTTACCTTTGGATATCAGTTTCTGCAAAATGCAGACTACAAACTGCAGAATATTTTGTTGGTGTCCAATTTTTACGGTGAATAGCCAACCATTTTTCCACAATTGCTCATCCTTGAGGAATTTAAATACAGAAATATAATTATTTTCTTTCAGCGTACTATCATAATTTCCCTTACAAGTGGGGACACAACAACGCCGTGGCATTTATTAACTAATAAATATATTATAAAACTTGTGAAAAGAACTATGTAAAACAAATTTTCTAAAAACTCTGTATGTATATAATACATATGATTTTGTAAAAATTTAGATGTGATATTATTAAAATGTTATTAATACTAAATTGAAATGTATTGAAAAAACAATAGATTCTATTAAGTAAATGTGCTACACAAAAAGATAATGACCTAAACAGTTAATAAATAGTACTTATCTCCATTATTGCACTTTTTTATTTTCGAAAATTAGCTATACTACATAATAATTAGTACACGATATGTACTACACATTGATGAGAAAATTTGAAAACTACGCGGGAAACTGAGAGGCCGGTAGGGGAGATTGAGAGTCTGATTCAGTGGGTTGGGTTAGGTATATTGGTATATATATATATATCAATCGGACTCTCGCAGTGTTGCCGTTTTTACCTTCAGCACGGCTAGTACTACTTGACAACACTGTCGTGTTTACAGTTCGAGAGTCCGATTTTCAATAATGGGAGTCTTGTGTTTGAGATTATAATTAACGTTTTTTTCATAGAAAATTATGTTAAAATACACAGTTCATTGTTGATTATGTTTAAGCAATGTGTAATTATTATAACTATGGTAAGTAGAAGTGATATTAAAGCATACTAGTATTTATAAATGCGGTATACATTTTGTGGACTCTCAGAACAGTTTGGTGTTGTGATACATAATATTTGAAATATTTCCAGTGGTTTTAAGAAAATACAAGCATGAAGCAATGGGAAATCATCTTTGGACTAAAATGCAACATTTGAAAATGAATGAAGGGATATATAAGTCAATAGAAGCCCGAAATAGACGAAATTATTGTGACGAAGTCGAAGAGGTTAAGTGACTGCATGTATTTATACGTCAAAGAGGTTGGGTAATCAGTTACTAAAGAGAGAAGTTGTGCAGGTAATATATTATAATATTGTCTTATAAAGGATAATTTTATAATTGTTGTAAATTTTTGGAAATGATATGTGCATTAATTTCTAATTGACTATTGTTTATAGTTATAACATAATCATTTATGTAGTAAAATATTAGAAAAAATTTATAATAATTTACACAAAATACTGGGATAATCTTTACCACAAATGCATCTATCTAAAAATGCTAAATGATGTATATCTGACTAATATGTTAATTTACATAAAATGTGTTTATGATTTTCAGGTTTCAGAAAATCTGATTCCAAATTAGGAACATTTATTATGGCTTCGATTATTGCACACATGTGAGTAATACAATTGTTACATCTTCTGTAGAAGTGGAAAGACCACCCCTTTGTAAATGATCAAAATATTAATTATTTACAATTGTACCTTTATCCTCCATAATTAATAATTTATATATATTAAAATTTAATTTTTTTGTAACAGAATGGAACCCATAACCGGATATATTAATCTTAATGGAATCATCAACAATACAAGTGGATAAGTAATCACTGAAAAACCGCTGACATCAACAGGAAGATTATGAAGATCATTACTATCATCATCGCAATTAATGAAATAATAATTCATTATCTTCTTAAAAAACTTGTAATTACAAGCATGCAAAAATAAATTTTTGAATTTGTTATTTTAATACTCCAATGGTTCGAAATTACAAGCTTTTCTTTATAATTGTTTATTAAATTTCAGAAACCATTAATTAGATCAGAATCAATAAACTCTATAACTAAATTTTCATGCTTTTCAATTATTCTTTCCCTGCGTTCTACAGGATCTTTTCTTTATAGTAGCACACGTTTTGATGGTGAATTGGAAAAAAAATGAAAGGTATTGCATTTTCCATAATAAGTCTTGGACATTTGAACAAAACCTTCTCCAGTACACCGTTAGGAGATAGAATATTCTGATACCTTTGGATATCAGTTTCTGCAAAATGCAGACTACAAACTGCAGAATATTTTGTTGGTGTCCAATTTTTACGGGGAATAGCAGCCATCCATATTTTTTCGCAATTGCTCATTTTTGGGGAATTTAAATATAGAAATATAATTATTTTCTTTCAGCGTACTATCATAATTTCCCTTACCAGTGGGGACGCCGTGGCATTATTAACTAATAAATATATTATAAAACTTGTGAAAAGAACTATGTAAAACAAATTTTCGAAAAACTCTCTATGTATATAATACATACGATTTTGTAAAACTTTAGAATGTTATTATTAATATTAAATTGAAATGTATTGAAAGAATAATAGATTCTATTAAGTAAATGTACTACACAAAAAGATAAAGACCTAAACAGTTAATAAATAGTACTTATCTCCATTATTGCACTTTTTTATTTTCGAAAATTAGCTATACTACATATAATAATTAGTACACGATGTGTACTACACATTTATGAGAACATTTGAAAACTACGCGGGAAACTGAGAGGCCGGTAGGGGAGATTGAGAGTCTGATTCAGTGGGTTGGGTTAGGTATATTGGTATATATATATCAATCGGACTCTCGCAGTGTTGCCGTTTTTACCTTCAGCACGGCTAGTACTAGAGTAGGCTGTGGCTGTGCCCCTGGTTCAATCACATCACTGACTCCCATAAGGCTGGCAGTCGTCGGTGCTAATACGTTACTATCGGTAACATTGGGCGCGACACCGAAGTGGTATTGCGGCCACTTTGGCCCCATCAAGTACAGTGTGACGGCCCCATAAGATGAGACGTCTGGACGTATCTTAAGTCTGTGATATAGATAAGAACTATTTTGAATGTCATATATAGTATCTGTCTTTTCCTATAGGTGTCATTAAAAAAAAGAAATAAAAATAAATTTTTTTTTAAATTAAAATGAAAGAATAAAAATTTCCACCGTTGCTCCCAACATTCATTTTATTGATTCGAAAATGCTTCTGAAACGACAATTTATCAACTGTTCTTATTTCGTTATATGTACAGTTGTCGATTTGATTCGTATTTTCCAAGGATTAGCCATTGAACTTCTTTATTTATAATAATCCCCTGTATTCGCAGCTTTGAAGGGTATCTTTTGGTAACGCTGCGTTCAATGTTATTGCCAGCTGATTTACTGAAATGCATCTCACAGGACAAGAAAGAGGAATACAGAAGTAATACACAATATTTATACAATATAGTATATATTGTCACAGTTCGCTTGTCCTTCAGACCCTTCTGTTTTTATTCCTCAGACTTATTTAGATTCTAAGCTACTGCTTCATGCGATCCACTTTCTTTCTCGAACGTCACATAAACGTCCAAATAAAAAAAAACGCGTTTCGTTTCCTTCTGAATCGCTCGCATGACAATATGGTTGCAGAATTTTTGCTATTCAGACTTGCTCATCTTTCGCTCTACAATTTCTTGCAATTTCCGGTCTATATCTAGTATTACCTCCTAACTTCCGGATTCCTTCAAAATCGAAGTCAGCGATCATGCGTTTCTCACTGGCGAAAAAAATTGTACGCTGTCATATTACTGATATATGTACAATATAAAAATAATACAACGTTCTTATCTTCTTGATTCTAATGTCAAAGTTCGCGCGTTCGAGCATAAACGATGCAACCACTGGTCATGGCACGCACAGCGAACTATACATACAAACTTCTTCTTTTTCTTCAAGTACAGGCTAATATTTCGCAGACCCGAAATACATACAAAAAAGAAAGAAAAAGAAAAAAATAAAAAAAAGATTAATAGAAAAATGCGTTCGGTATCTGGTTTCACTCGTGTTCGTCGCTTACTTTGTTTCTCCGACTAATTAATTAGTAGATGCTTATTGTCACGCATGCCGGAGTGTCTATCGGCTGCTGGTCAATTCCCATGTAAAAATATGCGATCTTCGTTTAAAGTAACACTTCACCGTTACCGAATTACTTTAACTATTGGATTCGTAACCATCAAAATTCTCTCGTCGTAATGTATTGTAATAGCTTTTTTCCGAGATTATTACTTGTAGGAAAATGATTGAAAATGCGGTGGCCAAAGTGTTGACTTATTTGAAAGAATATCTAATTCTACTGTCAGTCCTTGCGCGCGCGCGCGCGCGGTTCTTCTCTGTCTCTCTCTCTCTCTCCCTCTCTCTCCCTCTCTCATATGTTCTATTCGCCTTGAAACTAATCAATTAATATATGTATAGTGATCGATATCCAATAATGATCGTCAACCTGTATCGGTTAAAAATTGAATAAAGAATATTGCAATATTTGCTTTGGGATAATTATCAAAATTTGCTGCAAAGAGATCGAATTTGTAAAAGCCGTTCGTGACTTAACGTGTTAATCTACAATCTACTTCAACAATGTTCATTTCAAAATATGTTTCAACTTCCTTTAAATATGAAGATTTTATAATGACAAGTAGAATATGCTGAGCTACAAAGAAAATAATAATTTGACTCCGATAGACACTCTGATGTATGTTTGATGGGAATCCATGATGGACGAAACACGAATCGTGCGCCTTGTATACATAGAGAGAGAAAAATATATATATATACATATACACATACATAGCGGAATGACGGAAACGATTGCAACCGATAGAGTTCCGGCAATATATCTGCATTTCGATAAGGAAATTTTGTTGACATTACGATTCGACGATTCGTTATTAATCGAAATTCGTCTCTAAACTTCAATGAAAATTCTTCCGATGAATCGCCGAAGCTAACTCGATGCACTAAAACTAAACCATTAATGTCGTTTAGAGCCATGCGCAGAGACGCATCAAGACGTTTCTTAGATTATATTGATAAAACAGAAAAGTCCAACCTGCCAAGGTGTCGCTTCCTCGCTACTACGCTATACGCAATCGGAGAATAGAAAATATTTCAAGTATGTACAATTGGAGAAATTATCGGAAGGATAACATTTGCATAATAATATAAATATTAGCATAATATTTGTGAAAGGGAAGGGATCACCTTGACAAGCTACTTGCTAATCGTTAATCTTTTCTAGAACACTCTGTAGAAAATAGTTGGTCCGAAAAATGTTTCACTACCGATATGCTCGTGCATTTTTCGAATTATGCACTCGAGTAATTTTTTGAAATTTCATGAAATTTCAGTTTCTCATTCGAATTCGACGTTCTCTGTTTCAGATATAATCGAACATCGTACGGACACGGGCGCGGGAGTCACGGATTTCCGCTTCGACAAACTGCGCCTATACATAGATACCGCGTTTAATAAATTGGTGTGCTATTTTTACATTGCCTAAAATGTATTATTGTTTACAGTTACACAATAGTACATTTTGCCGCAATGCGTATCCGTAACGACAATCATTTTTATCTTTTCTAGAAGATCTGCTCTGAAATGTCCATGATGTCGGCAGTCGTTTCCAGAAATCAACGGCGATTTGCGAAAATGAACGTGCGCTCGCTATGAATTCAAGATGATGGTGGATGAGAAGAAAGCTCGAGTCTTGTCAACACGATGGAAAGCGCGATGACGGTTGCGAGATTCAACTAAATGGCTTAGAAAAATCAGACAGTACAATCTTACGAGCTCTGTGGCATTCTAAACCGTCTACAATCTGCATAATAGAACGTTAGCATCTTCTATGCTGTTAAGCAAAAACATGTATCTTAACTAATACCAAAGCAAATAAATTCCTTCAACTCCCTCTTGTATTTAGAAATAATAATATAAACACTCTCTAAATGATTTTTGGAAACATCAGTCAGTTAACAGATCAACACTAGACACGATTAATAAAAAATCTTCGAGGAAAAAAGTGAACCGAAAAGTGAAAAGTGACCGGGTTCCGAATGAAAGACTCGAATTAAGTAATTTAGAACCGATGCAGACATCGCTAGCTACAAAGTTCAGGGACAGAGTGGAAATAACTGCCGCAATATGTTCGTCAAATTAGGAACTCTATCCCCACTAAAAGAAACTACAATTAATGAGCTAATCTAATTGTAAGTTAAAAGTATTCACCGCCAACAAAGACGACAAGGTGTACAAACTAAAACTCGTAGTTGATTTAATCTACGTCTACGGTAAAGAGAACACGGGTTTGTTTCAAAAGCGCTTGTAAACGTATAGAAAATAGAAACTGTGGCATTTCCGTGATTAACCATATACAATTATACAAGGAAGGACTGATAAACTACACAACGGACTAAAGGGAGAGAGAACGTATTACCGGAAAAAACACATACATCATGCATACAGTTTGTACAAAAATACGCGAAACGATAAATAAGAAAACGAGAAACGAAAATGAAACGATCCGATCCGACGAACCGGATACAACCATCTCTACCGCGGATCTAGACTTAAAAAAGTATAAAAAATCTAAATCGTCGAACGACGCAAGTATTATAGTATGCTCGCGCGAGATATACTCTCTTACAATTATACATACATATAGCAACTGCGCGCGCATTCTTGTGCACGCTCATAAGTTTGTCTGCGATCCATTCGAGAGAGACAGAGAGAGAACCTTTCCGGGTTCCGTAATTAATTCGTTAACACAAGTTTGTCCGTTAAACCTAAACGCATCCTGAATAGCCAGAATCACTTCTGTAGTTGTATGTTCGAGATTCGCTGATCGCAGCGAATCAGACTTGAACTAGCGATCTTTTTGTTAATGGAAAAGTTGTTCGTCGGACGCGGTACAGTGGCTTCCATGGTGGGGCGTGCGTTGTTTCATCGTATTGTACACAACATACTATCATTTTTAATATATATTTCTCGGTTTTTATAGTTGCGAGGCAGAAAATGAAAATTTCGGTAGAACATTGATCTGGTTGAAAATCGACTCAAGTAGAATTCACTAAATTTCTAAAATATCTAAAACGCGAAATAAATAGACTGCTTGTTTAAATGAATATTCTATCGATACATACTATTTGTACAACTTTCTGCGTCGCTGTTGGTACTTGATACCTTAAACAAACAACTTGAACGAAAAAGTTCACGATTTTCCTCTACTACAATCAAATTCACAGATCACACGAAACTCATCAAATAATCTTTTAAAACTTGGAGCAATGTTTATAATACATCTCCGAATCTTTGAAACCAGTGAACACTCCTTGTGTATACAAGTATACATACATACACACATACATACATACATTCATACATACATACATATGTATACCCGCCGCACGCCGCCATCGATAGCAGTAAATGCAAATACAATATTATTATTATCATTATCATTATTATTATGCGACTTCGACAATAAATGTCAGCGCGTAACGATAGCGTTGCCGCGTCCTTCGTTTTTCGGCTCCCGATTTTCGAAAACGATCAATCGAAACCGAGGATCATAAAGGTCGTCGCTCACTAGAACGCCCCGGCGCCCACCCGGCACCGCGCGCCTCAGCTGTTTTGGATTTCTTCTATGTATGGATGGATGTGCGCACATCCATTTAAAATACATAGAAGAAATCCAAAACAGCTGAGGCGCGTGGTGCTGGGTGGGCGCCGGGGCGTTCTAGTGAGCGATGACGTTAAATCGCGGAACGCTTGTTCGGTGTTCCAAGAGCATGGCATGGCGGATAGTTAAAGAAATGTAATAAATTATCGATTAAGTTACTATTGAGAAAAGATTCAACTCTTAACTGAAATACGAGCTAGGCTTAATGGAAAATAAGGAAGGATCGAGATAAAACAAAAATAATGATGTGTGTAATGCAGGAAAACTAATTAAGGAAAACAACACCGTCGGGAATGTCGGAGGTGAATATTACGCACCTTGTTTGAATGGTTACTTTCGAATATTGCTATTCGAGTTTCCCTCGGAAGGGAAAATTCTGTTGATCGATGAGACGATAATATTGCACCTCCAGTGGAATCGTTTTTGTCATACGTCACCGCGGATATACATATCTTGAAGTTTGTTCGACATCAGAGTTGCCATATTTTGCGGATACCGAGCACCGAGCTCCTTACCCTTGCGCCTCTCGCCCAGCTGCGCGGCGGAGCCCGTCTTAGCACTCTTTTCACTAACGCTGACGCGTACCGTACGCGTCGGAGTGGGAAGAGTGTAAAGACGGGCTCCGCCGCGCAGCTGGGCGAGGGGCGCAAGGGTAAGGGGCTCGGTGCCCGGTATCCATAAAATATGGCAACCCTGTTCGACATATCGCATCCACAGGACGACATTCGGAGCAAACGAGATCTCGTGGCGCGCGCGTACACATTGTTGAGCAACTTTCGAGGCGCTCTTGCAGGACGTCCTGCTTCAATATGGCTGCCTCTCGTCAGGACGTCCTCACGTTTTCCTCGGAGAATGATATCCAAATTGTATACATATTTTCATTCGACTATTTCAGGATTGAATATCGTTGATTCAGTTGTATTTTCGAAAGCCCACTCAAGGATTTCTTTGGGTAAACGTAGCTTTGAGGGGACCCATCTCGGATGACCTTCACCTTGACATATGTTGTCAAGGACACCATTCTGCACAACGTTGCTTTATAAATTATCCGTCTCTCGGCCTTAGTTCCCGAGATATTCGCGAAAGAGTGATTGGAGCAGAACTAGTTTGAACTAGTTCGCTTACGAGCCGCTACACCCACCCATCTCGGATCACCTTGACCTTGACATATGTTGTCAAGGACAACATTCTGAACAACTTTTGTCATTACATCTACCCGGTGCTCGGTCTTAGTTTTCGAGATATTTGCAAAAAACTGTTGCTAATACTGTATTTTCCTATGCGTGTTTGGGCCGGCCCTCTCCGATCTCCGCTCCCCTCCACCACTTAATCCGAACCAATCGACGGTTGGTACGCCGGGCCGACTGTGCCAACTCGCGTGTAGGTCGCGCTCAGATTGGTCCGTGTTTTTCGTTAATAACTCCTAAACAAAAGCGCGGATAACATTTTTGCAAAGGAAAATATCGCTTCAAATGGTCTCAGGAACCTCCCATTTCCGGGATGTTCAGGAATTTTGGGACACCCTGTATATAGCCGTCATACAGAATTTGAACTAGTAATGGAAAAATCATGCGATCAGAATTAGTTAGGATTAACTGACTGGGGGCGGAGAGGGGGCGTACCGTACGGGTCATCGTTAGTAGGAAGAGTGGGGAAGCAAGGAGCCTGGCAGGACTCGCAGACAGTGTCGCCAGATGAGGTAGAAACCGGCTTCGTTGCTCTCCTCCTTGTCCCCTTCCACTATCCCATTCCAGCACCATGTGCGCACTCCAACGTCCCCCACTAATTGTAAGACCGTAGACCAAGGTGCCCGTGCCGTGGACTACTCGTCTGGTTATCAGAGAGCAGTGTGTCCAGACAGGGGTAATCGAAAAGGAATCGAGGGGAATACACGTACCCTCTCTCTGATGACCAGAGCAATATGTGACACGTTGCGCCACTGCGCGACGAGAACAGAGTGAGACGAATGGGAGACACGTTGCGCGTATACGATAGGGACTGAACGGTGGAATAGGATAGTGGAAGGGGATAAAGCTGGAGAGTCTGAAGAGGGAATGAGGTTCGTTTCAACCTCAATCTGGCCACACTGTCAGAGAGGAGGTACCTACATCATATCATCTCACCGTGATTGCCCTCTCATCTGGCGACACTGCTTTGCAGATGGCAACCCTGCCATGCCTGCGGAACAGGCTTACGTTGCCACGGAGCATGCAACAATACGGAAGAATATTTGCAATAGTTTTCTGCGAATATCTCGAAAACCAAATCCGAGCGACGGATAGATTGTATTGACAAAAGTTGTTCAGAATTTTCTCCTTGACAACATATGTCAAGGTGAAGGTCATCCGAGGTGGTTCCTCTCAAAACTATATTTACCTTTCTTTGAATGTCATGGAAGGTCTGGCTTGTAATTTTTATGATAAAATTTCGGTCCAGCCTAAAATTAAATCGACCAGTGCAGTCCTGGTTGAAGAAATATTTCTACATCCACTTTTCCATCATAGACACGCATATACAATAACAACGTCCTCCGAGAGCGCGAGCGTCCTGAAAATTTCCCTCCGCCATTTCTCGTTTCCTTCGAACCGGAAGTCGTCCCTGAAGAGGTTGAAGACACGCTCTGACCGCGGTTAAACCTGAGCTGGTTTCGACTTGCCGACGACCAGCATTATCTTCTGCAGGAACTTCGTGGTGCTTACTGCAATAAAACAATAACAAACGTTGTATTAATTCCTCGCACCGAAATCAAAACAATAGCCTGCTTTTCAAAAGCGAAACAGCTGATGTGTACACGCCGTACGTCGTAATTCAATTACATTGTTCATATTTATAGAGTTTACGGTAGGGCTCGGAATTGTTTACCCGCGACGGCCGATTTTCGAAGGCTACGAATAGCGCCTCAATTGGCTCGAGAATCGAGAAGTAGGACCGTCACGGGAGACGGGACGCGGGAAGCGTAGCCTTCGAAAATCGACCGACGCGCGAGTCAATAATTCCGAGCCCTGACATATGTATACACCACAAATAAACTGATAATAAATCAGAATATAAAAACGAATAGGTGATGCATAGTACATATGCAAGTATACGTATACATACAGGGTGTCCCAAAATTCATGAAAATCCCGGAAATGGGAGGTTCCTGAGACCATTTGAAGCGACATTTTCCTTTGCAAAAATGTTATCCGCGGCTTTGTTTAGGAGTTATTAACGAAAAACACGGACCAATCAGAGCGTGACCTAGACGCGAGTTGGCATAGTCGGCCAATCGACAGTTGGCGCGCCGACTATGCCAACTCGCGTCTAGGTCACGCTCTGATTGGTCCGTGTTTTTCGTTAATAACTCCTAAACAAAGCCGCGGATAACATTTTTGCAAAGGAAAATGTCGCTTCAAATGGTCTCAGGAACCTCCCATTTCCGGGATTTTCATGAATTTGGGCACCCTGTATACACGTGTACATACAGTGAATATACATATATTACTATGTATGTACATAGTAACAGTGGCAAAACATCATTTCAATGAATTTCAATGAAAAAGTAGGTATATACAATTGCAAGTATAATACGACGTAATACGATGCACCTCAGATATTTTTTTCTTCCGAGAAAACAGATCGAAAGTAGAATTTTTTAATTACTACGTGCAGTCGTCACACCGAATACAAAACTACGAGAATACGAATCACTGATACAATAAAAATTGAGAGTTTTTCTTTGCTTTCTTTAAAAGCAATTTTAATTTAATGCTACGGAAATCGCGATACATTTTATAAATGTATAAACATCGTCTCCAAATAATACTATAATACAAATGTACAATACTAATTGTTTTTGTAAAGAAAACACTAGTATGTACGACACGATATACAACAATTGCAATAAAAACATTTTAATATTCACAGTAATTGTGCGATAAGTAATTGGGCAGATTTTAGTCCGTCCGGTAATTCTAGCGATCGTCAAGTTCCTACGTTCCACGAGACATTTTATGAAAGTTGTCCTGTCACACTCGGACAACTGTCGGTATCTTGCCAGTCACCTGTCATCAGGTGACGACCACACGAAAGTGGACAGACAAGATTGTTAGCGAGAGAAAAGAGCGAATAGACTCCCTTGCAGAATCACTCCCACAATAATAAATTGGATACGCTCGTCGTTACTGGTGCACCGAAGTGTGTACAAGTTAGTGTGCGTTGTTCTGTTGATGCAGCATGCAAAATCAACGGTGGAAGATGGTTTAGCAAACTGAGACGATGTATAATGATAATACATAATAATATGTTATTGCTTGCAGCACAGATGAAATCGGGATTATCGAAAAGTCGTAAAAAGTAATCGCTGGGACGTCAATTCGAGTCTAGGAAAATAAAATCTGTTTACTCGCTCGCTGCGACGCGACGCGCGTCACCAGTCAGCTGTGCGATAGCGTGGTTCAAAGAGTCAAGAATGAGGTACGTGGAGTGCACTTGTCGCTATGTTGGATTTTTTTTCTTCTTTTATAATAGGAGAGACCGAGGCAGATGTATTTTTAAGCTGCTTTAACCATGGTAAAAAAAGCATTAATTAAACGTTCCCCTTAAACGTACCGCCTAGTCCGCTGGAGGAACGGTGAGGTACGGTAACATTTTATAATACTGGATTAGTATCCTTATAACATGTAGCTTCTTTCAAGTTTTTTCTCTTCTGGGCGAGTGGAAAAAGGGTGTTGATGTAAAAAAAAAACAACAACTTTTACAACAAGTTTCTCTTTGAAATGACCACCGTTCCAGAGGTGTAGATTCACCCCTAGAACGGATGGCCAATACTTTTTATACACCCGGTACTATTGTACTCTTATAGGGAATACATGTCCGCGCATGGCGCATATATAGAGCGTCCAGAGAATTGCATCGTACCAACCCTCCCCGATCTCTCCTACTTAGAATAATCGTGCGTGTCGTGCAACAAGTACGGCGATTTATCGGTTCCAGAAACGGATTGCTTCGCGAATGTAGCATGCACGGCGACCGAAAAAGCAACGAGCCCCCGAGAGAACCTGTCCGTGATTCGAAAATGAATGCTAAGCATGCGTGGCTTGACCAGAGTAAAATTATGTTGAGTGTGTTCTGAACCTTAGTCTTTGGTCCGACGACTACCATCAGCTTCTGCAAGGTTTTGGTAGCGGCGCCTGCGGGAATAAATTAGTTGAACAGAAAATCAGAAAAACAGAACAAAACAATTGGTTAAAACTTATTCTTCTTGGTCCTAATCGATCGATTCTAGCCAGGAAGAAGCGAACATAATAACGGGGTATAGTAAACTCAACAACTCAATATGTAAACGATTTAATCGATTAAAAGGCTAACATTAGACAATTTTTAACATTACATCTACCACTGCCAGTCGAATGTTACCGGCATTATTTAACTTATCAAGATTCTTTCAATGGAAAGAACGATACATTATGTGAATCATTTTAACCGTGTAATTTTGTTGAAGGGACCCATATCGGTAGAGTACGCGCGTTTACGATAAAAAGAAGTGCGAATATTCAAATTAGAATAACATGGCGGCAATTTGGAAACTAATCATTTGACCAACAGTGCTAGGTTTAGCGTTGATGGATTTTCAACTCACCGACTCCTTTTTGGAAGAATTTTGGTTTGTTTTTCCATGCAACGAACACGAAATACACTGGCACGGATGTTAGGATCATCAAGCAACCGTAACCTGGAAAAAGGTATCGAATGAATAGATTTGTCGGTTGTTTCCGATAAATTAGAGTAGATTTTGTTTGTTACCTGTTTCTACTGGACTGGCGTACATGGGCACTATTGTCACGAAGAGAGTGGCAAGAATGTAGAGGACTGGGAACACGAGGTTCACTTTGATTGGCCTATGGAGATTAGGCTGCGCCCATCTCAGCCATGGGAGACAGAGCACTGACACGCCGATGCTCAGCTGTAAACAAATAACAGATTCTACATATGTATTGTATAAATCGCTATTATGCACAGTGGTCCCAAATCGCAAAAAACCGGCCGAAACCTCTAAACGTACTTGAATGCACCCAAAAATTCGTACTCGGGTGTTTTCGGGGTCGCTGATTACGAATATGAAATTTAAATTTCAAAAAACAAAATGGCGCGGATCCAATATGGCGGACATATACATTAAAAAATTGTTATGTCTGCTTGGAAAATGATCTTTTTGGGGTCTTTGGGGTCACTGATTACGAATATGAACTCGAAAATTTGAAAAACAAAATGGTTGATAGGTAAAAATGTATAAATGACAAACAAAATTGCACTTTGTATATCAAGAATTAGTATAATTGTAAATTATGTACATAAGATTTAATCATCCGAATCGTTTTTCATTACTAAAAGTTGTAAAATTGCATTTCAAAATCCATAGAAATGAAACAAAGTTTACCCTCGTATGAGCAAACAGGAGACTATTGAAAGTTGGTTTTTATAAATTTTGAAAGATAAATGTATTAGTAACACGTCGGAAAAAGAATTTTGGTGGGGCAACGTGGGACTTTTAACTTATGTCTACATTTCTACAATACGCGCATCAAGTTTTACCTTCTACGTTCTCCAAAGAATATTGCTATCGTGTAACGTAATGACTAACAATTTTTGAGATACAAAAACGGGTGAACATTCTACTTACTCCTAGGAACAGCATCCATTTTGCAGAATTGAAATTGATGCACTATTTTGAAAGTTATGCACTTTAGAAGGGGGCGTTCAATTTCCTACTAATGCGCGCGACAAATGCTCATCAAACGAAGGCTAACTTTGAACTGACTGCAGAACCGTACCATAAACTTTTTACCTTTTCCCGTGGTGGCATTCAGTGGTTATAACATCACTTTACCCAACCTTAGAATTACAAACTCCTAGGAGGAAGTTCATTTTTGAGGTTTTGGCCGTGTTTTTGGGATTTGGGACCACTGTGTTATGTATCGATATACATTTATGTATATTTATACATATTGTAGTATCTGATTATGCAGTTTTCATTGTTTGAAATATTAGTATTTATGGAGGACTAGGTTACACAGGAAAAAAGAGAAAAAAGAAAAACAAGAGAAACGTAAGTTTAAAGTTTAAGGCATGCGGGAACGGGATGGTGGTCGTCTTCGTCCCCACCACTGCTGCGAGCTGCGTATGATTTGTCGTTAAATTATACGTTTATTTGGTAAACTTGATAATCGGATGAAATTTTTCTCTGATCGCCCAAGAAGCGTAGTATTGAATGCAAGCGAAGGTAGAAATTCAGAGACTGGATACATACCCAAGTAGCGAAGCCAACATAGTTGATCAGAGCGAAGATGTCGGAAGAGCAAAGGTACAACATGGACAGGAGAGCCTGGAAGAAAGAAAAGCAAGATTTCTATTAGCAGTTCCCGTTGTTCGAATTGTTGTTTCCCTCGATTTCTACAGACTCGAGAATCCCTGTTCCAAAATCCTGTAGAGTCGTTCGAGGGGACGCGGACGCAATTAGGGCAGGAAATTGCAGGCGGTAATTCATATTAGACCTAAGATCGTGTGCGAACCGATGGCTTTTGACCTAGTTCTAATTTTGTACTCGTTGCACTAATTTTCCAACATTTCTATGATGGTTTGGCATGGTGTCGGTCGTACAGCCAGTCAGCACACCCTGGCACAGCCTACCCATGACCCAGCCTGCAGAGCCCCAGACCTGCAGAGCCCCAGACCTGCAGAGCCCCAGACCTGCAGATTACGGGCGAACACAATTCGACGGGCCCCTCTGCGCACCAATGTGCCGCATATCACCTGCAGAAACTCGAGCCCAGGGCCTGCTTTTGAGAGGGCAGCATGGTCACACTAGTAGTAGTAGTAGTAGTAGTAGTCGTGTTTATTGCCGGGGAGGGGCGGTTCGGCCGCCCCTCGCTTCCTTAGGGCACACCGGTTTTTAAACACCAGTTTCACAATTGGCGCTGCCGGCACTCGGGCCTTTAGCGGGTTGCAATTGTCCTCGTTTTTCAGCCGTCCCCTCTGTTTTATTCGGCCCGGGCCATTTTCAGAGTCGTCGACTTACTAGACGGGTCGGTCGTCATTGATGAGCGGGCCATGCTACCTAATTTTTTGAGTTTTTGAGCTGTTTTACGGCTCGGTGTGAACGTCGGGCCCCTCACCTTCAGACCTGCAGGGTGTCTCGCCTGCCCTTTCCGACTCCCCCCACTTCACCATATTTCCATGTCGAATGTGTCAAGTGTTTGAAGCCCGTCCCTAATCTGTTTCCAGATAGTCCAGAAACTTACCCACACCCTCCCCTAGGGCAATTCCACACCCTCCCGTAGGGCAATTCCACACCCTCCCCTAGGGCTAATCCCTCCCCGCCTATGCTGTGAGTCTATTAGGAGTACAAATGCAAGGGACCGCGTATTGTTTTTGACCATTGGGAAGAAGTTACTGCTACTTCGGATCCAATCCGACTTCATCGAAATCTCGGCTGGGCCGAGATATCAATTCCATTCGGTCTTCACCTGCCGACCTACTTCGCGATGGGGTTGAGAAGGAAGGGTTCACCAACTTCACCGAAATCTGTCTCCTCAGAGATTTGATATCAGGTTCATCGGGATCTTCCTTCTTGGGTGGGCTTGACACATCCTAGAAAATATGGCTGATTGTTCGGATGGGACCACCATCCTCGGTTCTGGTCGGTGTTCAGCAATTAGCTCCGTCCACCCGGCCTTTCCCTTAAAGGTTTTTAAGTGATGTTCCGTTTGCGTTTTTTGATTCCGTTTTTTTTTTGGTAGGGTCCATGCCCAGTTTCCAGTTTCCTCAGTAGTACCATTTGTTCGCTGACCACCCCCTTCCTTACTCTTGTCCCCCAAACAGAGGAGATAGAGCCGGCGGGTACCTTTATGAGGCGGGATGGCCAACTTGGGCTCCCAATAGTTTACCGATTCCCTGGATAAAGGGGAAATTCGTTGCCATTGGTTGCCCCATGACCCCGACAGTAGGCACTGAGTCCGTAGCAGGAGAAAAAACCACACCTTGGAAATTTATGCCACCCCGGGAATCGAACCCTGGCCTTCCTGCTACGAATCAGACACTCTACCACCTGAGCCACTGACCCGCCTTATGGTCACACTAACCTAATCAGGCCGATGCCAGTTTACAGAACACAAGACGGGTCGCATGAATGTAGCAGAAGTCGTTAAAGTAAAAAAGTAAGACTTTTCAGGGCGATTGATTTTCAGATTGATCTTTTATCTGGCGTTTTTGACTACTAACAAACCCCCGTGTTTGTATTATCAGGAAATGAGAACGCGAATCCCGCACCCTTGCAATTTTGCAAATGGGCCGAATACCAGCCCGGCCTGCAGGCCCTGGGCTCGAGCCCCTGCAGGTGGCATGCGCGCACCGCCGCACAGTGGAACTTTTCGTCCATTTCGGAGACAAAATCAAAGAACTTCCGATAGAAATAAAGATAGAGCTGAAATTTTTTTAAATTACAGCTGAGACTTCACAGAATATGGGAAAAATAGGGAGATTATGGTACGACCATTTTTTAACCTTGAAAAAAATCGTCAAACTTGCACAATGTCACGAAAATTGTGGTTTTTGCAATACCACGGGTAAAAAAAATTTTTACCCGCATTTTCATGCTGAATTCAAATCTGGTCTCAAAATTTGTCTACGACTTCAGGATTTTACAAGAAATCGATTTTTGTGAACGAATTGTTTAACGAATTTTCTCAAGGTTATAAAACGTTCGTACCATACTCTTCTTATGTTCCCATATTCTGCCAAGTTTCAGCTTTAATTTTTAAAAAATTTCATCGCTCTACCTCATTTCTATCGAAAGTTCTTTGATTTTGTTTCCGATTTGGACAAAAAGTTCCACTGTGCGGCGCGGCGCGGCGCGCCCAGGGACCCGGCCAGTGATGGTACGTAAGGCGCTTTTTTTCGTGCATGCGCGAGTTTCGTCAGGAACGTGACTACGTCCGAAGTTTGTGGGGAATTGTGGCGGCTTTGGCGCTGCCCTACGGCAGGGGCCAAAAATTAGCGGGGGGGCCAAGGTACCCGATCTTCGTACTTGACTGAGGCCGTCTGAGACTAGAATCGTCGCGCATGCGCGGAAAAACAAAATTTTTTTGCCATTATATTTACCATATTGAACAGTGCAACTTTTTCCTCTGACATTTTTTCGTATAACCACAAATAACAGATATTTAAACATATCCATTTATTACCTATGACCGAATATAATTTATTACGTTACCTCCAAATGTACCCCGTAGACCTTAAGTCCACTTTTTTACAATTTTACCTATTTTGAAATTCGTAAGCGCACACCCGGAAAACAGATGTAAACCCTCGTTATAAAATTTGTAACCACCCGTACTTAAACTCCCACTCCTATTCCTACTCCTACCCTTACTAGTTTTTCCACCAATAACTTTCAACTCCATCAACCAATCATCACGCTTTTCCAAAAAACGACATCCACACCGAAGTAAGATTTAGATGTATCAGAGAACCACCGATTAGATCATACAACCTCAAGTGTTATCTTTGATCAACTATCACCTCAACCTACAAAATCGGACTCGCGATCATCGTCGTTCAATCCAGAGTCGGCAGACGCGAGCCGTTACAGTAGTCATACAGGAAGACTACTCTATTTCTATATAAATTGAGAAGCCCAATGGAAAGTAGAAGTCGCGAAAAACTGTTCTTATTAGAACATGATGAAAATCAGATAATTGGCGCTAAGTTGCCATCGAAACGACAAGTTTTAAGAGTGCTATTTTATAATTTGCGGAAAGTGAAATTGAACCTTCGGTCTAGTGCACACCTTGTTGTTAAAGTGGAAGTGTTGTGGGAAAAGGCCAGAATTCCAGTTCAGTTAAACAGTCGCTGCGTCGAGAAATTGGAGTCATTATACCACAAGTGGAAGGTCTTACAAAAGAGTTGTAAACGACGATCCCAGATACAAGATCAACGGGAACAAGAGTGTCTTGATCAATTAGTGATCTTTTACTAGCGGCGATTATTATAAAAAATTTGTCATTTTACCAACTAATGTGTCCGATCACATACAAGAGGACATTCCAGGTTTTATATCGGACGAACGTCGAAAATTTTTTAGTAGATTTAATATATCGACAGAATTTTTAAATAAAGATCCAGTTTGACAAGATGAAGATTCTTACAAACTAGGTTTAGATATAGTTAAGGCTTTACCTGTGGTCAATGATTCGGCAGAAAGAGCCGTTAAGCTAATACAGGATTACAATCAAATTTTAGCTCGCAATGAGGAAGAAAAGCAGTTGGTACTGCAAATGGTAAAAGATTACCGCCAGCAATATCCTGACGCAACGAAAACTACAATAGCGAAAAACGTGTAAATATAAAATAGAGTTATTTGGTGTAAGAAAAATCGAACGTCGAGAGTCCGCAGAACAGGCGGACCACACAGCTACCTCCCTCTCAGGAAGAACCCAGAGGGGTAGCGTCATAAAATACGCTGGCAGCGCGGGTCTTTACAGCCACTTCGGGCCTGAAAACCCACTCTTCCCGTGATCGCGAATGGTGCAACATCGCTCTTCCAGTGACTATTGTCAAGTTTGGATTCTCTCTCTAGCTTTTGTATTGTTTGTGTGTTCATTTAATAAAACGCATTCTTGGCGAACGGCTTCACCGTCGATCGGCGTATGATTTGGTGACCCGGTCTGTCCTTCCCATCCTAAAGGCGGATAGTCTTACATTAGAATATAACAAATAGTTCCTTATTACTATTCTGTATGTAGAATATATTCATTCACATATATAGTACAATACAAAATTAAATATCTCTGTTATTTGTGGTTATACGAAAAAATGTTAGAGGAGAAAGTTGCACTGTTCAATATGGTAAATATAATGGCAAAAAAAATTTTTTTTAAAAATCAAATTTTCATATAATTTTTCCATATTCTTATTTAGAAAAAAATTACAAATCCAACGATATATAATACATCATAGTTACGATGAATTTCAAAATTTTCAATTTAAATGCGCCACGTGATCTTTTTTCCGATTGATCTCAAACTTTGCACAAATTTTTTTTTCATCAAAAGAAACCATTCTGGGGGGCGTCGTGCTTCGTATCTCTATAAAAATTTTTCGTCAAGTATAGCTTAGGTCCACCCTATTATACATGTACAGGGTGAGTCCGCAGAAACAGAACGCCTAAATATCTCCGTTACTTTTCGTTGTACAAAAAAACTTCGTAGGACAAAATTACACTGTTTGATGGGCCACATGTAACTGTGTAAGGGAAAAAATTTTCATGGTCATTTTTTACAAGATTTCAAGGTCATCGATATTTTTTTAAATGGAATGAGGTATTTTTTAATACATCAATCGATGCAGTTGGACATTCGTTATAAAAAGGTACTAACCTATGTATGTCGAAAAGTTAGTAGTTCACGAGATATTTCGATTTATATAACTCTAAAACACCATTACTGTCGTACCAAGACGTTAGCGTTTACTTACTTGTGTAACGTTTTACTACGACAGTAATGGTGTTTTAGAGTTATTTAAATCGAAATATCTCGTGAACTACTAACTTTTCGACATACATAGGTTAGTACTTTTTTATAACGAATGTCCAACTGCATCGATTGATGTATTAAAAAATACCTCATTCCATTTAAAAAATATCGATGACCTTGAAATCTTGTAAAAAAAATGACCTTGAACATTTTTTCCCTTACACCGTTACATATGGCCCTTCAAACAGTGTAATTTTGTCCTAAGAAGTTTTTTTGTACAACGAAAAGTAACGGAGATATTTAGGTGTTCTGTTTCTTCGGACTCATCCTGTATAACAAAGTTATATGTAATATAATATATATGTATACAAAAGATTTTAAACAATTTAGAACGAGAAACACTAGAAAATCTTCCAGAATTAAAACAAACACAGATATATTACATCGCCTCTTTCTGACTTCAGATCCGTACATGAGCACTATTAGAGTGAAATCGCGTATAAAATAATTAAGGAATTAGATTCAGAACCACGAGAATTAATAATTAAATAACAAGAAATGTAATAATAGTGATAATACTAATAATAATTATAACACTAATGGCAATAATAGTAATAATAGTAATAACATTGATGTATTTTTTCTTAACTAATCCTTCATTTGACATTACTACATTGTCCAGTCAAAGTTCCGCGTTCATATCTTTTACGAATTAAAAGTTACGAGGGAATGTCACACTTAACCCCAATCCGGCCCACTGTGCGGCGTGCTATCCGGGTAGTTGTATTCAATTTTTCCAAATTCTTCAAGATGGTGGTACAAAATGGCTTGACGAGGCGTAAATATCTAAAGGATTTAAAATCTAATGTACAACTTTGTTAGCTGTTAGTAGATAGCTATTTACATAACGATAACATCTATCGCGGCTGCTCTTCGCTTTACCGGACTCAAAATTTCTCCTACGAATTATGATGTATTTGTTATGTAATCCAGTAGATTTTTACCCGGCGCGGATGCAGATCGAAGTTTCGAATCTCTAGGATCAATAAATGAGGAGCTAGGTCGCTTAAAGTTGAGCATATTTCCAGTTTTTTGATAGGTAAGAGCGCCGCCATATTGGTTTGTAGAGACGGTCGCACGTCGCTTACCGAGTTGGTTAGGATTAGGTCGAGGGGGAGGGGCAAGGTAAGCGGCTCGCGGTCGTCACTACAAAGCAATATGGCGGCGCCCTTACCTGTCAAAAATGCTCAACTTTAAGCGACCATAGCTCCTCAACTATTAATCCAAGAGGATCGAAACTTCGATCTGCATCCGCGCCGGGTACAAATCTACTGGTTTACATACCAAATACATCATAATTCGTAAGAGAAAGGTATTAATTTTGAGTCCGGTAAAGTAAAGATTACCCTCCATCGCTATTATCTCTTCTTTTGTAAATTGTTTAGAAGCTTCTCGGGAAGCTACATTCCCTGCTACCTCAAAGTTGATATGTCCGAGAGTCTGTAATTATTGCGCTGCATCAAAATGCAACTTTTTAATAATCGTAGATAGGCAATAATTGCACTAATCAAAATATGAAAAACAATATCTGAAATGTCGACGTACCATGCAGAGAACGGCTGGTGTTGGCGTAACCCTCGACGTCTGAATCATTGTCAGTATTTCAGGCATCTGACCTTCGCAAGCTCCTGCGTAGAAGAGACGAGAAGACGTGAGAAGAATTCCATTTACTGCTCCAAACGTCGAAAGGGCCACGAACACGGGGATTGTCCAGGAGAACCAGCCGAAGAGGCGATTCGCGAACGTCTGTCATACAGAACAGCTATGTATATCGCACAGAGCTATATATACTTACGATAAGAAGCGTTGTACCGTTTACTCGAGAAATTCAACAAGAAAATCTGAAAAACATTGTACCGTTGAGTTCTGACAAAAAGGACCCGGGGGGCACAGAGGCAAGAGGGTCTATCGTTCCGCATAGCAGTAATTGTACTATGTGTGTGACCGCTTCGGCCAAAAGAAGGCACCTCCTTCCAAGCTAATCAATCGGGCGCGCATTCCTGCCAGGGACCTGTTTGTTAGAACTCAACCATATATGTATTAGGTCAATCGAAAAGTTCCGTCCGTTTTTTTACAAAAGTAGAGCTTTATTTAAGAAACAAAATGAAAAAGTACATTAATCAAAATATTCTCCATCGTTAGCGATGACTTTTCCCCATCTTTCGGACAGCAAGCGAATTCCGCGACGAAAGAATGAGTCATCTTTGGAGATCATCCAGTCAGAGACTCATTTTTCGACATCTTCGTAAGAATTAAATCGTTCCTCGGCAAGTGCGTGTGCCATCGACCGAAACAAGTGATAGTCAGAAGGGGCACAGTCTGGCGAATAAGCCGCATAGGGTAGCACTTTCCAGCGGCGAAGTGCTTCTAACGTTTCTTTGACAAATGTTGTGACGTTTCGCAAGCAGAATTTTGCAGATGGTTCTTCGCTTTTCAATGTCTCTTTGCTTGAGTTCATATGGGACCCACTTTCCTTCCTTGTAGACCTTCCCCAAGACTTTTAAACGATCGGAAATGACAGATTGAACACAATTTAACGCTTCTGCAATTTGTTTTTGCGTTTGACACGGATCTTTATCCACCAATGCCTGCAATTCTTCGTCTTCGAATACTCGTGATCGTCCAGAACGCTCTTCGTCCTCTACGGTAAAATCACCATTTTTAAAGCGTCGAAACCACTCTCTACATGTTTTATCGGAAACAACATTATCGCCATAAACGTCTACAATCATTCGATGAGCTTCAGCTGCAATTTTCTTCCAATTGAAGCAAAAGACTTACACTTCGCGCAAATGACGCTTATTCTGCTCAAATTCCAACATTTTCAATGTAGAAAAAACGATGTTATTGATGCAAGCGTATATAGTTATGTATTGAATTTTATTGAAAGATGTCCAAACTAAAAAGTTAACCTTACTTTAGACGTTATAATTAACGATAGTTCGAGCTACGGCTACTCAACGCTAAACGGACAGAACTTCCCAATTGATCTAATATGTATGTAAAGGGTGTATACAAAGAAATGGTCATCCGTCGTAGGGGTGAATCTACATCTCCTGGATCGGTGGACATTTGTAACAGAAACTTGCCGCAAAATTGTTTATAACAAAGAAAATTGTTGTTAAAGTCTGTTTTTACATAAATATCTTCTACTCATCGAGAAGAGAAAAAGTTTGACAGGAGCCACATGTCGCAAACAAATAGTTATCGAGATACATGTAAGCTGTTAAGAGCCCGTTTAGGCACGGCGGAATCCCCGCGTTTTCGACCGCGCGATTTGAACCGCGTCAAAATTGACAGTCGTTCAGGAAGTGGCGACAACCGTGCGGATATGCAGGAAAGGGGCGCAGTTTTAGCTCGCAATCAGTGCTAACAAGATGAATATCGAAGAAGCAATATGTTTGTGTATGTTGACACACATCCAAACCGCGCGATTTCCGTCAAACACCTGAACGCTCTCACAGTGTCGCCAGTTGATGACCAAATGTTCATCAATTACTCTCCTCCTTTTCCCCTTCCACTATCCCATTTCAGCACCATGCGCACACTCCAACGTTCCCCCCACGAAGACCGTAAACCACGGTGCCCGTGCCGTAGACTGGACTGGTCATCAGAGAGGGGTACTTGTGTTCCCCTCGATTTTCTCGACCTGGCGACACTGCGCTCTCATAGCAACCATAGTAAATAAAATCGCGCGGAAACAGCGCTGATTTATACAGTCATTTGGTAGTTTTACCTGGAAAGTTTTCCGGGAATTTTGAAAATGTGTAATTTTCTGGATTACGATATGCTCTTTCCGAATTTCAACTTTGCCACCTCGTATCTTTGCCGCTCGCGCCGCCATATTGGAAAAATGGTGCCTAATAGCAGTTTTCTGACAATATCTCCTTTCCGACTCATTTTACGATAAAAACATTTATATACAAAATTAAACTAGAGAAAATTTCCTACAATTTATGTAATAACAATTTTTTTTGTAAAATCAATAGTTTTGGCGTACGAACGCCGCAAACTATTATTCATCTACACCAGCACGTGTTTTTCGTATATTTACGAAAAATATTTTACTGTGCGTAAAGGCAAAATAAATAATTAAATCACACATGGAAACATTTTATAAAATGTTAATTTCTCATTTTAAACATGGAGAAATTTTCAAAATGTACATAATTCAATATAATATACAGGTTGTCCTGCTGAAATCAGATCAGTAGGATATCTCAGAAGACGTAGTCGTTATTAAAAAAGTGTTCCAACAAAAGTTGTTCGGTATGATCGGCTACATAATAAAAAATTAAAAAAATTTTTTTAATTTTGCTTTTTTTAGCAAAGCGAAGAATGCGCTAAATTTCGGAATTGTGCATTGCATGTGGATTAGGACTACTGGGGACACCACGATAAAAACAACGCGTCGCTTACTCTATCTCAAGGTGGTAAAATAAAATGAGTTTTTTAGCCAAAATACATGCTGAAGTACACTTTGCGGCGTTCGTACGCCAAAACTATTGATTTTACAAAAAAAAATGTTATTACATAAATTGTAGGAAATTTTCTCTAGTTTAATTTTGTATATAAATGTTTTTATCGTAAAATGAGTCGGAAAGGAGATTTTGTCAGAAAACTGCTATTAGGCGCCGTTTTTCCAATATGGCGGCGCGAGCGGCAAAGATACGAGGTGGCAAAGTTGAAATTCGGGAAGAGCACATCGTAATCTATAAAATTAGATCCAAAAATTCCAGGTGACCTCTTTTTTTCGAACCAAATGACTGTACATACATAGACGCTAATGTAAATAAGGTCCGCGCGGTTTTCCGCGCGATTTTTTATTTACTATGGTTGCTACGAGAGCGTTCAGGTGTTTTGACGGAAATCGCGCGGTTGAGTATTGCTTCTTCGATATACATCTGCATTCAGCCAAAACTTTGCCCCTCCCTTTCCTGCATATCCGCACGGTTGCCGCCTCTCCCTGAACGACTGCAAATTTTGACGCGGTTCAAATCGCGCGGTCGAAAAAAACGCGGATTCCGCCGTGTCTGAACGGGTCCCGTCGCCAGACCCGTACCAAGTGATCGTCGAGTAGCAAAATATGCAAGAACACCTTATATCTAGACGGCACGGCGAATCTTTATACATTTATAGGAAAATTGAGTAGATGAAATTGAAAATTGTTGGAAAATATTCAAAATTGAAGATGTCAATGTATGATTTCTCTTCTACTAAAACCGTTAAGGGAAGAAATAACATTCGGTTTGGTTTCTATTTCTTGCAATCGATGCAGACAATTTTTATTTTGTATCAAGATTAGGGATGGGGTCAAATACCTCGCAAACAGGTTCGAACCTTGATTGATGGAATTCAAACTCTCTATAAGTACTTCGAAAAAGAAAATAGTATTCCCAAGTATACTCGAACCATTGCCAGACAGTTTCGAACCCTTTACAAGTACTGTGGTAAACGTAAGTAATACTTGCAAGTATACTCGAATCTTGGTCGAACAGTTTCGAAACTTTCGAAATTTTTATGAATATCGTTATGAATTTCCGTATTCTTGCATGCTCCGTGGCAACGTACGGCTGTTCCGGCGCGGCGTCTGTTTACTTTTCTTTTTGTAAACACGCTGTGGAGATGAGAGAGAAAACGGGGTCTCATAATTTTACATGCTTCTATCGATGATTGTAGTTTGAAATGTACTTTGCGACAAAAACTGATATATTATATCGAACATTACCTAGGTGATGTCGAGAACAATCATTTGTATATGTTCACTGCATTATTGGATCCACGATTCAAAACAGTAGCTTTTTCTAGAGATGAATCTATCTCTCGTGCATGGGATGTCTTGACTGATATAGCCACTAATTATATTAATAATGATAATTCATCTACTACATGTGATAGTTCACATGTCCGAAAATCGGCACAATAGCGAATTATCAATTTGGTCATCCTTTGACAATGAAATAGCAATTACAAATAATACGATACCTATCTGATCGTCTGCTGTGTTAGAAGTTGCAAATTATCTAAATTCACAATATTTAGAACGCAAAGAAGACCCGTTATTATTTTGGCGTGAAAATTCAATCAAGTGCCCCATTTTATCAAAAATTGCACGTGACTATCTTTGTATAATGGCCACTTCTGTACCTTCAGAAAGAGTTTTTTCAAAAGCAGGAAATATCATGGATAAAAAAAGAAATAGGCTAAAACCAAGTATTGTAAATGAAATATTATTCTTAAATAGTTACGAATTTAATAAAGAAAGTGCTTAAAACCTACTATGCAGTTCCGATTTCCAAGATTCGAGTACTACTTGTGAAAGTTTCGATTACTTTCAACATCGAAGTACTTATAAGTATCTTTTCGAAACTTGTAAGTACTCATTCCGAGGTTCGATAACTACTTGTATACAATGTATAATTTCAAGTATAATCATTGAAACTTTTATTGCTTTTAAGTAGTAATCGAAACCCATGAAATAAAACTTGGTTATTGAACTTGACTCGGATTCGTGAGTACATATTGAACTTGATCCCATCCCTACTAAAGATCCGCAGTCTACTTGTATCCATTTTTATATAAATTTATCCAATATTAATCCAGGGTTATAAAATACTAATGTCTAGGTATTTGTAAATTTTTCAGAATCTTCTGTTCCTCCGTCGCGTCGGATCAATAGAACACTATGCCGTTTGTGCGAATAAGTTTCAAGCACAACACAGCACATTATCCAAAATTGTGACAGCGGACGAGAACAAGTTACTCCGACCACGGTCAAAATAGTATGTACCGCGGTTGTCATCTCGGTTCTCCGTGAATGATTTAGGTAGGGAAATGTTGCGTTTGTTAATTGGACGGGGACGGTGACGGGGAGTGTCAGAAGAACTTTAGGTTGAGAAGTGGGGAATCTATCAAAGAAATTCCTTTTGGCATTGTTTACGGTCGTCAATGTCGTGATTTATAAGGGTAGTCCGCTCGTCGCTTCGATGGGTCCGTCGCACATGTTGTCGCACGTTTTTTGCATGCTAAAACGTCCCTTACATGTATATCGCCTAATCTACTGGAGGAACGGTGAGGTACGGTAACATTTGATTATAATACAGGATTAATATTCTTATAACAATGGATACAAGGTATTGTTTCATATTTTGAAACTTGAAATTTATGATCCGAGTGAGCAAGGAGACGATCACTTGGTACGGGTCTAGCGACGAATGTTCCTTTTTTCGTTTGCTCGACGTACGCACACGATTATGTCCTGTCTCATCGACACGATCGGGTGGACTGTAGTACATAATAGGCTTTTGTCTATACGTATAGTTCTACAAGATCAAATTTTGAAATACCTTTAACAGCTATATAAGCTCAATAACTATTTGTTTGCGGTTTGCGACACGTGACTTCTTTCAAACTTTTTCTCTTTTGGATGAGTGTAAGGTGTTGATATAAAAAACAACTTTACCAGCGATTTTCTTCGTTATGAACAATTTTGCGGCAAATTTGTCTTACAAATGACCACCGATTCAGAGGTGTAGATTCACCCGTAGAATGAATGACCATTACTTTTTTTATACACCCTTACATAACTTGTTTATTCATTCGATCCGATGCAGTACCATTTGATCCTTCTCCAAGATCCTTCTCTCGCGGAGAAAGAAACTGTGCCAACACGCAATTACCATTGTTTGTTCATTCCAACGTATCGTTGCCCATTGCCAATTTATCGAGACTATAAATACCACCTAATTACCGATGTGATTGGATTTTGATTGCGCTTCTGTTAACTTACCACTGCCACGGCCTCGCTCCCCAACACTTCGACAGGACTAAGCGTCGTGTAGAAGGCCACGTTGGCGAACACGTAGACGAGAGTGACGAGGATGCAGGAGATGCCTATGGCTCTCGGTAAATTTCTAGAATCACAATAGAAACAATCAAGTATTACTAATCTATTAAACCCTGGCCTCGTAGCGCCGAGAGATCGACAACTCGAGATCGTGAAAACTTTCAAGATAGTTCAACTGTTCTGTTTAATAACTGAGAAATTGTAAGTCGAGGAAATGGAAGGCGTTTCCAATTTTATCGTTAAAATGAGATTTGTTTTACCATTCAAACTGATATCTCTGTGTTTGAAAAATCACGACTGGTAGGATGATGCGTCAAGTTAAGGTTAAGATGATAAGGAACCCAGAAGCGTGTATAGTGTACAGTGTACATAAACACGGTTGCGACACATTGGTAATTCAACACCGAGAGTAAGGCGCAAGTTCATTGATCGTTTAAATGATTTTAATGGATCGCTCTCGGCGATCGATAGTAGAAAATATTTGACCTTGAGGGGCTTAGGACATGGAACAAGAGCCCTTGTTTGACCACCAGCCTCTCGGAGTCAATAGAGTTGAGCATTGCGACCCCCTCTTTTAATTAGTAGATACACAACACCGGCTGTTGCAATCCCTATTAATCGTTGCACGATATTTCACCGGGCACACCAGGGTTAGACGAGTTAATTCCTCTTTCAAGCGGTGTTTCCAGTTCTTATTCCGGTATCGAGATTTCCATAGTTCTGTGTTCTGTTTAGCTTCGGTTTAGTATTTAGTATGCGTTTTACATACTTTGTACTACATGCGATGCAAAATTGAATTTCACGGTTGCTGAGCCTGAACAATGCTTAAATTTATTCTTACCAAACGATTTACGGCTTGAAAATTTCGAATTTTCAAATATCAATATTAATATGTATCTGAAAAAAGTTCCTCGACTAAATTCCTCGTTTAAGCCATTACATAAAAAATCTTGAAATTGAAACACAAATCTCTTTAACCATTTTATTGAAAGCGATTCTCTTTTTTTCTCGTTCTCATAATCTCAATGCACAATGGATTCTTGTCTAATTGGGATCAAAACAATTCGGTCGAAGCAGCTGTTCCCACTTGCGTTAACTTTTATGGTTACTTCCCCAATCAGCGTATCCTTTAAGATTTCCCCTGAACAGGCGCGTCTGTCCTAATTAACAAGAATCCACGACGCTTTCCTATTAAACGGTCTCTTGTCTTATCGTTGGATCGGTTCTCGACCAAACTATAAAAAGAGCCGCGAAATCTATTCCGAAAAGATGACGCGTACTCGTTGTAGATAATGTAGATCACGCGTAATCGTCAATCAGTCGAACGAGCTCATCGAGGCTTTGAAAAAACAAAACGAATCGGTTGCATACTTGACAGGATCCTTCAGCTCCTCGATGATGAAGTTCAAGTAGTTCCAGCCATTGTAAGCGAACAGTCCCGAATAAAAGCTGAGTGCTATAGACGTCACTTCTGTGTTCGTGTTCTCGAACGTGAAATACTGCACGTTTCCTGCGAAGCAAAATGCACACACCATCGATCAAACGCGAATCGGTCGAGCCAATCCTTCGAAACATTAATACACATTTCTGCCATGTCATATAGTCAATTATGTATTTTCAATTCTTTCTATTCGACTTAACTCCATCAATATTAGGACATTTCAACAATCGTGCAGTACATAACACGAATTGCTAGCTTGGTTTTACGATTTTCTCAACTGACCGACACGCTTTTCGTACAGGAAATGCCGGGTTTTCTACTGCAACAAATTCATTTCTTTTTTTTGTTTTTTCTTTTATTGTTTCGTCTTGCGTAGTGCGTAGCGCGTAGTGTGTAGTAAGCAGTGACTGCTGGAATCGTCGCGCGTCGGTGAGCTAATTTATCGGAATCAGAGGAGTTCTCACGACAACGTTAGTCTCAAAGGAGCCATTTGCAGGGCTAAATAGGTCAATTCAAGTGATTCCTTGCAACGAATCGTCCCGCCTGTTTAATCCACCTTTTTGATTGGGCAAATTGTCTCGTCCGGCACGTGAAAAGACGCCTAACCGTCTTACGTTGCGGATCAGGGTGGCGTGGGCGACGAAACATTAACTTCTTCCTCGTTCTTGCGTTTGCTGTTGCTGTGCACCCGACTAAATCATTCTTAAATCACGAGCATTCTCGAATCAGTTGCCATCGCTAGCCATCGATCTCGAGAGCAACGATAGATAGTAGGGCTGTAACTTTTCTGAAGCTTGGAAGGATTCGAAGAAACGAAGGGAACTTCGAAGTTTCGCAGTTTCGAAGCTTCGAACTCTTCCAAGTGCACGAAATTTCAAAGTCTTCGAAACGTATGAAGTTGTAACTTATGAGTTTCATACCATGTCACGATTTTTGATAAATAAAAATATTAATTTTCAGTCACCGGTGACTGACACTGAACTTTCCGTTTGGACTTTCCGTAATTAAATTAAATTTAAAAGATTGCATTCTATTAATAAATTTCGGGATCATATTACGAATGTACTTAAAAAATAATACTTTGCAAACAAAATTTTCATGAGTTTTATTAAATTCGGTGAAATCGGATATCGTGGACTAAATGAAAAGAAAGGCAAGACAGGCTTGGCGCTTGACAAAAATCACGTATTCAGTAGGGCTGTAACTTTTCTTTGATCGTACGATTGTATGTATTCTATTTCTATGTAGTATATTTCGATGATTGACAGGAAACACTGTGAGACCTTGTAGACCGAGGCGAAAGTCGATCGAACGAAAGGGAAAAAGATTAGCGATTAGCGAACGCTTCTCTCCGAGGAGAAATAAATACGGCCAAGGATATCGTGCACCGCGACATTTCGACAGTCCGTTGCCGAAGTTAGTTCGTTGAACTTACCGGCGAATAGCTGATAAGCACCGGCGAAGATGATGACGAAGAGAGCCAAGAGCTTCGCATAAGTGAAGATATCTTGTACTCGCGTCGCCCATTTCACGTCCCAGCAATTTATGAATGCCAAGATGCCTGGAACAATGTCGAACATATCTTTACTTCCAAGGCCTTTATCAAAATTTGAATTTTTAGTAACGTTGTGACAATAACTTGAAATTAGTGGCAATTATTCGATTGTTAAGCAACTGTCAATTTGTAAAACTGCAAGAATCCGAATATGTACCTTGTTACTGCACCTCCACACCCAAAGCATAATTCTTAGTTCTTAAGAAAATACATAATACATGATTATAATACATAATCATTTTAAGATAATTGATGTAAAGATTCGACCAATCCAATCTCCAATCCAATTCATTAGACATTTAATGTCTAATGAATTGATAGTTTCTTTATCTATCATTTACCACATGAATAGATGCAATAAATAGATGTTGAAGAAATCTATTGATCGCGCATTTAACGAGTCCTTTCAGAAAACTCGTGAGACCCGACAAGATTGTATGCATGTATTGTATGTACAACATGTATGTTAACAACGACAGATGAATAGATGATTAATCAAAGAATGTGTTGCTCGGAATGGACTGGTTGATTAAACGAATAATGAAAGCTTATCGATGCGATCGCGTTTAGCATTAGTAGGTACATAGAAGGTAGAGACAACCGGTATGTAGCATGTTATGACTACTGACACGCGACCCTCAACTACGTACAGTAGCGGACAGAAGTTTAATACTGCTTTAAAGAAGATGATAACTTTTTAAATATTGTACTATACGATGTGAACTTTTTTGGGAAGCTAGAGCAATTAGTTTACTAAAGGGCGTGAAAAGAAATTTTTTCAAAAATTGCAATTGATCGGAATTGTTGAAAAAATACTAAATCTGTGTCAAATTTCGTCAAAATCGGTCGACGTTTATAGCTCATTGCAACGTCGATCGATTTTGACGAAATTTTCAGAATATGTTTAATGACACAGATTTACAAAACGTATTTTTCAAATTTTCAATATAGGCCCACATGAAAAAGTTAAAAATTCAACTTTTAGTATTTTTTCAACAATTCCGATCAATTGCAATTTTTGAAAAAATTTCTTTTCACGCCCTTTAGTAAACTAATTGCTCTAGCTTCCCAAAAAAGTTCAAATCGTATAGTACAATATTAAAATAAGTTATCGTCTTCTTTAGAGCGGTCTTAAACTTTTGTCCGCTACTACTGTATGTATGTATAATGGTACGTTGGCCGACTATCGTCTACATATGTACTACGTACATACATATATGGTAAGCTAGGATCTCCCTGAGCGTTGATTGCTTTCGTCGTGATAAGAAAAGGTTAGCGAATGTTAATGAGCGATGATAACATAATGCAACGGTGACTGTGGACTTCTGTCCTGTAATTTGATTCATTTATGTCGCGAAACGCCACGATTGCTGATGACGATGACACGTAAAATGCGTATCCGATGGTTGAAAGCGTAGCGCTCTCTACTCAGCCGCCAAAGCACTGTTGTTTAAGTGGGGCATTCCTTTTGTCTCGAGATACACCTAAACCTAAGTACTTAGTAGCCAAGTAGGTACCTACATTTGTTGTCGCGTGACAAAGTACATATGTATGTACATATCGAACTATTTGATTGTTTTTTATTCTTTTTTAAATCAATATTTGGCTAATTGTCTAGACATTAACAAGTCCTACTATCATTAATGAGCACTATTTAAAATTTTATAGTTGGAGATTTTATAATATCGTACAGGACGAGATAGAAAATTGAGATTGTCTCAATTTCAGTAATTAGTAGAGGTGTGCGAGACGGTACGGGAATTCCCGAAAATGTCCGGGAAACCCGTGAATGTGTTCGGGATCTCTGAGAATATTATAAAATGGTGGAAGAAAAATTCAGAAAGATATCCTATATTATCAGTTGCTGCAAAACGTTACATCGGTATACCAAGTACACAAACAACTAGCGAAAGGCTGTTTTCAACAACTGGAAATATTGTTACCATCAAAAGAACCAAGCTATTGGCAACAAATGTAGAGAAATTAATTTTTTTACACGAGAATTTAAAATAAAACTATGTTTATACTATATCTTAGTTTTTAATTATACAATTGTATACTGTATTTTCATTTATTGTTTGCTGTAATTTGCATTGCAATATGTAACTATGATTTTTCCCATATTGTCAACGTAAGTTGATGTCTTTTTCATTTTTTCCATATTGTCAACGTAAGTTGATGTCTTTTCTCGCTGAAGATTAATTTGTACACTGGAATTGTCCTTCCAAGATCACAGTGACGTAATTGGTGCATATGTGTATTTTTTTCCAATATCTTGCATTAATTTCGTTTGGTCCTTCAGTAGCGGATGCATATAGAGTTTGGTTAAGTTTTAACAACGTAAATTTCTGTCCAAGTCCCATAACTTTACCTACTTTCTGTAAAAATAAGCATTTGCATAAACATCCGCTGTCTAGTTATAAATTATCAAGTAAAATGAAACTTGATGTTTTATTCAGATAAATCAAACACTATGGTCATATTCAAGAAAACAAGACACATTTTCGAATCTCAGCATTTTAAGAGATCCCGAACACATCCACGGGACGTAATATATTCGGGATTCTTGAATATTTTCGGGATTCCCGGACATTTTCGGGAATTCCCGTACCGTCACGCACACCTCTAGTAATTAGTGTAATTACTCGCAATTCTTCATCAGCTAAGCAACAAATGCTGGAATTTCTAGTCAACATGTAAGTATACATAGACAACGTCAACAGAGACCACCATAGATTGAAGACGTTTGTCCACAAGCTCTCCACAGTTGATTAAGCGTCGATCAAACAATCGCTTGCCTTCGAACCGTGATAGACGAATATGATTATCGTTATCGATATTGAGTCGCAATAAACCGGTTACGGAAGCGGGCAGCTCAACGCTGGAGACTAACTGGCACCATCTCAGCGAACCATGACGCTGGACAGGGCAAAAAGAAGTATAGAGTTAACGACCTATCTGACCGTCCGTTGGCAAACCAGAAGGGTAGTTCACCCTAACCGGGCCACCGATATACTACCTACGTATGTAGACAACCACTAATTGTCAAAGATCAGATTAGATAGGCACCTGTCCTCTTTTTACATTATCTGCGTTTTTCAGACCACCGTTTGATCAAAGTGATCAAAGTGATAAAAGTGTTCCTTAGGTAGTCGGGGCCCTGCGACCTGCGTGTCCTTGGCAGATTGGTTGGCAACAAGAAAGAAAAATTAAAAACGCCTGCTGATGCAACATCTCGAAGAATATCGCGAGATTCTTTCCGCCTGGTCCCCTCGTGTCTCTTCAATCATCCGTCCCGGCGCGGCGCGGCGCGCCGTCCTGCAACGATCGTTCCTCTTTCTTTGGCCGATCGTCTTCGTCGAAGTTGTCGTCGTCGTCGTCGCCGCCGACCCGCGTCGTGTCGCGTCGCGCGTCGGTTCTCTTAGTTAGACTATTGCCGGTTCTCGGTCTCGTTCCGCCTTGTACCCCCCTTGGCGAATTATGCTGTTGTGCCCACCAGTTGACACGTTATTAAAAGATTGCATTTAATCGTAATTGGACGCGATTGCTGGCCGCGGTCTTTTCGTTCGGCCGAAGTAGTCTCTGCCTGGATGAGACTGTGCGCGACCGCTCCGAGGGCCCAAATCGGAATTTAGATACTCGGAACCGATGTAAGTATGTAAGTCGATTATTCCAACAGTCTACGAGAGGCAGGGCTAGTTCCCCTAACGCCGCGCCGCACACTGGTCCATGCGCTCGATCTACCTGTTCATTTGGTAAAAAAGCAACTTGCCCAAATTTAAATGTCCATGACATTCGAAAACGATTAAATTAATGAGATTTATTGAAAATTGTGATTAGAACAAGCATTTGAAAATCAACATTTTATGAATCCTATTTGCCACCGAAAAAATTACCTCTTTTCTTATTGATACCCTGGAGAATCTATTTAATATTATGTGTCCATTTTTGTTGCAAATAAATAGCATTTGTCTGTATTTAGAGTATATCTCTTGTACTAAGATTTAATATTTATAATTTATTGAAATAACAATGCTCAATAAACTAAAGAGAATCTTCAAAGTTTTCAATCTTTGGTAAAGGATATCTTTCGAGCCTCCCATGGGCCCTTATTGTATCAAAGTGCATTATTATCAGCGTTCATTTCTCTATGCAATCGTTCAAGAATCACATCCCGTTCGATCCTGGTACACAAGTTATTATTGTTTAAAGCGTATGTGTCGCCTGGATTGCGGCCGAACCTCTGGCATTTTGATGACGCAGTCGAACTATTAATATTGGAAGATGTTGAAGAAAAAAGTGATGACAATAATGATTTGTCAATATAATATAGTATAATGTCAATTGTTATTGTTGTTTATACAATAAAAATTATATTTTTGTTTTTTATAATTAATATTATGTTTTTCGCACAGTTTTAAATAAAATATTTTTAATTATGTTTATGAAATCCATTACTTCAAAAATGATTGATTATTGTGTTTATTTAAAACCTGAACCTGATTTATCACCCCCCTGCGGTGAACCTTCCTCTTTGGAATGAGCCCTCATCCAGCCGAAAATTTGCTCGTATAAGGACATTAAGCGAAAAATCGCAAACCCATTTTTTCCAGTAAGATTCTAATTCCTTTCTAGTTAGAATCTGAGGAGTGAAGAGTGTGCGGGCACACTCACACATCGCTAAATCGCTACAACCGGTAGAACATCGCTAAAACCGGACGCACGTAGATTTAACTTTTAGGAATCACAATTGACCGCTTCTGAACTCCTCATTGCAATGTTGAAGCGTCATTTTGTATTCTCGTAAACCTTGTAATTTCATATACGTATATGCGGATCTAGCGATGTGCGCGTGTGCCACCACACTGTTGCACAGCCGCCAGAATCACAATGTACGCGCAAGTACCCATTTTTAAGAATTGGCAAAAAGTACATCTTGAAGATTGGGTTTGTAGATAATTCTTCATTTTGCCCGGTAATCCGAAACTGGAATAAAATAAGAATTTCGAAGGAGCGTATTTTTACGACGGAGAAAAAATGTATTCGTAGATTTGAAAAAGGTAAAACGGGAGGATTGGGTGGTTCGTTATGGAGCATCTTGAAAAAAAACAATTTTTATGCATCGATGCATTGGAGAAACGCAGCCGTATCTTTTTTTTTCCAAGTGGATAGCCCTGACTTCGGAATGCGCCAGTCGATGCAGTTCTGCACCCGCATCCTCTTTCACCCTGCACACTGCACACATTCCTGCACAGTCTGGACCCATATTTCATCCCGAGGCGCATTAGGAACATAACTTTGCATCTGATTTCGAGAACCGAAAGGCGGATTGGCCCGAAAATAAAACAAACAATGGCGAGAGAAACCCCATTCGATGTTATGGTGGATCGTAAAAAATGAAGAAGCTACTGAAAGGAACGACTGTCACTGCGTCGTTTCTTATGGACGTAGCATAAGCTTATTAGGGTTGGGGGAGCTGCTCATCCACGATATTTATGCCGTTATTTATAAGAAATTTTAAACAGGACAAATAGTGAAATATCTGGTAGGAAGTTAATTTATAGTATCGTGTACAGTGTACAGTGTACAGTATGAAATTAATGTGGTACCTATTTATCAAACAAGTAGCACCCTCTGACCCTCTACATGTATAGTTTTTAGGAGTCTAATAATTCCTCTATACATATATACTCTGTGTTTCCTACCATTTTTTGCACGAATACTGTAAAACAAATTTCTCCGTTCTGCAAGACGTTACGTCGCGCGTCGCGTCGCTGCTCAAAGACTCTAAACAAATTACAGCATGGAAAACCCATTTGAATTCTAGAACAAAGCTAGGAAAGTATCCATCGCAGCAAATTGATCCCGATCGTCGATGATTTTACTATACACATAATGATCACGTAAACGTAAACTAACGATTCTCGCCATAATTTGTACGTCCTGTTGCAAAGATCGCGATTTCCCCTTGGAGTTAATCATTGATCTGCATCACTGCAAACTCGTTCTGGGTACTCTGTAATTTCCTTTCGTACCACTATGCACTTATGTACTATGTATGTACTATGTATGCGCGCCTAACGGAGAAACGACGCGACGGTAATCTACATTACATACAAAAATATAATGTTCTTGTGAAAGCTTTCATTTGTTCCGAATTTTTTCTGAATTTATATTCGAATAAAATACCGCGATCCGCTTAGAAATATTTATACATATACGTATTGTATTTGCGTAACGATAACGGTGATACCAGGCGAAAAACCACATGTAGCTAAGAGGATGTTCCGACGCGGAAATGTCCTGGGAAGGAAACAGAACGACTTCCTCCCGTTCCACTCGTTCCACGTTCCTGTAGAACGGACCGTTTAATTTCCGACGAATCGCGGGCCAACTTCCGGCTCTGGCAGCGGTACGAAAGCTTCGTCTCTGATCCTTGAATCGTCGCGCGTCGACGCGAATAGATTCCTGTGAACCGACAAGAACGCAACGAGCTCCTTTTAAGTATTTGCTCGGGTTCTTCGGGATCGTTATTAAATCCTTGGGAAATTCCTCCTCGCGATCGTGCGATGGAAGTATGTACATATTCTCCACGGTGCGGTGGGCATCATTCTTGTCTCTTAATTTCTGATTCTCTCTATTCTTCCCTTTAGTTAACTTTAGTAATTCCACGAGTTTGAAAACAACATATTCATTTCCGAATTTCTCAAACTCTATCTTACTATGTAATATCTATTCTATATAAATAAAAATGTAAATGTTGGTTTGTTCATAATCTAAGATCTCCGAAATGGCTGAACATAGAAAGCTGCGGTTTGAGCCCTTAGACGCAGCGTTTCTTGGGGAAGGTTTAGGAGAAAAGCGCATTCGAAAAAGTCCATTCTTTCAAAAGTTGTGACATCATTAGTGGCCAAAGACGACTTTTTCGCTCTCTTTTGGGCTCGTTTCTGCTTATAACTTTTGACTGGTAGCACCTATATTCAATTTGAGGTACTCATTAGGTGAGGGAGAGAGAGGGAGAGAGAAGGAGAGAGGGGGAGATAGGTGAATCTAATATATAAAGTAGAAAAGTATGTCTGTTGCACTTTCTCTTTTCTTTCTATTTCATTTAACCAGACTAAGCCACAGCAACGCGTGGCCGAGTACAGCTACAGTGGTCGAAATTTCCATAGTTCCACTAAAAATTGTCCTGTTTTTGATCGTTATTGACTGAGTTTTTCATTGTTACCGACTGAGCGTGATTACTTCTTCGGTTACAATAAATTTCTTGACTGGTATTTCGATTGTTGCGATTAGCTTCGATTATTACAGTTATATTTGATATTTTATTGAAAATTCTAGCGAAATTACCACAGTTCCAGCTGATATATTCCTTTATCTTTAACAGTGTGAGTACTGTGTACAAAACTGTGTACTGAGAACTGTGTATAAAAATATACTTACTTGATTTACTTTTATTTTTATAAAATAGGATATACTTTTATGTTATATCGATTTTTATATCGACTTTTTTAACATTCCACGGAATAAATTATTAAATATGGAGAAGCAGATGAAAATAAAGACTTATAAAGATGGAGGGCTTTCTAACAGGCAAATTGCCTTATAATAAACAAATCCCATCATGTCTATAAATAATTTTGTTAAGTTAGGTAATTTATACGACACAAACGATCCGAAGGGTGAAAATAAAAAGTTGAGTCGAAGGCAAACTTCGTTAATTTTACGTGCTGCATCAAATCAAAATGTAACAGCACGGCAGATAAAAACGGATTTCGATCTCCCAGTATCTCAAAGACGTGTTCAACAAATCCTAAAGAAAAGTAAGCGCTTCGTATGGACGAAAAGGGATTCAAAACCGCCTTTAACGCATTGTCATAAACAAGCAAGACTCGCTTTTGCTAGAATTCATATGTCGTGGAATGAAGAATGGAAAAAGTAATTTTTTCGGATGAGAAAAAGTTTAATTTAGACGGACCAGATGGTTTTAAGTACTATTGGCACGATTTGAGTAGACCACATGACATTGCCAAGAGTCGAAATTTTGGTGGAAGTGCTTGTTTGGGCTGCATTTAGCTTTTCCGCAAAAACCACGATGTGTTGGATATCAACGAAAATGAATTCTGAAAAATACACAGAACTTTTGGAAGTCGTTCTAATTCCGTTCATGGAAGAAATGGGTTTGGATGACTATGTATTTCAACAAGGTAATATCAGCCGTCCACACTTCAAGAGTCAGCAAGGAATGGTTTCAAAAGAAAAATATTTAATTAATGCAGTGGCTCGCCCGATCTCCGAACCTTAACCCCATAGAGATTCTTTGGGGGATACTATCTCGCAAGGTGAACGCAAATGGGAAACAATTTGCTACTGCTGCAGAACTTAAAAGTAGTATAAGACAAGCGTGGAGTAGTATAGATGTATCGACATTACAAACCTTAATTAGAAGTATGACTCACCGAGTTTTCCAAATTATTTTTAAAAATGGTAGGAATATACACACACATAATATTAACACACAATTATTAAATAAAACGTGCAGGTTTTGTAAGATAAATAAAGTATTATATTGAGTGGAACTATAGAAATTTCGCACAACCCTTCATCAAAAATACATACTTTTTAACTTTATCACTTGAATGAGAAGACATTCTATTTTGAAACTATTCAGATGTCTTTGTAATCATCGTAATATAACATAAATACTTAGAGCCTATTTATTTTTTTATAAATGAACCAAAATTGTCAACAAATAAGTATGGAACTATGGAAATTTCGACCACTGTACATATAGTTACTAATAAGTTTGCAAACTCTACCGAATAGCGTCCCGACTGACGAAATCGAGGATCTTGTTGGATTAGCAAAAGAGGCGTATTTTTTATGATCCCTCCTCTGCAGGGAGTCACCGCAGGAATATCGTGTTCCCGAGACACCCGTGCCTTCCCGTTCTTCCGCCTCGATGTCGTCGCGACCACGGCTCTGCCTATCGTTTTACATTTTACAAGAACGTCGCGTCGCGCGTCGGTAACACGTGCTTGCGGAAAGGTCTCCGGTATCTCGCGAATATTCTCTACGGTTCCAGGTAACGCAACAACGCGTCCACTTCTCCGGAAAGGCCAATTATTATCAACGCTTTGTTCCGTTGGACACGAGTTTTGTTAGCGAAGGGACGTGTTTTACGCGGTTCGTGCGTTTCGAACACGTGTGCACGGCTCTCGAGAACCTATGCATGTTCGAATCGAGGTTACCACGATTTTTCACGATCCCGTTTTCGGTCCGAGTAAGCGGAAAACGTTCATAAAAGTCCCGGCATTGTGCAACTCGTCGTCGTGCCGCGCCGCGCTTGGCTTCGCGAAAATTGCTTACGCTGGACTCACAGTTCGTTACGGAAATTTTAAAATGAAAGCGTATTCTCTAGGAGATATGTTGTAGACAACGAAAGAAAGGAAAGCGTTTTATTTTTAAAAAATAGGCGAGCTTTTAAAGGATGTTGTGTTTCTTTAGAATTTTCAATATCTACGACATCGCCGAGAATCAATTCGATCTGACCAATAATTGCCGACATGAAAATTCGCAACTGGAGTCAGGTTACTTGAAAAGGATTTTCTTAAATTTGAATATTCAAAGTTTGATATTTGATATTGAAATGGTGAAAGCGCTGAATAGAAATTTTCCTCAACTATGTTTGTAAGAATAGACCAAGCGAGCAAAAGTTTCCAACAAAGGCCACATTAATTTCTGCTAACAACGAGACACGTAATAAACATCCGATCTGCGCTTATCGATCCCCTCGACGTCGGATCGTGGAATTCAGGTCGCAGGAGAAGAACAAGTAGTCCATCCAATCAGCGGAGAACAGCGAGTTGCTTTATGCTCGGAACCAAGGAACAATTCCCCGAAGGATTCGTTAGACCTTGCTTACTTGCGTTACTTGCTAAATTCCCGTAAGACATCCGCCGGAGAACAGCAATATCCCAGAGAAAATAGGAAAGCAAGCTGCTCCAAGGTTGGCCTTGTTCAGAGATATTCGCAAATTGTTCGGGTAACGAGGCGCTGTATCAACGTTTAAAAACTTCCCGAAGGACATCGCCTACGATTCACGACAAAAGAGTCCGGATGTTGACGCAGAAAGCATTGGACAAAAAGGCGAGGACGCAATCCCACCAACCGTTACCAGTATTGTCGATCTTTTTGTTTTGCCGAAGCAGTAGTCGGCCGGAAGTGGAACAAGCTCCTTTCGATTCGACAAACTGTCTCCGAGGAGCCCACGGATCGCAGACGATAGCATAATCGCCTTTTCCGACGAGAATCCGCAAAGGAAACAGAAAAGGTCACCGCGTGGAAGACAGTTCGTTTAAGAACAAAATCTCAGAGACGTCGATCCACTCTTTTATACAATTCTAATTGACAGGACCCGGAATTATTGACTTGCGCGACGGTCGATTTTCGAAGGTTACGCACCCACGACCCGGCCGCGGCGCGGCGCGGCACGGCGATTCTAGTTCTCGAACCAGTTGAGGCGCGCGTACATACCTACTAGAGATCGCGGTTTTGAACGTGTACTAAAATACACGTGTATAAGTACGTGGTACGTGAGCCGTGTATGTAATATGAATTTAAGAGCCCATTCAGACACCGCGAAAACCGTGTGTTTTTGACCGCGCGATTTTTGTTTTTGATTGTTCGACCGCGCGGATGCGTCTGAACGAATCCATATACGCTAATGTAAATAAGGTCGCGCGGTTCAAATCGCGCGGTCGAAAACGCGCGGATTCCGCCGCACAGTGGGGTATTTGGCCAGTTTAGCGCGCCAAAACTATTGCGACGTTATTAATAGTGTGAAGGTCATACTATTATATATCGTTAAATTCGTCTTAATACCAGCTACAACACTATCAAATCAAAAATACAACTCAATGCTTAAACAATCGAAGCGACCTTGTTTTTTTGTTTTAAAAAAAGTTTTTCGAAGTTTTATATATTGAAGTTTATACCTACGTTAATACAGTTAAACTTTTATTTCAAACATTTTTTCGTCAGATTAACAGAAATTACTATTGCAAACAAATTTCACGCGTTGCTGTGGTAAAGATTTGATATGTATGTAGAGTGATATGTATCGCACAAACAGCTAAATATCTTCTGTATTGACACTTATTGGCACCTAAACTTTTATGGATTATATAAAGCATACTGATCAACCTCGCAAAAAATTAAAGAGGAGTTATGCTGAGAAAAAAGTTATTACATGATATATATTAATTTTCTGGAAAAAAATATATCACTTTCGATTGTTTATTCTATCAAAACCACTAAAGAGAATAAAAAAAGCCGTGAAATTAATCTATACACCTTCCTTTACATCCTAGATTTGGTCCTATCTCGATTTTATACACTAAACTTGTGAAACAAATCATTTCTTTAACACAAGTTTTTCGACACTTCTCTTGGTCACGAGAAATGTTACTTTTCAGTATCTGATTGTTACTAAATAGTACTCTCTATGGAAAAATATTATTGTAGATTACTCGCATATATATTCAGGTTTATCAGAAAAAAGTTTTAGTTATTTTGAACAAACTAAAAATATTGACTTTTGGCGCGCTAAACTGGCCAAATGCCCCACTGTGCGTCGTGTCTGAACGTGCTCTAAGGATCTGTGAATACAGATCCGTGAACACGGATCCACGAACACGTGAATACGGATCCGTTCGGCACGTTCGAGTCCGACAATTGAGGCGTTTTTGTTATTTGATCGAATCTTGTCACGGATCCTTAAATTCTTGCTAAATACAGACACGGTTCACGTACCATGTGTATTTAAATATGTACACGTGAAATAGGGATCTCTGGTACATAGCATAGATAGGCTATAGGCGCTATTCGCGGCCGGGTCGAGGGAGCGCCGCCTTCGAAAATCGGACATCGCGAGTCAATAATTCCGAGCTCTGAAATACAATTATAAGCGAATTGTACAATAACATCGATCGATAGGAAAATTCACAGAACATCTACAATACATAATGGCATTAATATGCCACCTGGCGTCGCATGCGCCATTTTCTGCATTCTTCAACTCCTTCGAAGGAATTACATTTGGAAAGTACGTTGTTAATCGGAACGAACAATTAACGGAGAATTTTGGACGGTGTTCGATGAACCATATTCTAACTGTGAACCGAATCAACTGTTGAATTAACTAGATCAAAACGATCAAAGGGTGTCGAGTGCCGAGGCGACATGAATACGGGCCCCGTATGAAAGAAGAAGCTGAGCAGCGATAAACCTTAAGTAAAGTAATTCGATTAACCGACAATCTGACCGTGAATTACGCCGCGCGCGGAACGTCTTTTCAATTACAAAAGACGACGACGGAGTTCTCGGAAGAGAATGGAAATCCGCGGGACAATCGGAACGGTTCTTGGGGGTCGGCCGTCGGTCGTCGGTTGTCGGTCGACGGAACAGACTCGGTGATTCAGCAAGCCGAAATAGGATTTAATCGGTTTAATTTCCGTGAGAATATTCCGTGGGAATATATTTCGTAAGTACCTAAGCCAGTACCAATAATTATTATTTATTTACCTCATTACATTCTAACAGAAGTAAAGAAATATAAATTGATGGGACGGGAAGAGACGAAAGAAAAAGAGTAATTAATGAAAAACTGAATATGTAAAAGGAAAACGATCGACTCACAGATGCAGCAAGCAGCGAGTATCCTGGTTGCATCATCGGGCGGCGTGCAGTCGGGAAACACCGGCTTCAGAACATACACGCTGAAAGTCAAGGCCACGATGGCCTGGCTGCAAGGCCGCACTATCATGCACTCGACCCACAGTCTGATGAATGCCATGAAAGGTCCGAAGGTCTCCATGATATACGCGTAATCGGCGCCCGACTTTCTGATCATGCACCCGAGCTCCGCGTAACAGTACGCGCCTACCTGTTGTACAACCACAAAACATCACAACACTTGATTAGCCGAAATCCCGTAAACGTAAACGTAAATGTAAACGTAAACGTAAACGTAAATGTAAACGTAATCGATTCCACGAGATACATACATATATCGTATACACTATACACGCTTCACCCTTATCCTTATCGATTCACAAAACTCACGGAAGGAACAACATTTTAGGAAACGTCTGTTGCCAACGCACCGAATGTACAATAATTCGAATCCAATTGGTAAACAGTTATAATTCGACTGTGGATTCGGATTCTATGCATCTATGACAAGATGCATGTACATTGAGAACAAGATGTACATTGTTTCCAACCTATTCAACATATTATTTAGCACAAAGAACCACTGTCTGGCGATAATAATTGTTGTTGATACGTTACCCACTAGCGCGCAGCTCGGCAACCAATTCATAATTTTTCAAAGCACATGGTCCATGGCTACTGACTTTTTAATGGATCCTTCGAAAGCGACTTGAATCGGAAACCAACAATTTACCTCCAGTATCTTTGTTTGCACCGAAAATTGATTTTTTGCTTGGCAATAACTATAATATATTAGATATCTCAAGGATCCCACGGTTAGGATCAGAGAAGCTCGAGTCCACGGGTCAACAGACGCAGCAAAAGGAAAAAGGAGAAAGGAGAAAGAAAAACCGAACAGGCAATCAACCGAGATAAAGAAGAAGAGGAAGGGTCGACGTACCGTGGAGAAAATGCCGGAAGCTGTCCACACCAGAAGACTGGCATTCACGCTTCCCGTGTACTTGAGGACACCGGTGGGGCTAACGAATATGCCAGAACCAATAATGGAACCAACGATCACCGTGATGCCATTCAACAGGGACATCTTCGCCTCTAGTTTGATTTCATCGTTGCCACCTTTATCGGCGACCGGAACCGTGTCGTATGGCCCCTTCTCGCCATCTTTGATACTTCCCGACTTCGACATCCTTGCTGAAACAGGCCCAATTAAACAGTTTGTTAAGTCGTATTGTCCTTGACATCGCCACAATTTTTTATTTCAATGTTTTCCCCGTAATTATACTTTAAACTGTTTCTATTCGAATCGTATTCGACAGAATTCAACAGCGAATTTCCCACGGTATCAATTATTCAGACCAAGAATTGTTCGCTGCGAAATTCCATTTTACTTGGACCATCGAGAAGCACCACCTGTTGATCGAGCAGCCGGTATCAAACGAGCATTCTCGCGAAAATAGTAAATCCAAGGCCCGACGAACCGTGGATTCTCACGCGCGAGATTCATTAGATAAAAGCGCCGCCGCACCGCCCCGCGCCGTTACATGGAACGCGGCTTGAGCGGACTTTTCTTGTCGCGTGTTCGTTCGTTTTTCTAAACCATCCGAGAAAAAGTTTCCTCGTTCCACTCTCCAGCGATTCTTCTGAATAATGCATCGAGTGCAGAACGATTCACCATTTGGAGAAGAAGCTCGTTGGAGCACGAAGCTTTTACTCGTAACGAAGTACATGTACATACATATATATAGAATGATTCACGTTCGAGATCCTTGGCGAGATAAATGAATGGCGGAGCTTGCGGAAAACATTTAAATAAATCATGAGGCTGACGACCGTTGTGGAGAAGACTTTCATTCACATAAATATATGTACATAGATACTACATACACTCTTATACACCACTGTCTTTCGAAAATGTCCGTCCACTGCGCGCTGATTCTATTTACATGCCGCGGAAAGCGGAAACTTAACTGCATTAGACTGTAGAATTTTATTGGCGTTTACAAGAATCGAACGAGTCGATGAAATATCAAACGGTAGAAACACCAGACAACGTTGATGCGTTATTATCATTGTAGAAAATTTATTAAGAGTAGAAACGTTTGTCTATTTTATTTCTGCCACTCACGATCAACAACTTTTATTTTGCATAAAGATCCACAGAAAATATTGCGAAACGATACTATACGTACATAATTCCGTTCTGTCCCACAACTTCCGGCTATATCGACAATCTAGTTCAGAGATCGAAGAATAGGAGAAAAAATAGTCGACATGAGGGATGATTCGAAAGTCACTCGGATTCGAGACCAATTGTCCCGCAAACTGGTTTCGATCCCGCGTACCACGCGCTGCTGGATCAGCGATCCAATTCGATCATTGCTTAGCGTTAGCGATCATTGACGCGCAATCCTGATGACGAATTTTCGATCCAGCGGATCTAGCCGACCTAACGGTCGAACTTGTTGACTTTCGTGGATCAATCGTGTCAGCCCCTCTACATAGTGTATGTATGCCACACGCTACAGCGAAGCATAATCGACCAATCGGTGCCGCGAACGTCGACACACACTTTTCTATATCACCTGACGAACTTGTCCGAAGGTGACAAACCAGTTCTTAATCGTAATAGGCCGTCACCGTGATCGCCTTACCGGCCGTTTATTTAGCCAGATTCCGCGAATTCCCTAATTGCCCGCCTGAACTGCTGATCGGCCGCCGCGCCGATCCGCGCCGTTCCTTTACGGAACACACGTTTCAGGGTCGTTTCACACAATTCGATCTGCATAACTGCATCTGGTGCACCTGCAAAGTCACCCTCCGATTCTTAAATATCGATTTACGTTGTGCATATTATGAGACGCCTTGTTCGTTAAGACAAGCTAATTAACAGATACGTTTATTAAGTATCGATGTCACAGCATCCGCCATATTGAAAAAACGCTTTTCCAACCATCTAATGCGAAAAAATATGAAAACCCATAATCGTGAAAGTAAAATTTAAAGGTTTTCTGCTATAAAAATTCAATTTGAGCATGTGTTATTGTTCCACGTTATATTGTACATACATACATATTACATACATATTATACATACTACGTACATATGTATAATGGGTACATCGAGTATCCTAATCGTAAATTATTCTATAATTTGTCTGGCCTTCGCGGACCAATGATAAAAACCGAATCGCTGGACCGATAACAAGTTATCTATTCAATTTCTTCGATTCATATTTAGTAACCAAATTATCAACTAATAACTGCTACTAGTCCAGTCGTAATCCTGTTATCGTTATTCTCTTTATTTCTGCACATTCTATTTCCTTACTCCTTAACGATATTATTATACTAGACACGTAAACCCCAAATTTAGAATTGATCGTAACTGGTATATGTATGTATCTATGTATCTATGTATGTATGTATGTATGTATGTATGTATGTATGTATGTATGTATGTATGTATGTATGTATGTACGTATGTATTTATCGTAAACGTCGTGAAGTAAGTTATCGGTACTGTAAGATATTGGATAGAACAGATACGCGATGCTAAACATAACATAACCCGTGGTGTTTACGTTTATGTGTACATAGTAATAGTACATACTTGGATCGATTGTAGCAGAGTGAATTTCGCTGATAGAAAAGTGAAACAACTTGGAAAACGCAGAATCAAGAGTTGAATTGATTGCGTCCCGACAACAGAATTCAGTTCAATTTAGCTAGAACGTAAAGCTACGCTCCAATCGATTCACGATTTAACGAAACACGCGACGCGACGAAGGAAACGACGCGATGCTCCTAAATCAGGAATCGAGGAAATCCCGTATCGTATCGCATAATTTAGTTTAGTTTGTTCTTTACCCTATTTTTAGGGATGTTTTCAAACATCCAAAAATCAATTCAAACCTATCAATACATTACATGTCCACGGTTATCGTATCGCATACCGAATGTCCCGTACGTGTCGCGCATCCTTCTTCTCCATTTCCAACTATCAACGGTGGCAACGGAAACCATCCTACTGCTTATTGGGTCCGTGGATGGACTAGTATCGAGGTACATACGTGACACATGTTAATGATTTATTAGATCACTTATTGTTAGATCACCGAAGAGAACTCGCGGACTGAATCGCCGCGCCGCGCCGCGTCGTGCCGGGAACAAGATCACACGCAAAGCGTTCCGCCGCTCGTGATTTTTTTACGCGCGCAAAGCGAGATTAACTGCTCGCTCGTATTAACGCCGAACCAAAGCGGCGAAGATAACCCTCTGTCTCTCTTTTCCTCTGTCTCTTGTTTCCGTGAGTTTTTATCGGACCATTTACGTTCGAGATGCCCGAGGAAGGGCGAGCGCACGATCGATGTAATCGCATACGCGTAACCACACAACCTAGGCAACCTGAGAACAGGATAATCATGGATCGTCGTTTCGATCGAGTTTTCTGTGGTGATTCGCCAACTTCCGATCGCGATCCAATTTAGAGACTTCGATCAGAGATCCCCGTTTAAAATCCATAATCGATCTTCTAAGCTGCTCGAGTAAATCACGCCAAACGCCAGCAACGCGAGTTTCAGAGTCAACAATCACGCGGCGCCATATTTCGTTCTCCTGTTTGATGTGCCGCACAGTGGTCCCAAATCGCAAGAAACCGGCCGGAACCTCTAAACGTACTTGAATGCACCCAAAAATTCGTACCCGGGTGTTTTCGGGGTCGCTGATTACGAATATGAAATTTAAATTTCAAAAAACAAAATGGCGCGGATCCAATATGGCGGACATATACATTAAAAAATTGTTATGTCTGCTTGGAAAATGATCTTTTTGGGGTCTTTGGGGTCACTGATTACGAATATGAACTCGAAAATTTGAAAAACAAAATGGGTGATAGGTAAAAATGTATAAATGACAAACAAAATTGCACTTTGTATATCAAGAATTAGTATAATTGTAAATTATGTACATAAGATTTAATCATCCGAATCGTTTTTCATTACTAAAAGTTGTAAAATCGCATTTCAAAATCCATAGAAATGAAACAAAGTTTACCCTCGTATGAGCAAACAGGAGACTATTGAAAGTTGGTTTTTATAAATTTTGAAAGATAAATGTATTAGTAACACGTCGGAAAAAGAATTTTGGTGGGGCAACGTGGGACTTTTAACTTATGTCTACATTTCTACAATACGCGCATCAAGTTTTACCTTCTACGTTCTCCAAAGAATATTGCTATCGTGTAACGTAATGACTAACAATTTTTGAGATACAAAAACGGGTGAACATTCTACTTACTCCTAGGAACAGCATCCATTTTGCAGAATTGAAATTGATGCACTATTTTGAAAGTTATGCACTTTAGAAGGGGGCGTTCAATTTCCTACTAATGCGCGCGACAAATGCTCATCAAACGAAGGCTAACTTTGAACTGACTGCAGAACCGTACCATAAACTTTTTACCTTTTTCCTTGGTGGCATTCAGTGGTTATAACATCACTTTACCCAACCTTAGAATTACAAAATCCTAGGAGGAAGTTCATTTTTGAGGTTTTGGCCGTGTTTTTGGGATTTGGGACCACTGTGTGCCGTATTAAATTTCCCGCCCGCTCGTGTTCCCTCTCCCAACGCTATTTCCACAGTGAACGAATATGTAGGTTACTTCCTCCGTGCAAAATATTCTGTGCAAATATTCCTGATACATCCGTTAAGTAGCGCAGTCGTCTAAATCTGTCCAAAATCGTCTAAAAGTCGTCCAAACTTGTTGTTTGGAATTTATATACATAGTGGGTGTTTAGATAAATCGTTGATAATTTATCGGCAAAACTTCAGTTGCGTTGATTTTTTAATGTGAAACTGTTTTCCGATTAAAACGATGCCAAACAATCATTTTCAAAAAATTTCTTAAAAATCATTTCGATTGGAAAAAAACGTGTTAAACATGCTGATCAAAGTTTCGTAGAAGAATAACCACTGTAACTACAAAGGTGTGAAAGATTTGTCGAGATTACAAGGGGTTATATAAGGGGTTTGCCAAGCTCAAGAGAATTTTCGAAAAATGCGCAGTGGAATTGATAATGCGTTGGATGCTAAGCGTAAAGTCTCTGGAGTACGCTCTCGGCAGAGTCGGTTAGATGGCGTGATCCTAAAGATTCAATATGGCGCCGGCAACCCTCTTTAATTCGCCCGCCTAATACAACAGTCTGGCATTCGTACAGCTTCGAGCCTGTTCTTCGAACCACGCGCACACGTGCACGCCGTTGCACAGATACGAAAATGCTGTAGGGCGTCATTCCTTTCATCGTTCGCGATGCACATGGCCGAAAACTGATGGGAATTGGCCCATAGTCTGCGGCGAACGAACCCTTTCTTAGGAGTATATACCGGTTCCGAACTCGTCTCTCCGCGAACCTACGATTCGAGGCGCGAGATTCTTTCTTTTGCCAGAAAGCCGTTCGGGACCGCGTAACAACTCGTAATCACGATGCAAGCTTCACTTCTGAATACCGCCTTAACTTCTTTTATGATTATCTGATCGATTATCCGGCCCACGTCAACGTATAATATACATATATATATGCATGACCGATTCGATCATGGCGACCGAACGTTACAACCTCTGCAGAAATCATTTTCATTTTTATTTCGACCGAATTTTATACGTTTATGCATGTTTCGGCAGTCGGCACTGATTCTTATTACGTAGCAGACTGCGGATTTCAAGCATTTAGCACAGAAATGGGTAAATTGAAAACGTAAATGTACAAAACGGTAAATATTTTTCAAACCCAAACTTATAAAATAAATACAAGGTACGTAAATCATTTTAAACTAGTCGTACCGAATGCTCAAAATTGCGCAACCTTTGAAAGCGGGAGGTAGAAGTTCGTTAAAAATACACCTTTGGGGAACCTATAACGGTCTCGCTGCGTGTACGCGCGTGCACAGAGAATGAAATTTCGAGTTTCGAGGCTCCTGAAACTTTCGTGGAACGGTTACGTCAGTTTTTATTGATCCTTCGCCGACAACGGCGCGGCGCTTCTCGCTCCTCAGGCATTCTAACGGTAATGAAACCTCAACTCGAGGCACTCGTGAATGTGAATGATAACCACCTGATATTGATCCCTTCGTTCAAGATGAATCGACGAGAAATTCTTGTTGACGCAAACAATTTTTACATTGCATAAAAATCCGCAGTCTAGTTTCTCCATGTTACAAGGTACGTGCACGTATAAGTGAATTGCAATTAATTAAATTACGAGTTGTTTTGATAATCTGGTCTACATTATTAATTTTAAAATTATGTTTGTTCTTTTATTTTGATGTTATACATAATACTTAGTATGTACAATATAATTTCTCGATACATATTACATACATACATGGTACGCTGTGCGTATTGTAGGTGATGAATGAAGAAACCTCGACAAGCGGAAGCCTTTTCGGCTACCGAAATCGGCAATTTACCAAAGGACGTTTTCGGCGCTGGTGGCTGCCGCTTTACGACGCGCGACGGGATCGACGACGATCCTTTGATCGGCAACTATGTACATACATACATACATATACGTGTATGCGTGCACGTGCGTATCCCTGCAGCTATAGTATATCAATCAATTATAATAAATTATTTAAAAACCCGTATCATATTATAATCGACTCGTTGTACATCTTGAATGTTAGAGAAAGGTACGAATTATTTTAAACGGAAACGTGCGTACACTACATACAATATGGTCGGCCAGGTAGGTAGCCTCTTATCGATAGAAGGTTTTCCTTTTGTAAACAATATCTTATTCACAAAACAGCCATTGTAAGTTCTAAGTAAGTAACAGTCGTCAAAGTAAGTTTGCCGTGCAAACGATGCCAGTGACCCTGACAACCAACCAGAAATTCTACCTAACCATGTACATACGTTAGACATAGTGCATCGATCTGTTTGCAGGAAAGCGACAGACTGTTGTGTTAAGAAACTCTGTATGCTTGGTAACGCTAGAATGACGAATAGTTGAGCCAAACAATACTCGTTCGACAACGTAAGTACTTACGAGCCTAATCGGACTCGAGGGGCAACATTTTTTTCTTTACATTTCACATTGGATTTCAAGCGGAAATTTGGCATTGGTACGCTTATCGGGATCCTGGGAGTCACGTGACCAAACATATCATCCCTCGTGAAATTGCTAATCCTGTTACGAATTATTACTAGATAAATTAATAGTATTCTTTTGCTTTCAATACTGTGGAAATCTTATCAGGAGAAGAGAAAATACTGCGACAGAAGAAATTTATAAAGACGAAAAAATTTTGTCAAGAGTTCCGAGTCGGTACATAGAACGGCTTATATGTATGTGCATATAAATCTCGAGGGTTTGGATATGTTGAGGGATTAATTTAAATCGCACTGTTCGGGCAGGAGGGAGAAGACGATATCCTTCGGATGAGAAGGAAGGCCGTTTAAATCGCGATATTCGTGAATCGAGTAAGAAAAGGCCAGTTTCCAGCAGCACGCGCGTAGTGGCGTGGCGGACAGGAAAATCAATAGGCCACGTGGGTCGCCGACCGGGTTTTCCGAACCCAGTTTTCATCCCACGCTTCGCGAGAGAGAGAGAGAGAGAGAGAGAGACCGAGAGATCTCCCGAGAATTCCATCCACCAACCCCCGCCTCAAAAGATCCACCGATTTTCACACAGCAAAAACCATCCCTCGCCAACTACGCATCGCCATTTTACCACCGGGGGTAGTGTCCGGTCAACCAATGGGACTCACGAGACCCAATCAGTTTCTTACATCATACCCTAATATTGATTTCTCTGAAACATTCGTTGAAAACCCCACAGAAAAACCACTTGTCAATTACTCATCGAATCGAGCAAACTCGCTAACCAAATCCTTACAGAAAAACAATTGAACCTATCGCAAACCAATATTAATACACGAATATGTACTGAATTCTAAACGCCTCGAAAAACAGTAGGAAGCGACGAACGATACGATGTTTCCACGTGGAATTTGTCCGGTAGCGATGGGCAAGTCTCGCGTGAACGATGGTTGTCCGAGGAAATGTTTTGTCACTGTTCGCACCAGTTGGCATTAACTTTTCACTCAAGATTTCGTCGAAGAAGCTACCGCGGACGGTTGGCGTAGCGGCACGCGATCCGAGGACCTGATTGCATCACTTACCTCGGTGCTGTGTGCTCCGTGGCCAGCTGGGAGAATTTGCCGAGGGAAAAGGTGTCACTGATCACGAGTCGTTCGCGGGGGAGCTTGTGGTCCGGCGCTGCGTTGGTACAGGGTCCACCCTCAGAGCATCGTTACCCGTGCACCTCGTGGTCGATCGGTGTCCGTGCTTCTTTTTCAAATTCTCTCAGGTAATCGAACCCGTTCTCAGGTTCTCGGACGTCGCGTACGGAAGCGGATCGATTTCGCGATCGAGCACGATGGGACTCGCGAGAACGAGAGTCACCAAACCAAACCAAACGAAACGAAACGAAACGAACCGAATCGAATCGAATCGAATCGAATCGAATCGAATCGAACCGAACGGCGCACCAGTCGAGCTCTGAATGACTGTTGTCGAACGGCCGTTCAGTCCGAGGGCTTCGCGCATTATAACGTGCCACGAACTACGAACGAGGGCTGGCGCATGTCGTCTGCTCTTTCCTTCTCTCCTCCTCTCTCTCTCACTCTCTCTCACTCACTCTCGGCCGCTTTCCATTCCTGCCTCTCGCTCCCTCAATTCGCCGTGTAACCGTGGTGCGTCTACGTTACATTCGCTACGGCGCGCGCGGCGTAAGAACGGTGTATGGTGAATGCGCGTATGCGCAAGAGCTTGTGGCGGGCTGCGGTGTTAGTCTTGTCGATCGTGGGCTTTTCGAGCACATTCTGGCCAAAAACGGTTTTTATTAATTAAGCGTTTCATGAGTTAATACGGAGCATGTCTATCGGACTCGCGTCTTTTGCCAAAATATTAACAAACGATGTATGTACATACATATAAACACTGTGTAGCGGTGATATTAATGAATGAATAATTTATCAGCGAATAGTTGTTCCATATCCAGTATTTCATCAATATGTATTATCGTTATCAACTTATATCCATGTGTTAAGAAACGTAAAACAAGATTCACCTTCTGCATTCTGCGGTGTACCTTAGTAAATTCATAATTAATACAATACAATGATACACATTAGATTGACCTAACCCAGACCATTTAACGAAATTTATGTTCTTTTATTTCGATTTGAATGTGATTCGCGGTTAAGTAAAATCAATGACATATATTCAATCTATCCAGCTGTTGAAAATGATTCGTTAAACTGGTAATTATTGTACACCCTGTATATTATACAAACCTTACACACCTGTAACCTGTAACTGCATCGCACGATGCACGATGCACGGGCAATCTGTATCGATTGGTCTATCGGCTGTCTACCGCGACGCGGCATACGCATAGTTTTATACCATACCTATACCTATATGTATATCTCGCGGCTTTTACCGACGATAAGCAGCGTTTATAATCAGTTCTCAACAAGCTGCCCGTAACATTTGCACATCGAGTCAGTCAACACTCGCCCACTTCTGTTTTGCTTAATCACGCATTCTAATGCATTTAAAAACGCATTCTAATCTCCTGATCGCATCGGTGAAATTTCAAACTTGAAAATTAATACTTTCTGCTGATACATCTCGAGAGACTGTATATGGTTTGACTTCACCTGATTTTCGTGGTTAGTGGTTACCGATTCGTCGCGTCAAAAGTGGAATGCGAATAAATTTTCATTGAAAAGTCCTCGTTTCGTTGTGTTTCGGAGATTCAGGTACACGACGTATAAGCGCATAAGATTCACAGTCTAGTTCAAGTCGCGAAGACCAGTAATGGATAAATTTATGATCTAAATTAGGGTTGACGAACTGGCAGGCCGTGAACTTATGATGCGACTACTTCCCCTACCTTCCTCTTCCGATCAGTCGTAGGAGAATCGCCTCCTTCATAGTACACATTATGTGTACTTTACTTCGACGACCTATTGACCAATCTTCTTCTTATCAACCGATAATAATTAATAGATTGGTAAATGCACTATCTCTGCGACGTTGTTCAACATTTTGTTCGCATTATTCTCAAGCAAATTAAAACATAGCGATAATGTCAAACAACTTATGACCTGCATAAAATTTCCATTTCACATTGCAAGGTAATCTCAGATTACATACATACGTATCTTTTCTGCGTTAATGGCAAAAATGAGAAGGTGCAATTTCAAACAGTTGAAAACAAAAATTACAAGATCCGAAAAGTATGAAAACTTTACTGTGAAAACGGTAACGTAACCACGTGGCGCGTCGTAAGAGGACAACCGAAGAAACTGCAGTTATTTCACAATATAGTAGATAGATATAGACACATACGTCACAAATGTTGGATTCGCAGGATTACAAACAGTATACGCGAGTGATAATAAAAAATAGCATATCTCGGAGCAGGGAGCAGGGAGCAGGGAGCAGGAGACCTTGTTGCGCTTATGTACATGTGCTCGAGAGGAACCATTTTGTTTTCACTTGTTGCGCGATCAAACGCTATTGCCGGAGTATGTATGTATGTATGTAGTCGTGTTCGGAAAAACTGCTGCGAGTGAAATTTCGTTGATGGAACCGAAAAGTTTATTTATTACTACTTGCAATTTAATCGAACAGGTGTCGCGCCGGTACGATGTTTTCTTCAATGGACCTGACTTTTAGATAAGATCGTGACGATTCATAAATGAATGTTATTTTTAAAGAACTTACGAGAACGGAACGATATTAACGTAATCTGGAGTAACGACGCGACGCGACGCGATGCCGCGAACTTCCTCGATGGCAGACGTCATTAAAGATCGGTACGTGCTTTCCCGAGATTTTTCCGCAGAACTCGTTCTTTTCATCGATCGGTGGAACGTGGGGAAACACCCGCCATCTCTGATCCAATTAAAATCAATGTGTCACGCGACCGTCTCGGCTCTTCTGCTTCCTTGCGTTTTTACTTCGCAGAAATTTCCAAACGTTCAAATTCCGTGAGTTGTACGGTTCGATGAATTAGTTATTAGTTTGTTTGAAAATTTACCTCTTGACGTGCCGAGACGTCACGACACGACGCGACGCGGACACGTCACACGTTCTTTAGGTCGTCGTACTCCTTCAGGTAAAATATTAATACATAGTTAATATTATCAGCAATGTGTGTCTATCACCTTTCCAGGAACGATAGGAACATGTCTGTTTTAAGCTCGTACGAATATTCATTGTTTCAAATGGTGAGTTAAATAGCGAACGATGACTGTCTTTGGCTGCATCGAATGTTATTTAAATAATATATTATCGAGTTTAAGTACTCATAGAAGGTTATTCAACAATTTTGAAAAATCGCAAAAAATTCGGAGTTAGGTGTCTGGGTTAGGTCTCTCTAATCGTAACGAATATTTCTTTCTGAAAAAATTGTAGGTTTACCTATAAAAAGCTGAAGGTGACCTTAATAACTCTGGAAAAAAAGGTTGTCCATTTTAGCTAAAAAAATTTCCGATCGAACCACTAGCAACAGAGCAATCTAATTGGAAACTGATCGCGCTTCATGACTCACTCTATATATCGTTCATTATTTGCAGATTGCATAATCTTGTTTCTCGATCTTGATTTCGATGACCGTCTCGCAGACGAGAGAATCACGTGTTTACCGAGTAAACAATAATGTTGTTCCGATGAGACACGAAGGGTACCCTGGAATCTTTAGATCAATTGTATTCGCTCCACTTGTGTTATCTTCCAATTTCAATAAAAACACAAAAACATGAAGAAACTCTTTTACTAATAATATGTAGGTACTTAACATCGATATCGGCCGTCATTCACAAGACACCACAACTATTGCATACTCTATATAATTAAATTGTTTAATCATTGCGATAATTATATACTCTCCGTTGCGCTATAACCAAGTATGCAATCATTAGTCTTGCGAATCTTTACGTGTATGCGTACATATGTATGTATTGCTGAGAAAAATCTGAAAAATTCGAAAGACTAAAAATCACTATATCATCGAAGACAATAATATTGCATTAATAATTCTATAATATTTATAATATTATTATATATTACCTGTTCGTTTAAGTTTAACTGGGCTCCTTAACTACAGAAGCAAAATTCTATTCAATTCCATGCAGCGCCTCTAACTCGGCCCCTAAAGTTTTTTATTGCTACATAATTTGAAAACTGTCATTTGCGGTTTACCGATTGTTAGGAAATTAGGTTGTCGAAGGCATAGCGACCTCCGCCACAAAGCGGAGGAAACTCAAGGCTGCACGTGCCCCGCGGCCCGCGGTACCATCGAAAGTTGTCTCGAACGTTAGAACCTAGGCACAAAAGAGCCTGCAGCTGGGTCTGAACCAAGGACTCCGCAAAATTAGACAAAAGGGAGGATCCCGGTATAAAAGGGTGCGAGATCGCCCTACGAAAAGAAGCACAAGGACCGTCGATTCGGTTTCCATCCCTCGAAACTCGAAAGTCCCTTCTTGCCCAGGTGCGTGCCTCTTTTGTGCTCTTGTCACGATGTTCTCCCGTTGGACGTGAATTAACAGTGTGACCGTGAACGACATTAAACTGAACAACTATTGTAGTATCAACCGCTCTCTCTCTCCCTCTCTCTCTCTCTCTCTCTCTCTCTCTCTCTCTCTCTCTCTCTCTCTCTCTCTCTCTCTCTCTCTGCTGAATCAATCAAAATCACGTCAAAATACGCAAAAACGATCGAATAGAAGATATTTCTATTGTCACTCTACATATTCTACGGATACAAAATACAAACCAATTAATCAAGGTTACAGAGACGAAGAAACTCGAAATTGATCGATGTTGAAGACTGAGCTGAAAACTAAAAGCTTGCAGTTATTTCAATCGCTATTCTCGTGTTTCAGACGTGTTTTTCGTGGTGGCGCAAAGAATGCGCTAGCATAATCAAATTAACAAAAATACTTAGTTGACAGATTCGTACAAAGTAAACTGCTTTTACGTCTCACGTTATCTCGAGTCTCGCAAAATAACATTTCATCATATGTCCTTTGTTTGAATTCGTTTTCGTTGAAGGATGTAATATTATGTATCTTTAAGTAATGTATTATCAACTTTCTTAAACTTTGTACTAAGCAATACATATGTACTATGTAAATTAAAAGCATTTTAGACTTCCGAAATGAATGTTCGTCGCAACATTAAAACGATCAAGGAACATTTATATCTAACCACGATACGGCCGCCAGGATCTCCAGCGCCAGCCAGGTGTCTCGATAACGGGGAAAAACAATAGCCTCGCGTTAACCGTGGAATTTCTTTCTTGTTCCAGCTCGAAGAAAATTTCAGAATCGCATAATGGCGCGCCGCGCCGCGCGTCGGTCTCTTGCGTTACCAATTACTTTTTTCTTCCCTTTTCGATGTCACATTTTTGCAACATTCCTCAAGCAATGGTTCATTAAACATGCAAATTCGTGGCGGTTGACCCTCCGGGAATAGTATTAAACTCGGTACAGCATGAGTCGGTTGTATGTAAATATATTGGTATCATTTTTTTCCATGGAATTGCGGGCCTTATCTTTCGAGTTTACACGTCTATGCGAGCCGATATTACCGGTAATGACTACTAATAAGGAAACATTAGGTTCCCGGTGAATGGGTGCGACCAGTTCATTGTGAATGTGCAACTAGCACCGTTCGATCCCGAAGAAGGATCATAAAACGATCTTTTTCTTCCGATCTACCGTTAATGTGAATTGTGAAAGCTAAGAAACCATTCGCGGATTAGGTACACGCTTAATTACATTCTGTGGCCGTTCTAAATTGAAAGTCAACTAAAATATGATCGAGGGAACTGAACGCGTTCACAGGCATACTGAAACGTTAAACGAGCTGCTGTGTAAATTATATCATGGTTTATGTATGTATTGTACATACAGTGTTGCGCTGAACGAGCCAACGAAATGGAAAACTAATCACGACTGGATTCGTGGCGATGCCGTTTTCCAAGTTAGATGCTCGCGCGTTAACAAGCAATCCCAACAAAAACATTCTGTAAGCAGAAGCCAAGTTCCTATGGCCGTAAAAAGTTGTGAGATCAAACAAAATACGGCCAAGTTCGTTAGCTTAGAAATACCTCTTGCAATACTGAAAAAAGCGTTTCTAAAAATTAGGTTAAAAGAACGCTATTTAATTTTTCAAGAGTTACATGGAGGCCTAAATTATTCAAACTTGGCCGTTACTTTTTAAACCAATTGCCATAAAAGGTGTTAGGTAGCGGCCAAGTTTGAATAATGTAGCCCTCCATGTAACTCCTTAAAAATGAAATAGTGTTCTTTTAAACTAATTTTTACAAACGCTTTTTCAGTATTGCAAGAGGTATTTCTAAACTAACGAACTTGGCCGTATTTTGTTTGATCTCACAACTTTTTGCGGCCATGGGAACTTGGCTCCTGTTTACAGGATGTTTTTGTTGGGATTTCATCAATTTTTGTTGAAATTTCATCAATTATCATGTAGGTATCAAAGAAAAAAAATCCTTTTCTAATTTGCAAGACAATCACTCTGCCGGCGACGCTCGGATCCGTTTACCCCCCGCCACTATAGACGACGCTCGGTGCAGTTTCTTTTGTTTACGTTAGAGCGATTGTTTTTTCATCAGTATTTGTTGCGACTTCGAAGCTAATAAAACGTATACTTATATATGTTCTATCTTACGTACCTATTTCGTAATGTTTTTTTTTCAATAGGTACACTCCTTTTAAGGTGTAAAATTTCAAACTGATAATTATTTCTTTGAGTGTTTGTTATGGTGGACCTATGTACCAAATTTCAAGCTTGTAGGTCAATGGGAAGTACCCAAAAGATTTTGATGATCTGTCAGTCAGTCAGTCAGTGACAAATTTAGCAATTTTTGAGGTCCTATATCTCTGAACCTACTAATGTTGGAAGATTAATGTTTTATCAATATTGAGACATGATAGGATTTAACAAGTGTACGAAATTACATCTCTCTATCTACCTCCAGTGCCGAGTTATAAGCCTCTAAAAAACGGCTAAGTTGTTTCGTGTAAAAGGACATACAGTGAGTCACAAAATTATTCGCTCACTCTCTAATGCGGCAAAGATATACGAAATAATCAGACAACGCAGGGTATTTTTCAATTTTTTATTTGGATATACATAGCTCAAAGTTTAATTCAACAGAATCGTAAAAGAAAATTGCGAAATTTTCATTTATTATTAGAGAAATATGAGTTTTAAGAAATCTTGACCGTTTTTCACGCCACAAAATTATTCGCTCACGCCACGAAATCCACTGAAACAAATGCAATTTACAAACTCTGAGAGGCATTTGTTTCTGATAGTTGCTAAAGAGAGTCAGTATAACGTAAACATTCGCTCAGTAAGGATCTATTTTCATCTATTTCTTTGATTTTCAAGAATTCGTTACAATGAGTAGAAAAAGTAAAGAAACTAGTCTAGAGATTAGGGAAGTTATAATTTTTCATTGGGAAAGTGGAAAATCCATCAGAGAAATTGGAAATATCGTTTGTAGAAGTTATTCAACAGTACGTTATATTATAAAACGGTACGAAGAAGAAGGACGAATAATAAACAAAGCTGGCCGTGGTAGGAAAAAGATATTGAATATCTCGGAAGAGCGTTTTGTTGTGAGAGAAGTTAAAGGAAATCCGAAAATAAGTGCTCCCAAAATCAATACAAGTTTGAAAAATTTTAGTGAAAAAGAAGTTTCCGACGAAACAGTACGAAGAGTGTTGCGAAAGAACGGGTACAACGGCCGCGTAGCAAGAAGAAAGCCTTACGTAAGCGAAATTAATAGGAAGAAAAGGGTAGAATTCGCAAAAAAATACATCACAAAGCCCCCTGAATTTTGGAACAATGTGATATTTTGCGACGAGAGTAAATTTAATATTTGGGGCTCTGACGGTCATCAAAAAGTTTGGCGAAAATCAAACGCGGAGATGGATCCCAAAAACCTGTGTAGCACAGTCAAGCGTGGTCATGTGATGGTTTGGGGTTGTATTAGTTATCACGGTGTTGGGAAATTGCAGATGATTGAGGCTACCATGGATAAAATAATGTACATGGATATCCTAAAAAAAATTTGAAGCCAAGCGCGGAAGTAATGGGGATTTCAGAAGTGTTTCACTTCTACCAGGACAACGATCCCAAACATAAATCGAGATTGGTACAGGAATGGTTACTGTATAACTGTCCCAAAATAATGCAAACCCCGCCTCAATCTCCCGACTTGAATCCTATCGAGATGGTATGGAACATGCTGGACACAAAAATTCGTAAACATTCAATTACGAATAAAAAAGAGTTACAAAGCAGATTACAGGAGGAATGGCCAAAAATAGACAAAAAATATTTGGAAACATTAATAGAATCAATGCCCAAACGTCTCGCAGAAGTCATAAGACAAAAAGGATATCCCACCAAATATTAATATTGTTATAATAATAGTTAATCTAAAATGAGCGAATAATTTTGTGGCGTGAAAAACCGTCAAGATTTCTTTAAACTCATACTTCTCTAATATTAAATGAAAATTTCGCAATTTTGTTTTACGATTCTGTTGAATTAAACTTTGAACGATGTATATCCAAATAAAAAATTGAAAAATACCCTGCGTTGTCTGATTATTTCGTATATCTTTGCCGCATTATCGAGTGAGCGAATAATTTTGTGACTCACTGTAGTGCGAGAACTTGGCTGATGCACTACTGTGCACCTAAATTAACGGGGACATTCGAAAGAATAATATGTAATGTATCATATTGCGTTTCGACTTAATCGATAGTTCGCCTAAAATCAAGTTTTAGGTAAGTGGGAGATCGGACTTGATGGATTACCGAGAATAATTCTGAAGAACCGGATGGTCCGTCTGTTGCGTAGGACGGTGTTCAATCACGTCACGGAATCGATACGATACTCTTTGCGTCTACCTACGTCACCGATGACACCGGGGATTCATCCTTGGCGAATCGAAGTGCTCGAAATCCAGGGTACCGTGCCATTCGCGCAGTTCCCGTGGATTAACTAAACGCTCCTCTAATGCAATTTGCCGGTCTGTATGGAGGCGAGAACGAGCTCGAGATGTGCCGCGTTACCGAACAAGTCCAATTGCACTATTCTCCCTCAATTTCCCTCCGTTCGTCTTCATTTACAGTGCTGTTTGCCGAGGAAACTCCGGCAAATTGCGGATCTTTCAAGTTAATACATATCGGCTGGCTGCTGCTCACAATCAGAGTGCTATACACTATACATACATACATAGATATATGTATGTATGTATGTATGTAGTTCTTGTGCCTTTCCGGCTTTAATTCCACTCGAAATCGCATCTTCCGTTTCCGTTGTAAGCACCTAAATTTCTATCAAATTTCACAGTACAGTATGAAATTTGTCGGCGCGTTGTTTCAATGTAATATTCAAATTTTCCTAATAGCTAAATTCATTACAAATTTAAATTTTTTAATTGAATCCAGATGTAAAGTACCATTAAATATTTTTTCTATAATTTCTGATAATAAACGTGTGGCTATTTAAGGTTTTTACTTCAAAATTTACTGTTTCGCTAATTTCTGCAGGTAGCCTAATTAACCATATAGTATAGTATATGCAAAAATACTTGAGCGGACTTGAAAACCTTGGAATAAATATAATAATATTCATATTCGCGACGCATGACGTAATGTACTTGTTGGTCGATACCGCTCGAATGGTTTGACAAATATTTGTTGTATTGGCAGGCACAACATATAAGGCATAAGGAAATACTCGTGCGGACGAAAATTGTAAAATTCGAAAAAAGCATGTTTTCTAGGAAATACAGTAGAAGCAGTTTTCACGTCGTGACGCAAGAGGAAATTATCGCGATTCGAGAAGAAATTGAAATGTGTGAGAAATACTTAATTCGCCTATCGCAAGAGGATGAAAGAAGAAAACGGTACATATATGTACATACTCACCACGTAACGGTCACCGTGTTGTGTCGTACACTTGTATTTACTTACACTTTCTGCATCTCGATAACAAATGACGCGTTGACACGGTCTATTGATATGTGCCGCGGGGCTGAACCGAACCCTTGGGTTTTGGGTACGCGCGAGGGTCATTGGTACGGCGCGGCTACCCTCGCGAATTTTTCTTTGGCGGAGACCGAACAGCAGACAGAGAGAGAGAGAGTCCCCAACGATCGGCGATTGCCCCGAATTCCCGAATTCGAACCAGAGCAGAGGGGATGAAAGGCGATTGGTCCATCACCCCGTCAATCAAATACATGACGAAAAATCAACTGTCCCGCTAACGTATTTATATTTACCAACAGACAGGGTGACTAGTGACGTCACGCGATCCGTACTATAATTTTTCAAACCAATTGTAGTATGCATTCCTATTGAATTTTCGAACGTTCGAGGGCTCGAATTAAAGGTGGAGGATCGCACTTTATGATAGAGGAGCATTTGGGTTTAAAATAAAGACAAGATGCAAGTTTGCACCATTTGTTTGCGTACTTTAGACTTGACAATTAACAACGACAACGCTGTGCTGTACATACATATTTAGTTTGACTTTGACTGAAAGCGTAAAGCATACCGACCATACCGACAGCCTTACGCTGCGCCACCTTTTGGAAATCATTGAAACACCATTATCAACATTACTGATTATACTGACCTAACTGACCGAGCTGAGGCAATATTTCGTTGATGCACGTGCAAGATGAAGTTAACCTTGTTGCACCATTGACGTTAATATCGGTTATAAACTCGGTGAAAATAAATTAGAAAACTTGAAAGGAAAGCATAGTTAACTCGATTAAAAATGGGTAAACTAGGACCACGTTTGAGCAGCAGACAAAATGCGAAACGCTGGCCGAAAGGACAAAGTTCGAGTAGTAATCCAGAAACGAAAAAACACCGTGAACAGGCAGCATGGATGTTTTTCAAAGATGCGCCAGGTTCGTTTAATTCTATTCTATTTCACGTCCTTTAACCCTGTTTCGTCAATATTTCACTCAAATCTTAATTTTTCATTGCAGCCAAGCCTGGCCTGACAAAACAAGATTTGGAGAAGCACGATGCTATTCAAAGCATTGGTCCTCAGTTTGAGAAACTTGATCTAGACGAAGATCATTCGGACGCTCAAACAGAATCTACAGCTAATACTTATGACACGTTTGCCAGTAATTATAGTAATTGCTCTAACATGTCCTTTAACAGGCAAGTAATCGATAATGGATATAGTTGGTCTTCCAACAATTTGATCCAGAGACGTAACAGAAATATTTTTAACGCTCGGTTTATAGAGTGCTAGAAGCAATTATTCTATTCTATATCCAACGAGAGAGCAGTACCATTGCGCGCAGCTTGGAAGATGTTGGAGGCGCAGCGAGCCTATCATCTCTCACTCCACTATCCACTCCCCACTTTCTTGAACCAATTAGGGCGAAGGTGTGCAAATACGAACGAAAACTGGTCTTCACGTGGTACTGCTCTCTTGTTGGATAGTGTATATGTTGTCTCGTAAAAATAACGAGATCGCGTCTATCTAAATTTTTACTAATTTCTTTATAGATAATATATACCTAAAGAAATATAAATGTAAATCCAAGATATCAGAGCATGTCTTGTCAGCCCGGCGTTAAGCGCAGCAATTTCTTCCAATGAAATTGAAACTATTATCTATCTTGCAGATTTTTAAATCACTTCCAGTCAAAGTCGCTTTTGCACAAGGAAATGTTAGCTGTGCTCTCGGCAGTTACAGAAGTAATCAAGCAGAACGGCGGAAGCGAAACATCCACAGAATATTTTGCTGCCTTGGTACGTGTCAAGTATTTCGTTACATTTTTCGAATATGAAAATTCATTTAATACGTTGATATTTAATAGATGAGCACCTTGGAGGCGATCGAATCGGACACGTCGATCGCAGCTACGCTTTCTCTGCTAGGAATGGGTCTGAAAACTGTTCCCAAGAATGTCCTGAATGTACAGTTTAGCGCAGCCAGTAAAATATTTTTAGACATTCTGTCGAAGCATGCCTCATCGGAAGAATTCCTAATACTGCGTCACGTAAGTCTGTCTATCGCTTAAATTTTGAATATCACAAAATATTCATCGTTTAATTCTATTTCGAATATCGCGAAATACTAAATATATAACGTAATTCTATTTCAGTGCATTCATTGTTTGTCTCTACTTCTCCGCGCGTTAGAGGAGGCTACGTGGTCGAATTCATCGACTATGCAAGTGTTGGACGCCATTCTAGCGTTTGTTACGCACAGTAAACCAAAAGTAAGGAAAGCAGCTCAACACGGGTTATGCGCCATATTGAAAGGTGCGTTTTACAAAACGTAAAAGTAACGTATATATTCAAAGATATCTTGATTCAAGAATCGAAATATTTTATGGAACCGCTTTATTAAATGGTAGGAAGCGAAATCATGAAATGCGATGAACCACCTCTGTACCATCCTGGTTCACCGCGGATCGCGAAACACTGTTACAATCAATTGCAATTTAGTTCCGAGCCGGGTAGTGTCACCGGTGTCCTTCACACGCTCACATTATTGAAAGATATCACTCATCACTTACCAAAACCACATGTGAAGGTGCGTGTTAAATATTCACCAAGTATAATTTATACAGAATGCCACGACTAAATGAGAACATTCGAATATTTACCTGATTTACTGTCGTATACAAATTTCCAGTATGCAATTACGCTATTTTACAAGGGAAGTACAACTTTTTCTGAAAGTCATTTGTTTTTAGCAAAATTTTCTGTTCAACAGCAATAAATAAGGCAGATATTTAAATGATCTCATTACACATTACACACGATTAAAACATGCTTTTAGATGATTTGCGAAGTGTTATTAAGGATTATGGGAATGAAAAACGTTTTAATAACATCGTGTTGTCTTCAAACTTTCCACGGATTATTTGTTTCCCGACCCCCAGAAGCTATTCTGCCGGCTCAAAGGAATGCGCAACTAATTACTGCTCTCTATGACTATCAGCCCCCTGCAACGGATACACAGCCAACCCTTGCATGGCTAGCAGTCATGCAAGAAGCCCATTTGTGTCTGGCCAAGTCGGTAGAAACTGTCGATTGAATTTTTTATTTTTAATCTGATCAATACTAACAATACCATCCATTTTTTCACTTTATTTTCAGCAATTCCTTGAATTTATGTGCTACTATTTTGCCAAAAATGTTGGAGAAATGTGTAGACCTTTGGCTCTCGGATAGAACAGAAGTTGTATCTGGTTCGTCGCACACCATCAAAATATTATTACAAGATTGCATTGGCAAAATATGTGAAACCGAAGAGCTCGTAAGAAAGTAAATATCAGAATTGTGATTTTTAACTGATTTTAACTGATATTGCTGTGTACCATATTAATAATGTGTCGACAATTGTTTATCGTTAGGTATAGCACTGCGATCGACCAAGTAATCCTTGTAATGCACAAAGGTCTAAGTTTCCAGTACTTGGAAGCGTGGTATTATATTCTACATTTAATAGCCGTATTATTCCAGGTAATCAGTGTATTTTACTCGTGCATCGACTATATAAATAATACTTTTTCTTTTTATTCTAGGTGGCTGGTAAATCGAGAACTTCTGCATTAATAAATGTATTGAAAGCTGTTGCCGACTTGCGCGATTCCTATAATTTCTCATCTAAAACTGATGCCGAATACGCTATCGGAGCCGCTATAAGATCATTGGGTCCGCAAACAGTACTCACTTTAATTCCGTTGAAAGTAGGGGATCAATTTGAAAATTTCTAATATTTATAAACGCGATGGAATTAGTGTTTCGGCCAGATTATATACATATAGAAATGTCTTTTGTAGTTGCCGAACAATGAGATCAATTTAAAAAGAACCTGGCTGCTACCACTGTTAAAGGACTGCATAACGGAAGGAACATTGTCCTTCTTCATGAACACATTGCTACCGCTAACCACACTATGCGAGTCAGTATATTCAAATATTTTTACACGATAGTCCAATCTATCTGTACTATTAGGTCGGTGCATAAGTTCATGCCCGATTCCTTCTTGTGTGTTTTCGAATCATGAAATCGGGCAGAAACTTTCCCACTAACCTAATGCGATAATTTTAGGACGAGAGCTGCCGAACCAATAGGAGGAAAAACTTACGAATTTTTAAGTATTCAAATATGGGCGGTTCTGCCAAGTATCTGTCACAATGCCACAGACGTAAAAGATAATTTTAAGGTAAGTACTACATTGTATATCGAATAATATACCTACATATACAGGGTGAGGTGCTAGAAACAGGCCACCTGAATAACTCGGCTGCTATTGGTGTTAGGAAGAAATGCATCAGATGGAACTTGCTTGGTTTCGAGGGGTCATTAATCTGATGTTAGTAGCTTTTTTGTAGGTGGACGCGTAAAGGACATATGAAGGTCACCTTCATTTTTAAAAATGGAATGTTATATTTTTTTATGTACTATCGGGTAGAGTCTTTTTTGACGCGACAATGACCTATGGGTCAAGGTCATTCGTGGTCTGGGTTAAGCCAATTGTGATGGAAAATAATTTACTTTGAGGAAATGATCGAAAACTTCCTTGCCGCCTCTGGTTGTTGATATTACTTCATCTCTGTCTCATAATCTCTTGTTATGGGTCGTTGAATGAAAATAAACATTCAATCACGCTGTACGCTTCACCTGTACATATGATTAGTCGTTTATGAAAATCTCTGCCGAGCGAAGTGCATCTTAAGTTTCCGAAATGCGTTATTCAATAACGGAGAAAGTAGATATGGTTTTTGGGGAATGTCGTCAAATTGTAAGAGAAGCATTCCGTTTGTATGCTGAACGGTTTCCCGAGCGTGGCAGACCCTCACGATCTGCCTTCACGAATGTTATTAAAAGTTTTCAAGAAACTAGAAGTGTAGGTAACAAAATACAAAGAAGATCCAAGACAGTAACTAATGATCGAAATACAGTGAACATTTTAGCAGCTATAACACACAATCCCCATGTTAGTACAAGGCAGCTAGCACATGGAAGTGGCATCAGTCAACGAAGTGTTTTACGAATATTACATTTAAATAAATTGCAGCCTTTTCATGTTTCACTTCACCAAGAATTATATGGGAATGATTTTCAAAACCGTGTAAATTTTTGTGAATGGGGTCTGCGGAAATTACAGATTGATCAGGCGTTTTTGACTAGATTTTTGTTTTCAGACGAAGCCACATTTACAAACTGTGGCCAAGTCAATCGTCATAATATGCATTATTGGTCAATAGAAAATCCGCGGTGGCTGCGAGAAGTGGATAAACAAAGACCTTGATCTGTAAACGTTTGGTTCGGACTTCTTAATAGTGAAATAATTGGCCCTTATTTTATCAATGGCACATTAAACACTTCGAGATATAAACACATTTTAACGGAAATTTTACCACAGCTGCTAGAAAATATTCCGCTTCGCATACGGCAAACTATGTGGTTCCAACAGGACGGATGCCCTGCTCATACTGCAGGGATCTCAATTTCTCAACGTGAAATTCTGAGATCGTTGGATTGGTCGTGCAGAAAATCATAAATGGCCTGCGCGTTCTCCAGATTTAACACCTCTGGACTTCTATTTCTGAGGAAAATTAAAACAGCAAGTGTATAATGAGATACCAACAACTAGAGAAGACATGAAAGAGCGTATAAGAAGAGCCTGTGCCGCGATAAACCCAACTGAAATTCAACAAGCTGTATTATCCGTTAAGCAACGCTTAAGAGCATGCATCAATGTTCAAGGTCGCCAGTTTGAACACTTGTATTAGTCGTGTAGTACTGTTAGATACATAAATCAACGACGCTCGATCATTTCCTCAAAGTAAATTATTTTCCATCACAATTGGCTTAACCCAGACCACGAATGACCTTGACCCATAGGTCATTGTACGCATCATAAAAGGCTCTACCCGATAGTACATAAAAAAATATATCATTCTATTTAAAAAAATGAAGGTGACCTTCATATGTCCTTTCGCGTCCACCTACAGAAAAGCTACTAACATCAGATTAATGACCCCTCGAAACCAAGCAAGTTCTATTTGATGCATATCTTCCTAACACCAATAGCAGCCGAGTTATTCAGGTGGCTTGTTTCTAGCGCCTCACCCTGTATTATCGATACCAATCGTAACAATATTATTTTAGAATATCGCCAAGATGCTGGGGATGACGTTCAGCAATAAGAAAGAGTTAAGGTTCTATATAATGTCCGCTATAAGAAAATTAATTACTAAAGCAGTGGAAGATTCTAACGAAGAAGACATAGCGGAACTTTCGAAATTCGCAAAGAATTTTGTACCGCTATTTTTAAATCAGTACACGATTAAACCGAATGGAACAGACGAAGAAGGCCAACGTCTCGCTGCGTATGAGACGCTTAAGGTAAACCATAAACAACGTAGATTTAATTACATGTTAATTATATTAATTTCATCTATTCTGTCTCCTAGATGTACATTAGTATTACAAGCACTCCGTTAATAAACGAATTGTACGATCGTGCACTGAGTAGGTTGAACGAACCTAATGCCGACGATTTCTTCAAAGAAAGTGTCCACGATATAATAAGAGTGTTAATCGAATACACCGACGTTGATAGAATAAAAGCTTTCTACGATATATGCACGCCAGTGCTTAAAACAAGTTCGAAAATGAAAGAACAGAAGAAAGCATACAGGTAACGTTGCTAAACATATTTTTACTAATATACATATTATTATATATTTTACAAACAACCAGCCATACGATTAAATATACGGCTGTTCAGATTTTTAGAAGATATCTGTGGTAGCGAGAAAGAGATATGCAAAGCGTTTGTACAACAGCACAGGCGCGAAATACAAAAACTATTAATATCTACGGCAACAGAGGTTGCAAAGCCAAGCAAAGGAGTGAGTATCGTAGTATCGATGGAAAATCAAAGTTTTAATATACATATAATCTCTATCGAAATATTCATTCTTATTAGGCTCGACTCAGATGTTTAACTCACATAGTCAAAATCCACCCACAATTGGACCATACTAAATTCTTAGAAGCAGTGGTACCCGAGGCAGTAGTACATTTAAAGGAATTGAACGCAAAATGCAGAATGTCTGCCTATAAACTGTTGAACACTATCGCAGAGAAATTTTTAGACAACCCGGAACATTTGAAGCATTATGTGACCATGTTGATGGTCGGTTTGGGTGGAACGCAAAATTACTGTACCGTTTCCATATTGGGGCTCGCGTCCCTTACTTATCACTATAATGGTAAGTGATTTTAAAGCATAACTTTAAAGTTTCTTAACGTAACGATGGTGTCACTTCTGCTTGTTCAAAAAAAGGTTCCTTGGGAGTAGAAACAATTCAAGAAATATTGGAATACGCGTGTAAGCTTGCATCGAGTCCCACGAGGGAGATCACAGAATCTGCATTATCTTACATTAAAGTGTACATTACGGTCATGCCTTCTCCCATTGTTGCGTCGACTTTACCTAAATTGGCAAGCTCACATTTCTAACAAAGCTATTCCGATCTAAAGTGTGTCCCATCAATTATGAGACTGACTGTGTATGTTTATAAAATTACAGATGGAAGCTCTGTGTAGCGTGAACGAGGATTGCCAGAGACACTTCCGACAAAAGGTAAGAGACATTCTGGTGAAATTATTAAGAAAATACGGAATGGGATCGATCTTGGGCATGATACCTTCTTCCAACGTAATACTGCACAAGAGATTGAAGAATATAAATAAATTGGAAGAAGCGAAGAAGAAGAACAGAGAATTGAAGAAATCCAAAGATGTCAAGGATGAGGACGAATTTAATGCAAAGAGGAGACCGAAGAGGTAACGTAAACGATATATCTTTTCAATTTTTCAAAGTTACCATTCTCAACTTATTTATATTTATACATGTATATAGCATAGAGGAAGTACTGGCTGATAGCGAGGACGAGTATGACGGCACGGAAAATGTGGAACCAAAGAAGAACAAGAAGCGTACGTCGAGAAAAGAGGCTTGGATTCAGGAAAACGAGGAAATTGTTGATCTTATCGATCCTGCTGCTGCTAGAAATATTTCCAGTAAGATTTTATTGCAATGTCGATACCATACCTTGACATCAAATCTGATTGCTAAAAAATCAATGTTTTTACAGCAACACAGCCTGAATTTCTAAAATCTGGAGAATTGAAAACGAAAGATCGTGGATTTAAGACTGCTCCGGATGGACGCATAATTATCGCAGATGGTTACGAAAGGGACGATGAATCTAAGATTAAGAGGAAGAAGAAAACGCTGCTTCTACATAGTGATTCGGAGGATGATTATGGTAAGATATAAAAACCTGTCATCTATTACTAGATGGAGGAATATGTAGTTAATTAATTTACCGTTTTAGAAGATGTCGATGATGCTCAGTCTACAGTGACAGCACAAGAAATGGGTAGAAAGCGTAAATTCAGTGACAACTTCGATAACGTTAGCTTAAAAAGTTCAACTACATCAAAATACCAAGGTAATCTATCTATCTAAAAGAAAAGTGTGTGTGTATGTATGTATGTACATTGATTGATCCTATCGATCTGATTCGGTGGGTCTGTCGCACACTCGCACATGCTGTCTATCTTAAGGGGGGTTCAAGTTATCGGAGCACGGTGGTTTTAAATAATCGGCCGGTTCGAAGCTGATCCGTACGCGTTTTTTGTCTGCTATAACAACCTTTTCAGGTATACCGGCAGTGGTCGAGTGCAACCCGCCCGGCGGCGGGGGGTGTAGTCATAAAAAATATGTTTAACATGGTTCAGCATTAATGTTTTGTTATTTATAGCTGGAGGGTCGGGTATTCACAGACCATTGAAGAAGGAGAAAGCGAACCACGTACCAGGAATCGAATACAAAGCACAAAAAGCCGTCGGTGACATTAAGAAGAAGGGAAAACCAGAACCATATGCGTACATACCTTTGTCAAGATCGGCATTAAACAAGAGGTAAATAATACTATTTCAGATTTCACGTACATATTTCGTTCTTTATTATTATAATCATACGACGTTCGTATGATTTTTAGGAAAAAGAAGAAGAACGCAAGCAAATTTCAAGGCATTATTAAAAGCGCGAAAAAAGGTGCACAAATTGGTACGAAGAATAAAAAGAAAACTAACTAAATTAGGAACTGTTTGTCTCGATAGACTTGGATAGAATTTTAAATGGAACTGACCCTTGTAATACATGAATCTATATATGTTGAGATCTTCAGTAAAGAAAGATATCTGCACAAATATATGAAAAGATTAAATCTAATGAACAGCGAAACTAGAACAGAACGTATGTACATTATTATATTGTTAATAAATTTAATAATACTTGAACAACTGAAATACTTTCCTAACAATAAAGGTATGCGTACTCCTTACCGTAAAGCAGGATTTATAGAAAAACCATTTTTGTGCGACTTATTTAATTTATTACGCATTTCAACAAATCGATGTTTCCGTAAACGATTGAAAATAATTTAAGAATAGAGATAGGGAATAGTAATCAGTAATCAGCCGTTGTCATTACCTGGAATAAAAACAATTGTTCCATTATATACAACCTGATGTTGTACCGCCTGTATTGGTTACCGGAAACTAATAGTTAATGAAAACAATAATTCTGAATAAAATCAAACTCACATTTCTAAACATTAACTTTTCTTAGGCAGCATGCTCTCTAATTCTCCAGCTTCGTTCATTTCTTTGATAATGTCCAATCCGCCAATCAGCTCTCCGTTTACATATAATTGTGGATATGTTGGCCAATTACTGAATTTCTTCAATCCTTCCCTAACGTCGTTATCTTGAAGAATATCGAACGACTGATAATTAGCATTGCAAGAGTCCAAGATGGAGGTTATCGTTTTAGAGAAGCCGCAGCGTGGATTCGCAGGATTTCCTTTCATAAATAACATACAAGGCGCTTGATTTATTAATTTCTTTAGCCTATCCTCGAGGTTCTGTTTTGGTTTACATTCTTCCACTGGAATCGAGTCTTTGCTAACGGAGTGACGTTTTATCTTCTCCGAGATGGCAGAGGGATTAGCTCCGTCGATTCTATCGACTATGGAATCGTTTTTGGCCAGAATTACTGTTGGCACCGCCGTGATACCAGCTTTTAAAGACACATCGGGCACTTTCTCGGCTTCGATCTTAGCGAACTTGACCCCTTTGTATTCGGACAGTTTGCTCATTTCACCTATTACATCGTTTATTTGAGAGCACTGATCTGCCCATGGCGCATGGAAATGAATGACAGATAGCTCCTGTGACCTGATGCAATAAACAAACAACATCGATACAAGTTAATTCGCAGGCATCGATCGATAGAATTTTATAATTATATGTAATTCGATTATTTCGGGCAATAATTTTTGTTTTCTAAATCGACTTGAAGCAATACGAGTTTTAAGAAATATTTATGTGCTCCGATAACATTATCTTTATCTATGTAGTAGAGGTCACTGTGGAAACAGGAAAAGGAAACCGAATGAATGGTCGTTGCATCATTTGGAGAAATTGTCATAGCCGCAGTAAATACCAAAGTCTTGCTATTTTATCTCGAAACTATATCGCTAAAAACTCGTGACTTTCGAACCGAGGAGAATTTCTGTTCTAACGAAGAGCTAATTTATAAAGAGATATGTCCATCGTCGCGTGAGTTTAAAAAAAACGCTAATACAACACATAGCATTCTTTTAAATCGACAGTAATTCAATACACTAACAATCTTTAGATGAAAATACGTTGTCGGTACGTCAAGAAGAAAAGTAAGGTTAAGTTACGTTCTAAAGATTAAACTCTTTAAATATGGTTACTCACTTGACATAATTTTCGTATTCTTGCTTAGAACCAAGTTCGGTGACGGTCATCCTGTCACTAAATTATCTTCTTCTTTCTACAATAGAATACACGTTATAAACAAAGAAAGAAAACCACTATGCATAACCTAATAACCACTGCAGCGCCTACGCGACTTTTAACATTACTGTCATGGAGGCGGAGGCATGGAGGTTCTCCGATTTACCGAGTTACCGATTCTGCGCAGAAGATCGTCAATACTTTCTGGATTTTAGAATTCTTGACGACAGAGGAATACACGCGCTTATGTAAATTTATAACTGGATTATCCTTATTTTCCGGTAGGAGTGAATAGGTCGTATCGAAAAATAAATATATAGCTATTCGCGTTGTATGTATATGTGGTATGCATCTTGCATCTGGTATCGCTAAATTGTTCCTCGACGAATATCATTCTCGCAAGATATCGACTATATAGTCGATATGGGGCTGCTTACAGAGCCTATTATTTCACTCCTACTTATTCGTGCTTATCCTCTTACGAACTAAACAGTAAGAACGTGTTCCAGAGGTGTTCTGTTGATAAAAAACAGGTTACGAGTTATGGTGACGGTGAAGACGGCCCTGGCGGAATGAATCATCGCGTTGAGAGTCGCTGTTGAATCGCGTGTGGCAAAACAGGTGCACCATAAGAAAGTGACCAATGGCAGCAGGACCGTGTCACACGGTACGTCATCGGTCGAGAGGGTGGCAGGGAGAGGAAGGAAAATACGAAGCGGCTGTCAAGACACCTCGCCCACAAAAACCAGATGCAGATGCAGATGCGACCGGGCGGTGAACACGTGCGCCGATTTTTTTTGTTACGGTCTCTCGCGTACTCGCGGGTGCAATGTTCAAAAAGTTGTCGCGGACCGACGCCCTAGAGGAGATCTCCACTTGGACAAACAATGACGTGTTGTGCCTGCTGCAGAAGGTGAGTAAGCTTTCTGCAGACGACGTTGAACGAACTCCGCGTCGCGTCGGGATCCTGGACACTCGCGTTGCCTCGAATTCGATCGAACGCTTCGGAATTTAACAGATATCTATCCCCAGGCTCCATCTACCAACCACTAATACGCATTAGATTCCGGTTTTCTCTGACCGATTTGTCAATTGCGCGCAGCACTCTGCGCTGATAACAAACGATCCTGCGTTCGGGTATTTTACAATCGTTTTTAAAAAGTTAACGAATAGGGACACGTTTTTAATTGCACGGACGGTTATCGATGTTGATAGAGGTAGAGAGACGGGGTTTCTGTTTATAACTAACTTACTAGTTGTCGAACAGTGACATCGCTGGTAACATGCACCTTATCAGTCTTGTGTATGTAGTATGTACAAATGGAGGTCCGAGTACACATGTACTATCCACAGAAAGAGTGTAAACTAGCGGGACGGGAACGGGGTTAGAGGAACGCAAAGGCAATCTGAATGGTCGGGCTTCTTTCCTCGTTCCCGTTCCGCTAGTTTACACTCTTTCTCTGGACAGTACGTGCATATTTTTAGCTTTGGAGCACGCAACCACGAATACACCACAATCGTATCACTCTTTTTATCTAATTTTGGGAATGTTTTGGGAATGTGCACTTTTTATATTTCATACGTTAGACATTTGTGTGTTTTTTTATGTTTGATAACGATGGAGGACACACAGTTGAACGCATACTTTATGCACCGAGTAGCGGAGAATTTTGAAATATTATATTATATTTGGTTTACAGTAAAATATGTATACTAGTCGCTGTCCCACGATAAAAATTAATATTTATCGTAATGAGAACTTTAAATCTCTATTTACCGGAACTTTAATCATATTCCTCTATCATGAATAGCATCAATGTTTGACAAAGATACGCCTACAAAACGTTCCGAAGTGTTATCGCTGGTTTGTATCCTGTTTGGTTACTCGAGTATCCTCATTTTACAGAACGGTCTGGAAAACTGTTGCAAGACGATAGCGAAGCGACAAATTGATGGCGATGAATTACTGGTAAGTTAACCATAACCGGAACAGGACAAATATTTTCTTCTCGATACAAGATCACTATTTTTTATCGTGTATTCGTAAGAAAAACGGTACGATTCGTACAGAAATATACCCGTCTTTCTAAAAAACTTAAAAATATATACTATTGTATTATTTCAAACCCGGTAGAATTATTTAAAACAGTATCTTGCAATTAATGTAGATCATTTTTATTTTGCATAAAAATCCGCGGTCTAAAAAGAATTTAAAAAACCTAACTATAAATGTTGCACTTATTTCGAGCGATTACCTCTCCTTCGAACAAAATTTCACTCATCGTCTGCCCGAGGCATAAATCGCTTCGGTGACTTTCTTCTTTTCGCGGTTCGCCGAGTAACATTCACGATGTATGTATGTAGCTGTAGCTGGAGTCTGTTGACATCACGTGGTACCTGGAACATTGTAAACTGAGACTGATCAAATCTTGTTACCGTATAGATTAACAACAAACCTTTGAAACAATCGGAATAACGAATGAGGAAGAAGGTACATACTACAGCCGGATGCCTGGCTTCATTTCCCATAATTCTGCTGATTGTTAGTTCAAAAGTGAAATTTCTTCTTAACCGAATAACTACATTCCAAACAGCAAATTTTTCCATCTGGTCATGATAAATTGAAATTCTACATGGACTGCACATTTTTATACCTCAATCGCAACAGATGCTAAATAGAGATACGTTTACTTTCTTACCAATTTTAATAGTTTGGAGATATGTAATATTTGTTTCGCTTACTCGCCTTATATATTTTTCCTATCTGGTTTAGCAGTCTCGAGTGAAATAGTTTCGAAGAAAGTGAGTTATTTGAAACGATTTCGTCGAGCATGCGGGTTTTAGATGATGCTCGAGTTTCATTCATAGCAGTCTGGCTCGTATTTCGGGCCGGCTGGCGCGTGCTCTCTATTCTCCCCTTAATTAATTGTAATTATTCCAGCACTTGACGGAAGGGAAGCTGGCTCTGTGGAAGAGTGACCTCACACGTCCATTAATATGGTAAGAGAAACGCCGTGTAAACCGAGTAGCCGATTTTCCCCGTGAATAGTGCGGGCTTGTTCCCATCAAATAGGATTACGAAGTCGGTGTCACGGTCTAACGGTTCCTTCTACACTCTACACTCTACACGATCGTGAAGAATCTCTGTGAGACACGCCTTCAGATTCCATCTCGATTCCTGCAATTGTGTGCTCGTTCGCATCGAAATACGCTCGATACGTCTGGGAACGATCGTTAAACACGGCATACGGCCGGATTTCTATAATTATTCGACGGGCCCTCACTTAATCAAAATAAAATAGTTTCGCGGTTGAGCAATCCGTGAGCGTTAGGCAAAGTCGGTATTCAATCGTCGAAGAAAAATTTGGCGAGCGAGGATGCCCGTAGAAAGCAACACAATACGCATCGCGCATACCAAAAACGTTCGATGGTTCGAATAAAATCGGAATACGCGATGGCAAGCGATTCCTCGGTTGTTTGACGACCTCGAGTTGCGCCAGGGAAACGTAATTCTATCGTGTGGGATAGGCCCGATCATTCAATATCGCACGGACGCTACGAAACTTATCGTCTTTGTTTAATTAAGGAAATTCCACTTGACAATAACGCGGCTCTCGACGAGCTACATTTGCATCTGCTGCTCAAAACTGTTGAGGGCACGCGCGCGCATCGGCAATTTAGGTCAATGAACCTCGTTGCAGAAAACATTTTCCCCCGATCCTGCCATTTATTGCATCGTCGCGTCGCGTCGCGTCGCGTCGCACAGTGGGCGAGAAACCGATCTTTTTGGACAAAAATCTGCCGACAACTAAGTTTTTCATCGATCCAATTGGAATTTTTTAACTTCCCGAAAAATCAGGAATATAAAAATAAAAAAAATATAAAAATAGGGAAGTTATTGTAATGACCCCGAAAATCGAACATTCAGCAAAATGTTCGTATATGTGTGTGTGTGTGTGTGTGTGTGTGTGTGTGTGTGTGTGTGTGTGTGTGTGCGCGCGCGCGCGTGCGTATGTATGGTATCAAATTTTTCGTTAACGTTTTCTGAAAAAGTAACAACGCGATCAGAATGATGAATGATGCTAACTTAGAGCTGATTAGATTTTGGTCCATTTTGGTCCAGTAGTTTTTTAGTTTTTTTCGAAAGGAGTTGATTTAACAATGCAATTTATACGAGAGGACGGAAATTTTCCACCGAAGAAACAAACGTAATTATATAAAAATTTTTTTTTATTTTTTTTCATTTTTAAAAAAATTTTTTTTATTTCATTTTTTTTTATTTATGCAACTAATGCTAATGTTACCGCTTACAATAATCGAAAATTATCCCAATGCAAGAGTGAGTTTATCACCTCTACTCCCAGGATACATTTTGGGAGAATATCGATGTAAGTACAAAAAAAACGATGTTGGTGATGTTGGCGAAGGAGTAACGAATCGGGAAGTTCTTCGTGTGACTCTTGGAGAGTCACACACCAAATAGAAAACATTAATAGCAGTAGGCCCTACTAGCCATGCGTACCACTAACCCTCTCGCAAGAGCAGTCCTACCCGCGAGCGAGCAACAATAACCCTCTAGTTTTAAAATGTTCGTGAAGGACTATACTTTGATGACGTGCTGCGCGAAAATCGTTAACTGTCACAAGAAATCAAGAATCCTTATCTACAAAACTCAATAACTCCGATACTTCATCCGCCCATACTATAAGTTTGCATGTCCCAGCTGAGTTGACGACACTTCTTAACCCTAAACCCTAAACCGCAAAATTTTAAACTGTAAAAAAAATTAAAAAAAAACAATTTTATTAAGATTTATCCATGGTATAAACTACCTCCATCAATTCATAAGGTACTGGCAACATGGAAGTGAAGTACTTGCTACATTTGAACTGCCAATTGGTTTGTATTCGGAAGAGCCACAAGAGGCAAATAATAATGTCTTGAAGAAATCACGAGCTGAAAACTTCCGAATGTGTTGCCGCAAAAAGACAAATATAAATATTATACGGCATATGTTATTGTCATCCGATCCACTTATAAGCTCTCTAAGAATAGAGAGAAAGAAGGGTGGCAAGCACAAGGAAGTTCTTTCTCAAGAAGCGAAAACGCTGCTGTTAGATCAATAAATTAATGGTGAGTCTCATAAGTGCTGAATGTAATTCTATTCAATTGGTAATTCTCAGGGCCAGATTTACAGTTTAAAATTTTACGGTTTAGGGTTTAGGGTTAAGAAGTATCGGCAATTCAGCTGGGACATATAAATTTATGGTATGGACGGATGAAGTATCGGAGTTATTGGGTTTTGTAGATAAGGATTCTTGATTTCTTGTGACAGTTAACGATTTTCGCGCAGCACGTCATCAAAGTATAGTCCTTCACGAACATTTAAAAAAAAATTCCAAGTGAATCGATGAAAAACTGAGTTGTCGGCAGATTTTTGTCCAAAAAGATCGGTTTCTCGCCCACTGTGCGTCGCCTCGTTCACTCTAAGACCAACCTGGCCGGTGAAAACGGCTACTTTTTAAATAAGATGATCGCACACTGCGCTCCAAAAATGCTGGGTGAAAGTGGACTCGTAAATTTACTCATTCAGACACGGGTTCATTCATGATGAACGGCGCATAACTTCTCAATATATGTAACGACGACTTGGGTCGTAAATCATCTTGCCGAACTACCATTAGGGATTCTACAGTCGATCGATTGTTCCTGCTATTTAACACTACCAACCGGAAGCTTGTAAATTGATCTAATGATTGCACCGTATCCGAAAGTAGCTCCTCAATCTTTTTGTAGAGAACGTTTCCAGAAGGTGTCATTCATAGACGTAGATACGATTAGTAGAGTAATCTCTCATGTCTTCTGCTAGAAACAGTTTTAAATATTCAACTAATCAGACCTAGCCGTTTAAGATGGTCAAAACTGTCCTTGAAGGTTTTTCAATGGCTATCGAACGCTATCGATTCGAAAGCTGACCAAGAAAACCCCTTCCGAGTAAAATTTTACTTACTATATGTCACATTTTTTTCAGAATTTTAGAATGCATCGGAGACCGGAAAATGCGTGGAAAAGCGCAAAATCTAATTTACCCTGTAACTACCCTCGCGGGCAAGTAGAGGGCCAAAATTTTACTCGAACTCGCTTTTCTTCAGTCAGCTTCCGAATGGTTCGATAGCCATTGAAAAACCTTTAACAATAAGTGCAGTTTTGACCATCTTAATTAAAGGATAAACGTTAAACGTAAAAGAAGTAAATTAATTGTATACACATTGTTATTGACAATTATAACGCATAGCCAAATATTCAGAGGTGTGACTTACCTGTGAGATTTTTTATTAGTACATTTTGTGAGAGAAAAAACAAATTCCCCTATGATAAAAACCTTTTACTTTTCAATGTCGCTTTTTCAGGAGTCTTTGGGCATTCATCGAAGAAATAAGAAGATCGCCGGAGAAGTTCGTCGAAGAGAAGCTCCTGGTGACACAGGTAGACGATCATCTGAGCGACACTGGGTCCTGGGGAACAGATTTCGAGGACGAAGGTAACGAGGACAGTGCCTTATCGGTCATGCAAAAAGGACAATCGAATCCAGCGGAAAGCAAACCTGACCAGAAGAATTTACAAAGCACTGCAGAGAAGCTAAAAGATGGGAGCACAGGAGGAGTCTCGAAATTTGACGAGGAGGACGAGGGAACGTACGCAAACTGTGGTCCTATTCAGGAGGACGAGAACACTTATGCGAATTTCCAAGAGCCGCGGATCTTACCTCCGAAGAATATATCCAGATTACACAGTCAGGCGGAGAAATCTTTGGCTGAACAGCTGAAGGAGCAGCTGAAGCTGATGAATACAAAGAGACCAACGATGGGGCCGAAACCTGAACCATTGCGGGCGAGGAAGCCTGAAGCGAAGAATGCGGGTCACGGTCAGCCGCAGAAATCGTTTCTGTATACTGCCCCAAAACCGACACCAAAACCGAAACCGAATGTACCTAGTCAGATGCAAAGTTAGTATGTAACAGATTTACTCGATGAACTATTCTTTTGCTCTCAAGTTGTAAGAGAGCATCTCCAATTCTTAAAGGTAAAAATCATAGATCGGCAGACTTCGGATTTTCAAAATACAAATAGTCCCCATTAGTTAAGAGATACAGCAGATATACAGGGTGGGGCAATAACTATTAGCACCTCAGATATCTTCGAAACTATAAGTTTCACAGAAATATTTGCTCAAATAAAATTGCACAGTACGAAGGGGGCCATCCGGTGGCGATAATAGCTTTTTTGCAGGTGGAGGTACTTCGGACATTTGAAGGTCACCTTCATTTTTTTAAATGGAATGAGGTATTTTTTAATACATCAATCGATGCAGCTAGACATTCGTTATAAAAAAGTACTAACCTATGTATGTTGAAAAGTTAGTAGTTCAGGAGATATTTCAATTTAAATGACTCTAAAACACCATTACTGTCGTACTAATACGTTACACAAGTAAGTAAACGCTAACGTCTTAGTACGACAGTAATGGTGTTTCAGCATGATTAAAATTGAAATATTTCCTGAACTACTAACTTTTCAACATACATAGGTTAGTACTTTTTTATAACGAATGTCTAGCTGCATCGATTGATGTATTAAAAAATACCTCATTCCATTTAAAAAAATGAAGGTGACCTTCAAATGTCCGAAGTACCTCCACCTGCAAAAAAACTATTATCGCCACCGGATGGCCCCTTTCGTACTGTGCAATTTTGTTTCAGCAAATATTTCTGTGAAACTTGTAGTTTCGAAGATATCTGAGGTGCTAATAGTTATTGCCCCACCCTGTATATATGTACATAGATATTTATTTTATTTCTCCATAACTTCGTAGCATTGAAAACAATGCAACAGTATTTTTAATTTCTTCAAATTAAATCTACTCATTCTTACTATAAATACATCGAATCTGCAGTCTATAGATACGTGTTAGTCAAACGAGTCTGCAGCTTAAGCATAATGTTTTAGGAAAGTATTTTTATGGTTTTATAACTGTTAAAAAATGCATTGGGGAAAAATCGATTTGTTGGCCGTTAAAATGATCTCTAAATGTTTGTGAATCTTTCAGGGAGGATGGCAGTGCCTCCACCGCCAGAGCCGAAAAAGTCCAAGAGTCAAACAATGGTCATAGAGAAACCGAGCAAGGATCAAGCGAAGCCTCCGACGAGCCTTAAGAATCTCGACCTCGTGGCTAATTTGCCAGCGCAGACCGAAGGGAGCGAGGACGAGTACGAGGCATTCGACGAGCAAATCATCGAGCAGAATCAAAAGAAGAATATGTTCAGGGTGGACAGCAAGCAGTCGTTGACGAGCGGCCATCAGAGTTCCGTGGAAAGTGTCTATCAGCCGCCTAGTGTAACGAGCTTCGAAGAGGAAGAGGAATATCCGTATGAGATTTACGAGTCGATCACGGAGACGGTAAAAGCTTTTCAATGTCTTGTTTACAGTAATAGTCGTACCGATGGGAAGTTAATGGAGATATTGTGGCCATTTCAGCCGGATGATAATGGCTATTACTTAAGCCCCACTCAGAGGACGCAGAGTTCCGTTGCGCCCCCGCCATTGCCAGTGAAACCACCACATTCTTCGGCTAGTCCTTCTCCAACGTTGAGTAGGACAAGCTTGGACAAGTCGGAAGGTTGGTAGCAGAATCCTCGAAATAATCAATACAATAATTGATAATATTTCGAGAGCTCGGAAGCCAATTAGCGCAAGTCTCTTATCTTGAAATCTTTTAAAACTTGTCAAAAAATGCTAACATGTCAATTGGCTTCTGAGCTCTTCATTTGTTCGACTAACTAAGTCATTTCACAAGTCATGGCGTTCAAATAATCATTTTTAGCTTGACGTTTTAAGTTAAATCATATTACAAGTATCTGTTTCGTTCATAAAATACGAACAAATTACACTGTGTTCAAGACAGAAGTGAATTAGGAAACAAGCAGTTCCCATGATATAATGAAATAGTTACGTCAACGGGAGAATCACCGTAAAAAGGGAAATTAGTCGGTGGCTGTTGGGCAAGAGATGCAGCCTGTTAAAAAGGGCTAGTAAAAACCATGGGTGTAGGGTGGATATTGAAGAAATAAAAAGTCAGTTGATGCTTACTTCCCGTAAGCATCTGCGCGGCAAATGGTGCTTGTACAACCTGCTGCGCGACGCAATTGCAACCAGTTGGGACCGAGCTATCGTGCCCTTTATTTCGAATGAAAATGCGAGCTCGGCTTGCGATCAATTTTTATAAATAATCAAGTTAATGTAAATACAAGTTCTTTTGTTTAATAATCTGAATAACTAGCAATTTCTTGAAAAAATTTCGCGATGAAAGTGAAATTATGTAATAATATAACGTATTAAATGTTAATAATAGCATCGAATTATATCAACGTCAACAATTACGGTTTTATATTGTATTGATAGAATTCTGTGACAGAAGTTGTACGATATGCCCAACGATAAAGAGAAGCGTTCGTTCCAACGTGATCGATAAAACAGAAACAGGAAACCATTAAGAAATTTTGAAGGAGAGAAAGAAACGAACGGAGATGACTTTATCGTGATTGTATCGTCGCAAAAAACTGAAGCGGAAACAGTGTAATGGAATGTGTTCCTGCTTCTATCTGAGGCTGAGCAAACAGCTCTTGGGAGGTCTGGGTGCCCGTTTGGCAGACGAGGTGTCCGATATGATAGTGAGAATTAAAAGGGGCCTTTCAACGTGTTGTTACTCCCATCCGCCTGAGCCACCAGGTATACGAACCTTCTACAACTACCCGTTCGCAATATTTTATCCGTTATCCGTTGTCAACTTCGCGAGAGAAAAGATTAATTAAGAAAATCTAAAAATAACGAGAATTTTCTTTCATATTTGTCAACATCAGCTTTTTAAATACGCATACTGTAGTGTAGGGCGTGGGGTCTTCGGATCTCGAGATTTCAAGGTGAACATCTATCGCTCGTTCCTTCCAAAATTGGAAATTCGGAACGTGTTCCGAACAGCCCAAAAATATGCACACCTGCAAGGGTAGAATTCTAACTTTAAAATCCACCCCATGCCGAGGGACCAACGGACTGCTGATCTTTACCATTCAACCGAGTTAAATACCCGGTTAAATACCAGTCGACGCAGTGATTTGGTCGCGGTCGGTTCGACCGAAGTCGTCTCTAAAGTCTTCGATCTCTAAATACTTGTGGAACCATTACCATACATTTTATTATTGTCCAGTTAAAAAATTTACTAACGAAACGAATTTTCAATCGGTGTTTAGTTAATTTTAAACTTTAAACTTTTCAAGTAATAGTATCGCGAAGCGTGATACTCTAAGAGCTCTACTCGGAGCTAGCAAATCCAATGTCTTCGTTCAGTTTGTGGAATACGTTCAAAGACAATACTACGGCACATCTGTTAAACGCGCGAATAAGTAAAAATTATTTTGCGCAAGTGTGATCATTTTTAGAAGAATAGCGATCCGGAAATGGCGACTATCATTGGTGATCCGAAACGAAACGTGTCCTTGAACACTGCGATACGCCGACAGGCTAGCCTTTCGGAATGTCTCACCCAGGCTGCTCTCACTCAAGCTCGGCTCAACTTAGCAAGTCAGTTCCTCAATTTAACAACTAGAACGTCGTTCTTCCATAATTTACTTTTTACTCATTTTAAATTGTGACCAGGGGGTTGAAAGGTGGGGAATGAAATCAAAATTATTGTTGAGAATTTTAGAAAAAGAAATGTTATTCAGCTATCGAGACATCTTTCTTATAAAACTAATTTTATTTAGATACCTTCAATTCTCTAAAACTACCCTCTAACAAATTGATTATCGCCTTCTGCCTTGCGCCCTTTAAAAATCATTCTTCACAAATTACTTTAAAAATTACAAAATTCTGTATTAGCTAATGGTGTTAGATATTTGGAACGGTACTAAAAAACTAAAACGTACCTAACTGTAAAAATAGGAGAAACGTTAGATTAATTCAGTATAACTGGTACGTTATCTTCAACTTATTCAAATGATTCAGATAAGAAACGAACTTTTCTGATCCGTAATCTAATTATCGTTGAACGGTACATACCTACAATTTCTTGAATATTCCTCTCACACGTTGCTACGTGTGTTTTCAGTTTGGATAATTTGGATAGCAGTTAATGTGTGCTCTATTGATTGCAGAACGATCTCCAGACAAAAAGTCAGCGACACTGCCACACTCGAACAGCAACACCTCGTTATCATCGGAAAGAGCCACCCGGCCACTGCCGCCGCCCCCTGAAAGACACTCCTACATCGATAAGCCTTGGTTCCACAATGTTACCAGAGAACAGGCGACTGCTCTCATTACAGAACGTATGTGCCCTCTAATAAACAAGCTTGCAACCAATTAACGATATAGGGTGGTTTAATTAACCCTTGCATGGCGATGTCCGGGTCCGTTTGGACTTTTGGACTCGGCATCTCGAAGGCGTCATCTAGCTAGTTCCCGAGGATTAATTTAAATGTAAAACTACATTGAAAAATTTATTTAAATAACCGTGCCTAACTGTACCCTTTCGAAAGGAACTTATTGTAGAACCTGAATGTACTATCGAAGCAGTTGTTAACGAAGCGTTTGAAATACCGTTTAGGAAATACTTACGGAAATCCGCAAGATGGATACTTCCTGCTGAGACCGTCAACCACAAACATGAACAACCCTTTGGCTCTGGTCCTTTGGTACAAAGATAGGGTTTACAACGTCGCAGTCAGAAAAAGGCCAGATAACAGGTAAAAATGATTCATCATTGTTGAAAACAACTAACATTCTTAGCCCGTATTCAGACGTCATTGTTAAGCACGGGCCTCTGCGAGAATGTAGCAGGAAAATGTTCCTTAAACCTCCTTACGCTTGTCAATTACTTTATCGATTTGTATTCGTGGCATAAAAGTATTGCGATATGTGACCAATGCTATGAGAATCTAATGCTTACAGCGTTACCGAATGTTCTAGAAAATTTTGACTATGGACATAAGTTAAAAACTGGCACAACTGAACTAGTTGTAAATTTGTCTGACTAACGATAAGCTCTGCGCTAAAAAATAGCTGAATTTTCAAAGGTCGATTTCACCCCGTTAAAATGAATTCGGGTAGCATTGAATTTTCGGGTTTGAGATTATTACTTGCAAATTAGTTGTAAAGGTGTGTATAAAATTGCGAGACCAAGTTCTGTGTCAAAGTATATCTTGTATGTTTAAATCCGATAAAAGGATTCGGTATTTAAATATAATTTTTCTTGTTTAGTTATGCATTAGGTTCTGCTAAAGTAAACGAGCAGTGCTTTGCCAGCGTGGAAGAAATAGTGATGTTCTACGCGAGAGAAGAGCTAGTTCTCCACAGTGGCGGAGGAGAGGTGGGAAGAACAAAATTGGCTGACACACCCCCGAAATAATAAATGGAAAAAAAATTTTGCTGTAGGCATGTGCCGAAGCGAAAGGAAGAGAGCTCGAGAACAAAATCGCTGTGTACTACTTAAAATCGTTTAGTGCGATGCATGTAGTGCCTAGGGATTCTGGGATGGATTTAATCGAATATGTTACAGGATTTTGATACGCGTATCAGCTCACAAAGTGCCTTTGTATCTGCAACAAGTTTGCACGCCGCAAGAGAAACTTAATTTGGTATAATTTTGTGTACTTTACATGTCTACGAACCTCTGATGCACTCACATACCCATATATGCAATTGAAAACGTTTAGCATATGTACAAAGAGGATCTCTTACCAAATAGACTTGTATATTTTTAATAAAATACTATACGATTTTTACTATAATTGGATACATTTTTTTTAAGTAAACTGCATCCAAGAATGAAAAATTATCTGTAAATACATTTTGTTTTAGCTATTATAAGTCGTTGAGAGAAACGCGAATAATATTCCAAGTTCTTTGATTTTGTTTTATTATGTATTTACTTAAAAAAAAAATTATAGAAAATAGTCGAAGCGTGTCAATTTAAATGACACAATCATAATTTTTTATTTTTATTCGAATCTTCAAGGAAGATGCAAGGTCAAGGATAAACCTTGATGAATCAAGATCGCGTCAGGGTCAGTTATATATATTTTTTTCTATATTTATATTTTTCGAAATTTTTGTTCGAAAATTATCTACATTTCTTTACAATTAGAAAAAAAACATAATATTCCGACTCTCGAACTGAACGCGCTCTATCAAGCCCTATTTAGCCGCCATAATTTCAAATCAACGCTTGTACATTGTACATACAATAGAAATACAGAAGAAAATAAATCTGTCTGTAGGAGATAACTCCGTCCGTCGTTTATCAATCACCGACACAGTCGAAAATCATACGAATATGAATACCAGGGGGACACGTATGTATAATTTCTCCGGCAGTATTTATCTGTATTTTCAACGATTTAAAGCGATAAAAGAATTGTTAGGTAAACACTTCTACGATCAAGGTTCTAGCACTCGAGAACATCGAGAACTGATTGTCGCGTCCGTTACGTGATACTTATGCCATGATGCCATGGTATACCTCCGCACGTGACCACTAAAGAGTTCTCGTCGTCACCAGTCGTCACACAGTGAACCTGTGTGTGGGCTTGAACTTTGAACTGGTTATTCAACAATTGCAAGACAATTACAATGACGCGCGACGTTCCATGCATTTGATATTCGACGATAAGAACACTCGGTAACTCGGTATCGAACCTCTATCTCGAAATGCTTCTGTATCAACGTACCGAGATCAAATCAAAATTCAAAGAGAATATACATTCAAAAGATTTCAAAGTTTGATTTGAGAGCATGATAAACAAACGCGTCATAAAATAATATTCGCTACATTCTTATATAAAATCAATATTTACCTTTTCGAAAATTCTGGAGATAAATATTCTATTCTCATTTTGATGGAATGCGGATAGGTAAATATATACAGGTGGGCAATTTGGAGCGCAACGCCGACGATGGTTGTAATAATTCCCTAGATTGGTGGTTAGTTTCTTTGGTTATGTTGCGTTGTTGGCGTAACGTGGTGGTGGTGGTAGTAGCGATGGTAGGGAAACACACGACAGGTTTGTGCGCACCGCCCCGTTAACTGTTTGTGACTGAACGTCAATTGAGCGGCTGATTTAGCTTGTCAGTTGAGGCTTTTGAGACAGTATCTCGTGGATCCGGGGCGTTGTACCGAAAATGTTATTGAAACTGTAAACAGTCGTGATCGGGATTGTTCGGTCGCGGTTTGTGACAGCGTGATAAACAACAGAGTGGTGACATGAGTCAGCGTAGACGGTGCAGCGTGATTTTAAGCGGGAATAATGGTGCGCTAGATAAGAAGTGTTAATCGTTTGGAACATCGTTTGGGAGAGCAATGGAAGATGAACAACCGGCGAGAGAGGCGAACAAGATTTGTGGTGTGTGCGGCGACCGTGCTCTCGGCTACAACTTCAACGCGGTGTCATGCGAAAGTTGCAAAGCTTTTTTTCGCAGGAACGCTTTAAAAAATAAGGTGAACCACCCAGAAAGCCCTCCTACCGTTTTTTCACCTGTCGATTTCTGACGATCGCCGGATACGATTCAATCGTCCGATCGATAACGAGTCAAAGTGCCAATGCGTGTTCTATATTTTTGGCGCAGCACGGTGCCGTTCGTTCGACGTTCCGGTATTTTTCTTTTTGTCAACACGAGCCAGCATGTTAGGGGAAAAATCACGACTCTTGTGAGAACGAAATTTCAATTTTTACGATCGACGCGCGACCATTTTCAACAATTTTCTGTGAATTTTATTGGTTTTATTACACTGATGTTGTCCATATGAGAAAGAAGTAGGACATCGATGTAATCGTAATGTATACTTTTTAGCGCTTCCTTACCATTCGAAAGTATATAATACAGAAAACAAATGAGAATAACGTAGTTTAAAAAGCATCTGTAAAGATTAAGAGAAAAGATTCGGTACTCCGACTATAAAAATAATACTATTCTGTTTGTTAACCCGCTGTGATTCAAACATTTCATATATTTTCTCAGGATTTCCGGTGCCCCTTCACAGAGAATTGTAATATTACACCGGTCACGAGGCGCTTCTGTCAAAAATGTCGTCTAGACAAATGCTTCGGCATCGGCATGAGAAAGGAATACATAATGTCGGAGGAGGACAAGGTGCTAAAAAGACAAAAGATAGAACAAAATCGTGCAAAAAAAAGACCCCCCACGGAGAGCAGGAAGGGGTCCAAGAGCAAGAAACAATGTGTCGAGGATTGCGCTTACGAAGACACTTCTATGTCTGTTAATTCGGTTGCGTCGACTGTGTCCGATACGTACTTCTGGGAGTCAGATAGGAAATACGCCGATCTAGACGCGAATAGGCAAAATGTAGCGGAAAGCATGAGTCCCGCAATAGCTGCTAGCGTTCCGAGTCCTTCTAGTCCACCGCAAAATGGAATCATAACCGGGTCAAAGACGCTTGACGCGATGAAAGATTCTTCTCATAGTTCTAGTTCAAATTATGATAGTTACGATCAATCTTCTCGCCATGAGGAGAACGATATCGACGTGGAAAAATTTCAAATAGATACTAGTCCACAGATGCAAAATCAGGATAGGTTCGAAAAAGCGAAACTGGTGTCCCGTAAAGCGGAAGGGGACAACAATCTTGTTACAAGTTCCAGGAAGTTCGAGCAAAATGTATTGGACTTGAACTCCGAGTTTGGCTCGAATAACAATGAATCTGTAAAATATTCGCCCGTATTTGTCAATACGTCTGATTACGACAAGTACGGACGTAATCCTGTAGAAAACTCTGTATATAGCGGTCATACATCATATCCAAAAAAACAGAATTTCGACCTAAACCCAAGCACACCCGTGAGTTTGCATTCTTGTCTGGAAGAGCAAACGATATGCGAAAAACCGAACAAGGAAACGTGTCCGAAAGAAAACGACGCAGTCATGAAATTCTCAGACGAGCCAGTTCCAGTCTCGGTGCTCGTTAACAATTCGAATTTTATCGCCAAGCTACTGCAAAATCAGGACATATTTTTGAAAATCATGACAGACTCGGCAGTTGTTAACAAGTTGAAAGAGGATCCACAGATTTGCGAGTTTTTCAAAGAAAACGGTCCCGTGGTTGAACATGGAACAGGACCCGAGCACAACGTACAAATTCAGTATAAGGAAGACTCGAAGTTTACCAATATTTCGAGTGACGAATTTTCGCAACCGTTAAAAGTGAAAGAGAAGCACGTGGATAATCCGATCCTGACCGATCTAATTACAAATTCCAATCGAGAAGAATGCGTGAAGCAGCACATGGATTCTGGGGGCAACAATGACTGGAATAAAAATGTAACGGATGTGACGAGGGATGTGCTGCAAGATGTGCAAAGGTATAGAGATAGCGGTATACCGAAATAGATGAAAATTCCAAGAAACGCGTCAACTGCTGATTTCTTTTCAGAGTACCTATCGTTGCGAACTCCATCGAATCTATTCTCTGCGAGGCGATAAAATTAGAGTTTTCGGCATATTCTGCTCTCGGAGGTATGGAGTCCAGGAGGGAATTGAACGACGCCGAAAGAGCAAAGTTGAACGAATTAATAGTAGCTAACAAGGCATTGTTAGCTCCTCTGGATGAAGATATAACGAATTTAATCGAGGAAGATTGTAAATTTAAGGTAACGTGTTTAAAGTAACGCGACGTCGCGTCGGCTGCGATTTTATCCGGTAACGCTTGAGTCTGCTTGCAGAATAACTTTGGTCAGTCCGATCCAGCATTACTAGACGTTATCAATTTAACTGCCATCGCCATAAGACGCTTAATTAAAATGGCGAAAAAGATCAACGCTTTCAAAAACATGTGTCAAGAAGATCAGATAGCTCTGTTGAAAGGGGGTTGCACGGAGATGATGATTTTAAGGTCTGCCATAAATTACGATGCCGAGAAGGACACGTGGTGGATACCACATAGCCAGGAGAGCATGTCGAACATAAAGGTCGACGTGTTGAAGGAAGCGAAAGGGAACCTCTACGCCGAGCACGCTCGGTTCATAAGGAGCTTCGATCCGAGATGGCGGGACGAGAACATAATTTTAATTTTAAGCGCAATCTCCTTGTTCACGCCTGATAGGCCGAAAGTGGTACACAATGACGTCATTAAACTGGAACAAGTAAGCGAAACGCATTTCAAACCGATGCAACGGGGTCTTGTATAATTTTAACAACGCGTTTTCTGTTTGTAGAACTCGTATTATTACTTGCTTAGACGTTACCTGGAGAGCGTGTACCCAGGCTGCGAGGCCAAGTCCATGTTTTTGAAATTGATTCAGAAAATATCTGATCTTCACAGACTGAACAATGAAGTCGTCGGAGTTTATCTTAATTTAAATCCATCCAGAGTGGAGCCACTTCTCATAGAGATATTTGACTTGAAACACTGATCAATTTATATACATATGTATTTAGTATCTTGACCTGCCGAACAGGCAAATGATTAGGTCCGCTAATCGTCTCTTTCTATTACTACTTTAGTCAACCACGCATCACAACAATTCTTTTAGTAATCGTACGTTCGTAGAGACAGCGTACAGCAATAATTTCAATGTCTAAAAGTCTAAACAAAAGATAAGTCACGTAAAAATGATTAAGTATTCGAAATGAGAATATCGTATTGCAAATATATATAGTGTATATATGGTATGGTATATAGTATATATACACCCAACACAGATTATGTACATACGTATTACGTATAGATATACATATTGGTTATAAAGTGTACTATTATATACGATTAATGTTGATGCTTAACATTGAAAATGGAGCTACTCTTATCAAATTTTACGTGTATATGATATGGACGTACATTTAAAGGAAAACAAACCTGTCTATATACGCTAAATGAATTAATTAATTCCAGTTTGAAGTTTGCGTAGATGATCGATTGATCTTAATCGAACAAGCGAACGCTTGCGAACAAACGAAAGATAGATCAATTAATATCGTTGACTCGTTATTCTAGATTTTATATTATATAAACAAAGATTATAGTTCCAATCGGACATGTAAAAGTATTGCGTCTCTTTGCATAAATTATAAATCTCTCTGTCTAGCGAGAACGAACGCATACGTTTAGCGTTAGCCGAATATGTAACTCTTTATCTTATACGGTTGTTAACGAGGATGTATATTTTGTCGAGAGTACCTTGAAAAAACTGTTACGTCTAGAGAAAATCTTTGTTATACTTATACCAAGCTTGATGTTCATGTTTCACACATCTTCACGCATGTCGGAAATATTTGTTTGTTTTAGAACAAATTACAAATTTCAGAGGAGTTGGAAACAAAACATGAATTCAGCTCTTGGTATAACTGGAAATCTATATTATATAATAATAATTAAAATAATAATAATAAGATAGATTCGCTCCAAGCATGACCTGAATGACGCACGTTCGCGTTACGAACTTTTAAATGTACACTATTGTGATATATTGTGTCGAAATATATTTTTCAAAGAATTTTTATGTCTGTTTTTGTGAATAAGTTATTTGGAATGTTCGTCGGTATCGAACAACGGATCTGAAATAAGAACAGCAAGAGTAATCGAAATATTAGGGGCTACTACTTATCTAGTTTCGCAACTATTCAGGTAACATTAAAATTACTTACTTCGCATCATTCGTCTTCAGTTATCACGAATTGGTAACCAAGCAATTGGAGGATAACGACCAACATGAGCAGAGTGGCAGAGAGAAAAAACGCCAGACTGGCTAACATAATGAAAACATATCCCATGGTTCTAAGAGTAAACGAGAACAGACAGACGATCCAGTCCCAGATGGTTTTCAGTATCATTTCCTTTACACTCGGTAATTTATCCGAAGGATTCGACGCGTCTCGATATCGAGCAAGTATACATCAATTGATTAAAAAATCGAATTAAATTTCACGAAAATATCGAACACGAGTGTCAATTGTTACAACGAAATCATAATACGAACTCGATGCTTCGAGATATGTACTGGGCATTTATTTACGTGTGAAAAATATGTATAATGTGTAGTATTTTAAGCACATTGCAGCATCGATGAGATGACAGACTTCTCGAGATCGGTTTTGGCACTTTGTTCGTTCAATCTCTGGCGATTTTCAATCTCAGTCTCCTTTCACGGTATTGCAAGGCACTAATATCGGCTTCGATTTTATCTTCTCTACGGGCTTCGCATAATTCTCCCGTTTGTAATGGTAAAATATCTCAGCGTTGTTCTGGTACGGTTTTGGGAAAGCCCAGTTGATTTTTTCGGCAGCTAGGTAGCAAGCACCTGTGGCTCCCGAGACTGTTAAACGGTACAAACTTAGCTCGTCTAACGCATCCGAGTCGTGAATCTCACCGAGGAAACTGTTCTTGATGTACTCCCACGATTTCCAGACAGAACCAACGCAGATTACTTTCAGACCGCCCTGGGCTAACTTTGCTGCCTACAAAACAGGATTTTTTCATTGCAACGCGTCCACCGTAAGACTGAACATAAGACAGGAAGCGAACGACTCTTTCAAGTGCGGTAGAACTTCGCTTATCCAAACATGTTGGTGGACAAAGCAATTTGGATAGCGAGTTCTGATAATCGAGGTTCGCTAGCTGTCCTTGCTTAGCTGCTTCTATCAATTCTGATACTATTTTTTAAGAAATTTTAATTTTTCCAGATTTCCACTTTAACAGCGATAGTTAAATGGTTCTGATCGACATATAGTAATGTTACCCTGTCGACTCGACCGAATAAGAGGATAATACAGTTTAAAATTATTCTATGTATCTATTTTCTACTGTACGCAAATCATTTAGTCAGACTACGAAGTTAGATTACCCTTTCAGCCTTGTTCGCCAGAGCCACGATATGTTTAGCAAGTAGCACCCCGCATTCTTTCATCAGGTGTAGACAAAGCGGGTCTTCTTTCTCACAGCCCTTAGCGATTTCCACGGCGAAGCTTGCAAATTTACTTTTATCGAAATCCTTGTACAAATGTTGCAACATGTCTGTTCTATCCGACGCCTTGAAGAAATTCCTAAAAGCTGGCCATACATAGCTGATCGGTTCCGGAGAGGGAAACAGACCGTCGATGTCGTCGAAGACGTATTTACAGGCTCGATGGGTTAACCAGTAAGCTAAAAATACAATTTTACCTTATACGCGACTGCTAAGACGAATAATGTCAGACTATATCGCAGAGTAGAGTAAAGTAGAAGAACTAGAATCAGTGTCGCCAGGTCGCCAGCAATCGAGGGGAAGCAAGTATCTCCTCTCTGATGACCAGTCCAGTCTACGGCGCGGGCACCGTGGTCTACGGTCTTACAAGGAGAGTGCAAGGCCTTCGGGTCACCGATTAAGTTGAGATTTTGTATACTTATAGATCTCGATCTCCCTTTTACGAATATATACCATTATAGGGGCAAACACTCAATATTTGTTGAGATACTCATAAACAAAGTTTTTTCATAACCATTAGTATAAATATGCTATTGTAGAGCTAGGAAGTATACAACGAATAATTTTATGGTGTAGTGGCAACGTACTAAACTTACAATCCGGTGGGCTAGAGTTCGATTCCCGTCTAGGGAAAAATATTTTTTTACTTATTTATTTACATTATTTATTCGTTGTGTAACATTGACTTGTTTATAAGAGATAACACATTTATTACAAATCAAAGAACAAAAGTTTTAATAAATTATAAATAAATTAACCGAAATGAATGAAATAGTTAATTATACCCTCTCATATCTGGCAGGGGATAGGAATGCGATGTTATGAAGGAATTACACAGAAATTACGCGTTTAATAAATCTCTGTGAAAAAGGATCAGGAAATTGGAAAAAAAGCGACGAATGACTGAGAATTTCTTTAATTTTTTGTTACCCACCGCTGCCTTCATCTCCCATGATGTGTCCCCAGCCTCCGCATTTCGCAATTGTCCCATCAGTGTTAATCATGATTGCGTTACTGCCAGTTCCAGCGATCAGGATGATTCCGCCGTTATCGGAGGCAGTCCTCAGACCACCTAACGTATCCGAACCAATAAAATAATCTTTCGCTGCATTAGGATATTGTTCGCGCATCGTTTCCACAAGAACAAGGTTCGACTCGTCCTCGCATCCGCTAAGACATAGCCCCTAGTCGTTTTTAAAAAGACACAGGTCATATTGTGCGCATTGAGTGTCCTAATGACAGAGGCAAACTTTTCAAGTTTCTTGCAAGCTCTCGAGATACTCACTAAGGCGTTCAAGGGAACCGTTTCAGGTATACCCAAGCTTTCTTTTCCTCTTTGAACCATCGCGTTGATCCTAGCCGCTGTTTCCTCTATCCCCAGAATCTGAGTGAGAAATGTAAATGATTCAGTGCAGAAGCGACGAAATTGTCGGGTCATTTCACACCAAATGGATATGGTGTCAACCAGGACTGTCGTAGCAGATATCGAGCCCAGCGCGCGGGGCCCACGTAACGGGCATTATACTGGCTGAACGTCGCACAGTGGTCTGGAGACCCTGTTTTCGTGGCCAAAATTCAATTTTTCAACTTTAATACATTGAAAAACAATTTTTCCTATAAAGTAACAACCTTTTAAAGCTCCCAAATCCAAAATATTATTCATTTTAGATAATTCTGTGATGAGATACAGCGTTCTAAAGACAAAGTCAGAAAATTCAAAGTAAAATAAAACGTTTTAGATTTCAATCACCGAATATCAGAAAATAGATTTTAACGATGATTTTATATATGTTAGTAAGCGCATTTCAAATATTTAATCCATTTTTAAGCATTGTTTAGTCCATACATGAATAGCGGAAATTAATGACATTTCAAACTTTGAAAAGAATTATACAAAAACGTTTAAGACCGCTAAGCATCGGACTTGTTTTATATGAAAGCTTGAACATTTACTAAGAAGATCATGTAAATTTTAACTGCAATCTCCCGCAATCTTGAACTATAAACGGATTTTAACAAATACGGGCCCGCGATTATTTGACGCCTGGATACGCAGTTCCACTTGAATCTTGCATAGCAGCTTGGAATTACAATGTATGTACATATGTTTTCTCTGTGCCAGTCAGAGACCTCGAAAACCTCCCATTACTAGTTTTCGTATAATTCCTATGAAGAATTCAATCTTATCTACTTTTCCGCGATTTCTAGACAATAGTATGCATGGTGATAATTGTTAACAAGATTTTTCAAATATTTCCGATGATCTGACAAAAAAATTATTCCAACGAAAGTTAATCAGTATTCACTTTTCTACAAACTTTAATACAAAAAGTTAAAGAAAAATCACTTTTTTTATAAAAAATGAAGGTCACCTCAATGTTTTAAATATTAACATATATTTTTTACTTCATAATATTCTAACTGGTATCAAGACGAATCCAACGACATATAATAATATAACATTAAACCTTGAAATAACGCTACAATAGTTTTGGCCACAAAAACCGAGCTACCAGACCACTGTGGGTCGCTCGAAGCTGCTCGAAGCACACGATGCCTCGATTCTGGCCATGGCAGCTAAGCTAGCGTGGGCTCGTAATCTGCCCTCGGCACCAGTGTCGCCAGGTCGCCAGCAATCGAGGGGAATCAAGTACTCCCTCTCTGATGACCAGACCAATCTACGGCACAGGCACCATGGTCTACAGCAGGCATGGACAAAAATAGCACGCGAGCTAGGGAATTCAAGGAATACCCCCACTTTTCCCGGCCGCGCCTCTCAATCCCCTTGGCAGCCATAGTTGCACCGAGCACTAGGGCCGCTACGGGGAGCGAGACGCGCGGCCGGGAGAAGTGGGGGAATTCCACGGGTATTCCTTGAATTTCCTAGCTCGCGTGCTATTTTTGCCCATGCCTGGTCTACGGTCTTACAATTAGTGGGGGGGGGGCGTTGGAGTGTGCGCATGGTGCTGGAATGGGATAGTGGAAGGGGAAAAAGAGGGGAATGTGTGAGCTCCGTTTCGAGCTCAACTGGCGATACTGCTCGGCACCAGCCCGGCACAGTGTCGGCAGGTCGCCAGCAATCGAGGGGAACCAAATACCCCCTCTCCGATGACCAGTCCAGTCCAGTCCAGTGTCACCAGATGAGCGCCGCGCACGCGCAACGTGTCACATATTACTCTACTCTGGTCATCAGAGAGGGGGTAACTTGTATTCCCCTCGAGTGCTGGTTTGGTCAATTTCTGGCGACTCTGGCCCGGCCAGTGCTGCCAAGTCGGCTCCAAACGGAGCCACAGATCTCGGAAATACTCTCCTCCTTTTCCCCTTCCACTATCCCATTCGCCTCACTCAATCCTCGTCACGCACGCGTAACGTGTCTCCCATTTGCCCCACTCAATCCCCGTCGCCCATGCGCAACGTGTCACATATTACTCTGGTCATCAGAGAGGGGTACATCATATATCGGCGTGATTCCCCTCATCTGGCAGCACTGGGCCCGGCACAATCCTGGCCAGTGTCGCCACATGAGGGGAATCACGGTCTGATGATGTACCCCCTCTCTGATGTTGCGCGTACGCGGCGCAACGTGTCACATATTACTCGAGAGGCCTTCGATGACGCACAATACAATGGCGCACGGCTCTATGGCGCACACTAAACTGGACACAGCTCTTTTGCGCACACGGCGATTTGGCGCACGGCGGGATTGCACACCACAGAATACGAATTGCGCACATGTAGAATTGGACACAAAATGGACTGCGCGCGGAACGAGAATTCAGCTGTAGTTTACCATCATGAGTTGTGCTGGGTGATTGGTTTATGGTTATATTTTCTAGTTATATTTTCTATATATGCATAATATGTCTACATTAGTATCAGAATTTTTCAGTAGTGTTAGTTTTACGGATTATTGTGTAAGATGTGATGAATATTATAAATTACAAGGTATATACCGATAACTCTCTAAAAAAGTATGAACGAAACAAATATTAAATTTTAAAATTGGGATATATTTTATATGTTGCAGAAATAAAGACAGTGATTTTTGACGCTACCCATCATTATTGAAAAACTTGTAAGTACAAGGTGTATTATGTATCTAATAAAGTAAATAATGCTTTCTTGTATCACATATTACTTACCATTTTACTAATTTTTAGTTTTGGAACGAGTCCTGTGTATTTGTAATATATTTTAAAATAATTATATTGTTATATCCAACTTTATTTATATACATGATATAATAGTTACGTATATTAATTTTTGAAAAATTGTTTTAGGTCATTGTGTCGCCACTAAGATATGCTGTGATTTTTCTTCCGTCAAAAATGCTGCTCCGGTCTAGTCCCGGACATATTAGTACATATATATCGGTAACATGTGGGAGAAAATTTAACGGGCGATTCTTCAAGATAGTATGAGACGAAAATTGAGAAAAAAAATGGTGATGTTCATTTTCAATGGATGAAAATCATCAATTGAATGCTAAAGTCTGATTAAAATATTTTAGATAAGTAAATTCTGTCTGTAAAAAGTTAGTTCAAAAGTAATGGACATGATACTTTGTGATTTCTTTAATTATATTTTACAGACGATGCAATCTGTGCCAATTAAGATTCTCTGAGGCCTCCCAAGGATTTGAGAACCTGACATTGGGATACCGAGAATAAAATTCTCCGCCTGTGTGTATTGTGAAGAAAATTTTCATCGTCATAGACCCGGCATAAGTGTAGGATATGAAAGTGCAAGGTATAAATCTCTTTATAATCAATACTTGAACTCAGTCTGCAATAGGTTAAATTTGTATAATTTCCATATAATTTGTTTTCAGCTGAAACAGTGAAATTGCCAATGAAGATGATAGTTTCGAATCTGCTGCTTGTACTGATGAATACAATTTATCGTTTCAAGAGATACCTTTGAAAAGGAAGGGCTTAGATTGGTGATTTTTTTAATGCTAAATATCATTGCAACAGCTATAGCTAAAAAGAACAAGCAAATTAAAATGTAATCTTTTGTTGTAATGGTTTAATTGCAGGTCATAATAGATTAAGATAAGATAAGAATAATTAAGAATAAGTTATATAATAAGTTAACAAATATTGTATTATATGTATACATGAAAAATATGAACATGAAAAATACATACAGAATCTACAAATCTTATTCGTTATGGTTATCATATGCTCAGTTATGTTTGGAATATAAAACGTAAATTTTAAAAATAATATCAGCAATCCCACACGGTCTCTGCAGGCATTTGTCTTGCCGTTAACTTTCGTTTGTTTCGAATACTACTGTTCATCATAACTACATCTTCTTTTGCTATTGAATTTTCTTGTAGTGGTTTCGATAACTTGTACTGTGTCACTTCGATCATTGGGTGCTGTTTTGAAAATGGAAAACTTCCTGGAAAATCAGTGGGTAGTTTTATTTTGAAAACATACTTTCTACAAACATTGTCGAATATTTGTTTGAATGGTAACACCGTTTCTCGACTAAGCTGAAGCATTTCTTGCTTCATCTTCTCATGCTCAATTGTATGCATTCGTTCCGGATGACTGTGATCGTGTAATAATTCAATACACCCATCACCGACGTCCATCATTGCCCCACGACCAGAGTTGGGCAGGAATTAATTACATGAGTAATTAATTACATCTTCAATTACATGTGCAAAAGTAGACTATAATTACAATAAGAAAACGGTGAAATGGTCCAAAACATAAAAATTAGTGGTTTAAAAGAACAATTACACTGAAGTAATTGTTAGACTCAATTACAATTACTGTAATTGTGTTAAGTAATAGCAATTACTTCTTTCACAATTACTGGAATTGTATTTCTGCAATTCCAAATTACAGTAATCGGTAAGTAATTGTAATTGAAATTACATTTTGCCCAACTCTGCCCACGACACTCCGTAGTGCGGCGTGTGTTACAGCGAAAAATATTTTTGGTGCGTTTGTCTTCATTATAAGTGTAATTATTATATACGTAAATAAAACTACCCACTGATTTTCCAGGAAGTTTTCCATTTTCAAAACAGCACCCAATGATCGAAGTGACACAGTACAAGTTATCGAAACCACTACAAGAAAATTCAATAGCAAAAGAAGATGTAGTTATGATGAACAGTAGTATTCGAAACAAACGAAAGTTAACGGCAAGACAAATGCCTGCAGAGACCGTGTGGGATTGCTGATATTATTTTTAAAATTTACGTTTTATATTCCAAACATAACTGAGCATATGATAACCATAACGAATAAGATTTGTAGATTCTGTATGTATTTTTCATGTTCATATTTTTCATGTATACATATAATACAATATTTGTTAACTTATTATATAACTTATTCTTAATTATTCTTATCTTATCTTAATCTATTATGACCTGCAATTAAACCATTACAACAAAAGATTACATTTTAATTTGCTTGTTCTTTTTAGCTATAGCTGTTGCAATGATATTTAGCATTAAAAAAATCACCAATCTAAGCCCTTCCTTTTCAAAGGTATCTCTTGAAACGATAAATTGTATTCATCAGTACAAGCAGCAGATTCGAAACTATCATCTTCATTGGCAATTTCACTGTTTCAGCTGAAAACAAATTATATGGAAATTATACAAATTTAACCTATTGCAGACTGAGTTCAAGTATTGATTATAAAGAGATTTATACCTTGCACTTTCATATCCTACACTTATGCCGGGTCTATGACGATGAAAATTTTCTTCACAATACACACAGGCGGAGAATTTTATTCTCGGTATCCCAATGTCAGGTTCTCAAATCCTTGGGAGGCCTCAGAGAATCTTAATTGGCACAGATTGCATCGTCTGTAAAATATAATTAAAGAAATCACAAAGTATCATGTCCATTACTTTTGAACTAACTTTTTACAGACAGAATTTACTTATCTAAAATATTTTAATCAGACTTTAGCATTCAATTGATGATTTTCATCCATTGAAAATGAACATCACCATTTTTTTTCTCAATTTTCGTCTCATACTATCTTGAAGAATCGCCTGTTAAATTTTCTCCCACATGTTACCGATATATATGTACTAATATGTCCGGGACTAGACCGGAGCAGCATTTTTGACGGAAGAAAAATCACAGCATATCTTAGTGGCGACACAATGACCTAAAACAATTTTTCAAAAATTAATATACGTAACTATTATATCATGTATATAAATAAAGTTGGATATAACAATATAATTATTTTAAAATATATTACAAATACACAGGACTCGTTCCAAAACTAAAAATTAGTAAAATGGTAAGTAATATGTGATACAAGAAAGCATTATTTACTTTATTAGATACATAATACACCTTGTACTTACAAGTTTTTCAATAATGATGGGTAGCGTCAAAAATCACTGTCTTTATTTCTGCAACATATAAAATATATCCCAATTTTAAAATTTAATATTTGTTTCGTTCATACTTTTTTAGAGAGTTATCGGTATATACCTTGTAATTTATAATATTCATCACATCTTACACAATAATCCGTAAAACTAACACTACTGAAAAATTCTGATACTAATGTAGACATATTATGCATATATAGAAAATATAACTAGAAAATATAACCATAAACCAATCACCCAGCACAACTCATGATGGTAAACTACAGCTGAATTCTCGTTCCGCGCGCAGTCCATTTTGTGTCCAATTCTACATGTGCGCAATTCGTATTCTGTGGTGTGCAATCCCGCCGTGCGCCAAATCGCCGTGTGCGCAAAAGAGCTGTGTCCAGTTTAGTGTGCGCCATAGAGCCGTGCGCCATTGTACTGTGCGCCATAGAGCCACCCCCATATTACTCTACTCTGGTCATCGGAGAGGGGGTACTTGTATTCCCCTCTGGTGCCCGTTTCGGCACTATCTGGCGACACTGATTCTGGTTGCTCGGTCCATTTTAAGAGAGCAGCACGATCCCCAGTTTTCGGGATCGTTTTACGTTTTACATGGATTGTAAGAGATAGAAACTAAATTGAATGTTACTTCTTCCCCATTTTCTTTACAGTTGCATCGATCACGTCTTTATGAAAAAAAAATTTTTTTTTAACTAGGGACCGTGCTGCCCTCTTAAAATGGACCGAGCGGCCAAGATTGTGCCAAAGCAAGAATACGAGCCCACGCGAGCTTATATATGTGCCATGGCCAGAATCTAGCATTTTTGTAGGTTTACAGGAGATGTTCTAATATTTTTTCAATTTACGATTATTCAAATTGTAAAAATACAACCACGAAGAATTATTCAAGACATTTCTTTCTTTCGGGTATATATTATTGAAAAAAAGGATAGAAATTGTGATAGACAGATTCTCGTTATTTCTATGAAAATCAACGTAAAATAGTCGGTTTTAGTGCTGCGTAAACCTACTATTAACAGTTGATAACCGCGAACGTGGGAGGAGTAGATGAATTTTCGCGTAGTGCGGAACGACCCTATATTTCCAAATACCAAAATATATATATATATATATATATGTATTATTATTACTATTACCCAATGGTTAGTTTGTGGCCCTTCAACCTCTGTCAGCGGTCCCCCTTCACCGTCCATGATTATGAAGGTAGAGCGAGTACAGCCGCTGGGGGTAATCCAAGTGAAAATATTTCATTCTTAATTAATAATCGAGAGAATATACATATTGTAATCGTAGAACTCCAGTTTCATTCGTATTATAATTGCATTTTACGGGTCTCATTATACGATCCGCCCCTACTACCCTAATAAGCTTATTATTATCTGAGGTGGTCAAGTTCGTTAGAATACCTCGTACCCAGATAGCCAAGCGATTCTCGCGCACAGATCGAGCCTGGCGTGTCGGGGTCATGTAGACGGGCCGAACGTCGCTTGAATGGGCAAAAGGCACACGATGGCTATAATCTGAGGAGGGCACTTATGACCGTGAGGGCTCGTAACGTTCCCTCGGCACAAACCCGGCACAAGCTTCCCCTCGGCCCGTCGCACAGTGTGCCAAATGGCCTTTTTAGCTGGACAAAATTCTAAATCGCCTATTTTTCTATATTTATCAAATGATATGTTTACAGTTGTATAAAATATGAATAATTATTAACTTTTTACAACATTTAGTTGGTTTTTGTTAGTTACACAATATATTTTAAGTTATTTATAATTAAATATAAATTACAACAAAGTTAGTAATGGACCTATATAGCACAGAATGATTTAAATGATGTAATTTTTAATTATGGACAAACAGAATGTAAATATAATTTATTTATTTATTTGTTTTTTGCAGATTCAGACATATTCTAACGGGAAAAATTTATTCTTTGGTTTAGTATAAGGTTTCAATTTACAAATAACAAATCCGGTTCATATTATAGTTTATAATGTTAATACAAATATAATAACAAAAATATAATAACTTAAAAATATAATAACAAAAATATAAATTATACAAAAAAAATAACAGAGATCAAAATCAAAGTATTAAATAGTAACGTTCGGTTGCAGGTACAAACATTTTCTAATAAATAATTATCCAAAAAAATATTAAAAAATTAATCGATTTCAGTATTATAACGAGATTTTAAGGAGAGTATTATAAGGAGATTGCCTTCTGAAACTACGTATCTTCTTCACAGCTCGAATCACCATCAGAAGATTCAAGTTCTGTTAAACAATCTGTTTCTTCAATTCTCGACTCTACATTATCTTCTAATAATTCAAGAACTTCAGGGGACAGAGAACTTTTTTTTTTGTGGGATTGTGCGAAAACTATTTATTAATGGGTCGGACGTTATTAATAACATTGCTAATAAATCGAAATTGGTATCCGATCTCGACGTTTTTCGTGAATTTTTGTCTCTAAATCTACGACAATCTTTATGTCGTGCTTCTTGCGTCTCCTCTGTCATTTGACCAATTGGAACGATAAACGATTTAATAACATCTTTCGCGTGATAAAATAATTTATGTATCGATACGGGCATGTAATACCATGAATATAACTTCATATATAAATCTTTCGTCGATGAACAAAACTTTGAAAATTTTTTTATATTTATTTTCCGGCCACAGGATAACGTTCGTAATAATATTCCTAAATTTTTAATTAATGTTCTATCTACTCCGGTTATATCTGAACTTTTTTCAAAAAATTTAAAAAATCTTCTGGCTGTATTGCCATCGTTGGACGTGCCAAATCCTTGTTTTGGTTGATCTACTATTAAACCCATTTCCTTTTTAAATCTTTGTTGTATTAATAATTTTCGTGCTTTAAGATCTACTTTCTCCACTACTTTCCTTATTTGCCATTTTTTAATATTTAAACGATAACTTATATGTAATAGACATTCAAAAATGCGGATCCATAAATGTAGGGTTGATAACCCAAATTGATAATTTTCAATATTTACATTTTCTTTTTTGGGCTCATTATTTAAAAATTTCGGTGTCGCTCCGCAAATGTAACACGTCATCGATGAAGATGTTTCTGTAACTACATTACACACCTTCCCATCTATCATGGTCAGAAAAAATTTATACTTTATTGTTACTTCTTTTCCATCAATTTCTAATTTTGTTGGGTTTAAATTATTTATTTGATTCTGAAAATTATCTATTTCGCTTTTAATTAAACTATCGCTTTCTTTTTCAAATAGGAATTTGTGCGGGCGGCAATATCTAGTTGAACCAGGGCTCGGATTTTCCCAGACTGAATGTGCTTTATTTGACATTTTAATGGGCACAAAAGATATTAAAAATAAAAATTGATCGTTTCCTTCGGTGAACGTATATTTTTGTTTATATGCGCTGTGCCCTGCGCTCCCGTCACATCCCCATTTACAAAATAGTTCCAAATTATCTTGATCATTGAATATAATTGTATTACTATTTAATAATCGGGATGTCCAAAGATCTAATCCTATTTGTAAGGGAATTTCTGCACTTTTTTCCGTTAAAATAATGCTGTTTGCAGGCGGTAGACAATTATTCTTTGCTTTTTGGACTTCATGATAGGACGGATGCATTTTATGCCCTATGCTTAAAGCTTTTTTTCTATTTATTTTATATGCATTTACAGTACTTTTTGTATCTATAAACAATACTAAAGCCTCTTCCGGAGTCATTGATCTTTGCTGTGTCTTTTTTTCCCTTAAATACTTTAATTCTTTTGTAATCGATGAAGCATTACCTACTACACTTGCAACACTTCTTTTTCCTTCTGCTCGTAAAGCGACTTCTGTAGCAAACGTTAATTTACTCGCAGAATTTTCTTCGACAAGTGTCGAGACCCTACGCTTTTTAGTTTTATTAGAAGCATCTTCGAAAGATTTCATTTTCCTTCCAAAAGAGCTTGACGTTGAAGGTATTGCAATGTTCGCATCAAATACACCTTCAAATAAAATAAAATTTTCCTCCTGAAGCCAGTCCGAATATCTTTTTAGGAAATATTCTTTTCGTCGCCTACATTTGTTCCAGCGATCTCCCACTCGGCTTTCTATTTTAGATATATTTTTCCTTATTTCAAGAATAACTGTGCTTGATGCATTAATACAGCCAATTTTGTGTAAAATTTTTTGGCACAATTGATCGAAATCATGATGACAAGATGTCCAAATTTCACAAAATTCCATCCTTGCGATACTGACTAAAAATAATAATAAAGTATACCCATTAGAACTAAAGAATCACTAAATCTCAACGGAAAAATTAACATTAATTAAATTACAGAATGGACTAGAGTATTACTTTCTAAAAATAAAACATGTACAATACGTAATTACCTCGATTCATTTTAACGGTCAAAGTGTCCTTTCAGTTTTTTTCCTTATGTTGTTTATATCAATGTTGTTAGATTAATCTAAAAATTTGTATTTCCTATTTAAACTTTTCATAATTTTTATAAAGCATGAAATGTTTTGATTCAACGTACCTGATTATATCTAAGGAAGATTTTGATATAACGTTATCACGCATAAAGTGATAACAAATAAAACACTAACAACACACACAGTAATAATAACAATAACAATAAAAAACAACAACAACAACAATAAAAATAACAAAACTGAAATATATATGAAAACCGCAAGGGAGATGTAGACTGCACGCTGATCGCTCTTAGACTGAAGACACGAATTTTCATAGGAAGAAAGTTCAGAGGAAAACCTGACGATAGTATCATTGTATATTTCTTAAATATACAATGAACGAAACCAATCCATAGGTTTCAACGAGTAGACTAAACAAACCGCTAAGTGGCGATGGTATCGGCTGCGTTCGGAACGCGCGCCCGGCCCGGGCTGTGATTGTCACGAGCGTGAACGCAAAACGACGTAACTTCATTGTAAAAATTAGTTTCGTATAGCACCTAGTAGCAGGCAAAATTGGTACTGCAATAAACTAGAGAATCTCTACTTTATAATAATGTAAAAATCATCGCGTGGAGCGACGTGGAGCATATACTAACTCATTAACGAAGACGAGTAACATAGGCGTTTCTGTGGAAAAATAAGTACCGTCTTTGACACTTAATTTACAAAAATAGAGGAATGTTATCGATAATTTGGAATTACTAAAGTGAAAATACATGTTTTAAGATGCTATATCCATCATACAGAGGAAATTTAAATACTCCTTAGTACATTTTAACATATTTCTAGCGCGTATGGCAATGTGCCCATTCATTTATAGGTTAGGCGTCCGCCTTTTAGGTGAAGTTTACACGCTCTGTAAACATACAACAAAAGAATTTTCAGTTTTAATATTCAAGGGTTTTAATACATGGTTATTTTAGATAATATTGGCACAGTTAGTTTTTGTTGATTTGAAAGTTCATTTTGTCCAGCTAAAATGCTCATTTGGCACACTGTGCGTCGGTCCAGGTGCTCGGCCCTGGACGGGCCGAGGGGCAGCTTGTGCCGAGGGAACGTTACGAACCCACACGGTCATAACTGCCCTTGCCAGAATCGAGCATTTTGGCTATCTGGGTATTTAAAAGCAAGCACATACAAGACTGACAAATAATTCTAATCTGAAATTCAAGTTGACGATAAACATACACAGATGCGATTATGACGCTGCATCAACTTTACGTGGAAGTCTTTCCACGATAAGCGTAAGAAAAGTTTGTCGATGGAACAACATCGTTTCGTATCCTGTCTGCTTACAAGGAGAGTGCAAGACCTTCGGATCACCGATTTAGTTGAGATTATGTATACTTATAGATCTCGATCTCCCTTTTACGAATATATACCATTATAGGGGCAAACACTCAATATTTGTTGAGATACTCATAAACAAAGTTTTTTCATAACCATTAGTATAAATATGCTATTGTAGAGCTAGGAAGTATACAACGAATAATTTTATGGTGTAGTGGCAACGTACTAAACTTACAATCCGGTGGGCTAGAGTTCGATTCCCGTCTAGGGAAAAATATTTTTTTACTTATTTATTTACATTATTTATTCGTTGTGTAACATTGACTTGTTTATAAGAGATAACACATTTATTACAAATCAAAGAACAAAAGTTTTAATAAATTATAAATAAATTAACCGAAATGAATGAAATAGTTAATTATACCCTCTCATGTCTGGAAAGAGAAGAAATAAAATAAATATAGGAAGAGAAAATATGGTATATGATAAATTTAATAATATTGTACTTACAATAACATATTTTTAATTATAACAGTGGTACTTGTCGTAAAAGCATACGAAACATAATACGCAGAAACAGCTTGCACATCGAATAAGTGCAGTATTATTGCATTGGCACCTGCTTCCTTGTACATTTATGGGAAAACAGATTTGATTGACGTTTTTAAAAATTTATCTTTCTGCTGTAAATCCGGCTACATACCGTGCATATGCCAGCATAGATTGAAAAATTAGTGCACATAATTGTTTGTATTTTAATAATTTTGGTTAATTTATTTATAATTTATCAAAACTTTTGCCAATGCAATAATATTGCACTTATTCGATGTGTAAGCTGTTTCTGCGTATTATGTTTCGTATGCTCTTACGACATGTACCACTGTTATAATTAAAAATTTGTCATCGTAAGTACAATATTATTAAATTTATCGTATACCATATTTTCTCTTCCTATATTCTTCTGTTTCCAGACACGAGAGGGTAATTTACTATTTTATTCATTTCGGATAATTTATTTGTAATTTATTAAAACGTTTGTTCTTTGATTTGTAATAAATGTGTGATCTCTTATGAACAAGTCAATGTTACATAGCGAATAGATAATATAAATAAATAAGAAAAAAAATATTTTTCCCCGGAAAGGAATCGAACTCTAGCCCACCGGATTGTAAGTTTAGTACGTTGCCACTACACCAGACAATTATTCGTTGTATACTTCCTCTACAATAGCATATTTATACTAATGGTTATGAAAAAACTAAGTTTATGAATATCTCAACAAATATTGAGTGTTTACCCCAATAATGGTATATATTCGTAAAAGGGAGATCGAGATCTATAAGTATACATAATCTCAACTAAATCGGTGATCCGAAGGTCTTGCACTCTCCTTGTTAGATAAGCATCGATTTTGATTAATTCTTTCGATTAACGGTATCGGTTCTGTAATTTCTTTCCAACTTTCCAATAATTACACAAATCTTTTTGTAGCACCAAAAATTCGCAGTCTAATTATCAAATGTCTATTTTGCGACCCCTTTTGGACTTACCCCTCGATACCGCCGACTCTGATTGCTTTCGCATATGCGAATAGATCTTTTTCCGGTTCTGCCCCCTTTTCGGCCATGTCTTCTAATTCTCTCCTTCGTGCTTGGTCCCTTAAATTTCTACGAAGCTGATACTCGTCGACCTTCTTCTTCTTCTTCCCCTTCTTTCCTTTCTTTCCTGCCATTTTTCAACGCGACAGTGTCAAGTTCGTTCTCAAGAATTTTTCTTCTTTCCAAGGACGGCGGGGGGAGGGGGGCGGGCGGCAGGGATTTAGACGCAGGATTTGGATAGGAACTCTTATCTGACAACCAAGAAGTAACGATAAAACGATACTTGAAAATTTCTTTCGCTTCACAAAACATCCAATCTTAAGATCTTAAAATGTTTAACTAGAACTACAGAATTTGAAAATTTTTTTAAAATATTAAAAAATTTTCCACGGAAGCTTATGTATAATTCCAGTATATGTAAAATAAAAAGTCGGTGATTCAACAGTGGCAGATTCAGTGTTGTGGGTATGTACAAGGTAGCGGGAATCAGCGGGAATCAGCGGAAATAGCGAGATAACCCGTGCACATAGGGTAACGTGTCTTTTACAATCGAACCAGTATAGAAGCATCGACTTACTATAAAACTTCAATGATCCTTCGACATATGTCACGCAATTAGTATCCCACAGTTGCGCTGCGGTGCCTAACCCTATGTAGTCCCGCGAAGCGAAACTTCGCGTGTTCTGGTGCAAAAATTCCGGGAAAATCACGGAGCGACGGAACGTGGCAACTGTCGCCGTTTCCACTTGGTTTCCACAATCGTCGGTGAAAGCTTACGAACAATCGAACAGAGCAATGTAACCGAGCGAAGATGGCTTTTTTACCGACGTTACACAGTCACGATGTACCTACATCAGGCATGGGCAGAAATAGCAGGCGCGCGACTGGCAGAAGGGGGGTATTCCTTGAGAATCACTAGCACCACAGCCTACTCTAGTACTAGCCGTGCTGAAGGTAAAAACCAGTAAAAACGGCAACACTGCGAGAGTCCGATTGATAGATATATATATACCAATATACCTAACCCAACCCACTGAATCAGACTCTCAATTTCCCCTACCGGCCTCTCAGTTTCCCGCGTAGTTTTCAAATGTTCTCATAAATGTGTAGTACACATCGTGTACTAATTATTATGTAGTATAGCTAATTTTCGAAAATAAAAAAGTGCAATAGTGGAGATAAGTACTATTTATTAACTGTTTAGGTCTTTATCTTTTTGTGTAGCACATTTACTTAATAGAATCTATTATTCTTTCAATACATTTCAATTTAATATTAATAATAACATTCTAAGTTTTACAAAATCGTATGTATTATATACATAGAGAGTTTTTCGAAAATTTGTTTTACATAGTTCTTTTCACAAGTTGTATAATATATTTATTAGTTAATAATGCCACGGCGTCCCCACTGGTAAGGGAAATTATGATAGTACGCTGAAAGAAAATAATTATATTTCTATATTTAAATTCCCCAAAAATGAGCAATTGCGGAAAAATATGGATGGCTGCTATTCCCTGTAAAAATTGGACACCAACAAAATATTCTGCAGTTTGTAGTCTGCATTTTGCAGGAACTGATATCCAAAGGTATGGAGAATGTTTTGTTCAAATGTCCAAGACTTATTATGGAAAATGTAATACCTTTCATTTTTTTTCCAATTCGCCATCAAAACGTGTGCTACTATAAAGAAAAGATTCTGTAGAGCGCAGGGAAAGAATAATTGAAAAGCATAAAAATTTAGTTATAGACTTTATTGATTCTGATCTAATTAATGGTTTCTGAAATTTAATAAACAATTATAAAGAAAAGCTTGTAATTTCGAACCATTGGAGTATTAAAATAACAAATTCAAAAATTTATTTTTGCATGCTTGTAATTACAAGTTTTTCAAGAAGGTAATGAATTATTATTTCATTAATTGCGATGATGATAGTATTGATGTTCATAATCTTCCTGTTGATGTCAGCGGTTTTTCAGTAATTACTTATCCACTTGTATTGTTGATGATTCCATTAAGATTAATATATCCAGTTATGGGTTCCACTCTGTTGCAAAAATATTAGATTTTAATATATGTAAATTATTAATTATGGAGGATAAAGGTACAATTGTAAATAATGTATATTTTGATCATTTACAAAGGGGTGGTTTTCCACTCCTACAGAAGATGTAACAAATGTATTTACTCACATGTGTGCAATAATGGAAGCCATAATAAATGTTCCTAATTTGGAATCAGATTCTCAAAAATCTGAGAATCATAAACATATTTTATGTAAATTAACATATATTAGTATACAATCAGATATACATCATTTAGCATTTTTGGATAGATGCATTTGTGGTAAAGATTATCACAGTATTTTGTTTAGATTATTATCAATTTTTTCGAATATTTTACTAAATGATTATGTTAAAACCATAAATAATAGTCAATTAGAAATGAATGCACATACCATTTCTAAAAATCGTAAAACAAAAACTTTCAATAGAACCTAATTTTTCAATTCAACTTTTTTTAAAGCATTAATTTTTATATATTTAACTTATTCATTCTAATATGTGTTAGTTAATACATCAACAGAGTTTTTTTATTTGTCTTAGTTTATTTATTATCTTTTTATATTTTTATTATTAATATTAGTATATATATATATATATATATATATATATATATACATTATTGTTAGTATATATATATTTATTACTGTTGAAAACTTTAATATTTTATTTTTTTGTTTTTATGTGAAAAGTACATTTTTTTGTTTTCTAAAAATAATAAGAATCATCATCGAGATTATTTTATTGATTGTTATCTAATTTTAAAATTGAATGTTTTTTCATTTGTATTTTCTTTTTATTTAAAAAACATTCGTTTCATTTTCTATCTATTTTAAAAAAATGTATTTCATTTTGTAAAATGGGATGATATGGCTATTGGTGAACCACCCATTATGATAAAAAAAAGGTAACGCGCCACAGTAATACCCCTAGGGTGGTGAGGAAATTTACAACAATTATAAAATTATCCTTTATAAGACAATATTATAATAAATATAATATATTACCTGCACAACTTTTCTCTTCAGTAACTGATTACCCAACCTCTTTGACGTATACACGCAGTCACTTAACCTCTTCGACTTCGTCACAATAATTTTGTCTATTTCGGGCTTCTATTGACTTATATATCCCTTCATTCATTTTCAAATGTTGCATTTTAGTTCAAAGATGATTTCCCATTGCTTCATGCTTGTATTTTCTTAAAACCACTGGAAATATTTCAAATATTATGCATCACAACACCAAACTGTTCCGAGAGTCCACAAAATGTATACCGCATTTATAAATACTAGTATGCTTTAATATCACTTCTACTTACCATAGTTATAATAATTACACATTGCTTAAACATAATCAACAATGAACTGTGTATTTTAACATAATTTTCTATGAAAAAAGCGTTAATTATAATCTCAAACACAAGACTCCCATTATTGAAAATCGGACTCTCGAACTGTAAACACAACAGTGTTGTCAAGTTGTACAGCACGGCTTGTACTAGAGTAGGCTGTGACTCTACGATCAATTCGGAACGAAAGGCTGTGCAGCTGGCTTATGGCAATACCGCATCCATAGTATATATATCAGTGATCCCCTTGCTCCGCACCCCGAAAACAGTCCCATCCTCTATACCTCATTTTACGGTTCGCTCTACATTAAACTCCAAGACTAAATTTTTTTCTGACTATACAATTTAAAAAATTTTGAAACCTTAATTCATATACGTACAGGTTATATAGTTAGGAAGGAAGAATATAAAATAGAATTGAAAAGTACATTTACATTTATTTTCAAAAGAAATATACGTATACATCAGTGTCATCAGTATACATATATACATACATATTTACAGCACTTATACATATTGACTCGACTTACATATGTGGCTCTTTGGGTATATTAAACAAACTACGAACGTTCTGCTCCACTTTTTGCTTCCAAATGCAGCAATGTATAGGCATTTTTGTCTAATTTCGAAAACACAAAACCAAAAATACTTGGAAATAGAGGAAACAATGAACCACTCACAACGATTTGATTACAAATGGCGTACATATTTCAGTCGGCGTGTACAAGAAAAATATAAGAAGGGAAATATGCTGAATAGAACTGCAACGTATAGTTCGGAATTTGACATAATAGATGGCGCTGTAAAAGTGGCCACAGCACCTTCACCTCTATCTAATCCTCTTTGGGCACAGCCTTCTCTAGTACTAGCCGTGCTGTACAACTTGACAACACTGTCGTGTTTACAGTTCGAGAGTCCGATTTTCAATAATGGGAGTCTTGTGTTTGAGATTATAATTAACGCTTTTTTCATAGAAAATTATGTTAAAATACACAGTTCATTGTTGATTATGTTTAAGCAATGTGTAATTATTATAACTATGGTAAGTAGAAGTGATATTAAAGCATACTAGTATTTATAAATGCGGTATACATTTTGTGGACTCTCGGAACAGTTTGGTGTTGTGATACATAATATTTGAAATATTTCCAGTGGTTTTAAGAAAATACAAGTATGAAGCAATGAGAAATCATCTTTGGACTAAAATGCAACATTTGAAAATGAATGAAGGGATATATAAGTCAATAGAAGCCTGAAATAGACGAAATTATTGTGACGAAGTCGAAGAGGTTAAGTGACTGCGTGTATACGTCAAAGAGGTTGGGTAATCAGTTACTGAAGAGAAAAGTTGTGCAGGTAATATATTATATTTATTATAATATTGTCTTATAAAGGATAATTTTATAATTGTTGTAAATTTTTGGAAATGATATCTGCATTAATTTATAATTGACTATTGTTCATAGTTATAACATAATCATTTATGTAGTAAAATATTAGAAAAAATTTATAATAATTTACACAAAATACTGGGATAACCTTTACCACAAATGCATCTATCTAAAAATGCTAAATGATGTATATCTGACTAATATGTTAATTTACATAAAATGTGTTTATGATTTTCAGATTTCAGAAAATCTGATCCCAAATTAGGAACATTTATTAAGGCTTCGATTATTGCACACATGTGAGTAAATACAATTGTTACATCTTCTGTAGAAGTGGAAAGACCACCCCTTTGTAAATGATTAAAATATTCATTATTTACAATTGTACCTTTACCCTCATAATTAATAATTTATATATATTAAAATTTAATTTTTTTGCAACAGAGTGGAACCCATAACTGGATATATTAATCTTAATGGAATCATCAACAATACAAGTGGATAAGTAATCACTGAAAAACCACTGACATCAACAGGAAGATTATGAAGATCATTACTATCATCATCGCAATTAATGAAATAATAATTCATTACCTTCTTGAAAAACTTGTAATTACAAGCATGCAAAAATAAATTTTTGAATTTGTTATTTTAATACTCCAATGGTTCGAAATTACAAGCTTTTCTTTATAATTGTTTATTAAATTTCAGAAACCATTAATTAGATCAGAATCAATAAAGTCTATAACTAAATTTTTATGCTTTTCAATTATTCTTTCCCTGCGCTCTACAGAATCTTTTCTTTATAGTAGCACACGTTTTGATGGCGAATTGGAAAAAAAATGAAAGGTATTACATTTTCCATAATAAGTCTTGGACATTTGAACAAAACATTCTCCATACCTTTGGATATCAGTTCCTGCAAAATGCAGACTACAAACTGCAGAATATTTTGTTGGTGTCCAATTTTTACAGGGAATAGCAGCCATCCATATTTTTCCGCAATTGCTCATTTTTGGGGAATTTAAATATAGAAATATAATTATTTTCTTTCAGCGTACTATCATAATTTCCCTTACCAGTGGGGACGCCGTGGCATTATTAACTAATAAATATATTATACAACTTGTGAAAAGAACTATGTAAAACAAATTTTCGAAAAACTCTCTATGTATATAATACATACGATTTTGTAAAACTTAGAATGTTATTATTAATATTAAATTGAAATGTATTGAAAGAATAATAGATTCTATTAAGTAAATGTGCTACACAAAAAGATAAAGACCTAAACAGTTAATAAATAGTACTTATCTCCACTATTGCACTTTTTTATTTTCGAAAATTAGCTATACTACATAATAATTAGTACACGATGTGTACTACACATTTATGAGAACATTTGAAAACTACGCGGGAAACTGAGAGGCCGGTAGGGGAAATTGAGAGTCTGATTCAGTGGGTTGGGTTAGGTATATTGGTATATATATATCTATCAATCGGACTCTCGCAGTGTTGCCGTTTTTACTGGTTTTTACCTTCAGCACGGCTAGTACTAGAGTAGGCTGTGGTATAGGTTGTTTTCTAAGCATTGGAGGCCAGGGCCAGTATTTATTTGGATTTGTGTGGTAACCGATCGAGTGGAATCTCGCCGGTATCGCTCGCCAATCGGAGCGGCATTCCGAGCGCCGTGACTCGGCGGGGCCTTCGAACTATTGGATAGCCGGTGGCCGATAGTGACGGATCTGTGTGGAAGTGGAAGTATCCGTGGACGTGGAGCCTGGAGCCCTGGAGCAACCGCATACCGGTCCGTGGACCGTGGACCGTGGACCGTGGGACGTGGGATTCAGTGGGATTGGGAATATTGGGATTGGGATCCGCGGCAATCCGCGCGGTGGCGGGCGCGCACTCTCGACGATCGGAGCGGCGCTTGGCGAGGTGACTGAGGCGAGAGGCGAGAGAGCAAGTTGCATCGAGACGCGCGAGACAGTGGTGCCCGTGCCCGTATGTGTCTCGTTCGGTGGGTCGCCGTCGGCCATTGTCTCTGACATGGAAGCCCATCAAAATGGCAGAGGTCGTGCAGATGTTTTTGTTCCTATATAAATCGAAATACCGTCGGAAAGGGGGCCAGTGCCGTGAGGTGATACGGGATCAGTGCGGTGTAATCGCGGTGCCGTGGCCGTTACTGTGGGCGGTGCTGATCTGCTGGGTGGTGCACGTAACCGCTGCCGCCTCCTCCTCCTCGACGTCGCTCGCGACGAATACGACCTGCGACACGGAGAGCTGCGTCAACGGCGATTGTGTCAATGGCACCTGCGTCTGCCACGAGGGTTGGCAGGGCACTGCCTGCCAATTTTGCGGCGGAAAAGTCAGGTAAGCCCAACGAGTCCTGGTCCGACAAAATCTACGCCCGTAGACCTGCAAATATCGGCGTGTCGACGATTGGAACCGAGACCGGGACCCTCGCGTGCTACGGACCTCTCGAAGCGTCCAGGAAATGCACAAAAGCTCGCAATTGCGCGCGTCGATACGCTGCGAATCACGGTACAGGTTAAGCACGGGTCAACTAATTTTTCCGATCACCGTTGTCCCACCGACAGACTGACTGGACCCTCGCGCCCTCGCGTGCTAGGAATCGCGTAAGCGTCCAGGAAATGCATAGAATTGCGTTCCGATATGCAGTTTACTCTGCAAGTTGATCGCATCCTGGCGTATCAGGGATCGCATAAGTAAATGTATTCAGGAAACGCACAACACCGGAATTTCGCGCGCGTCGCGTCGATACCGCTTTAACGTGCAGGTTAAGCAACGGTACATGATTCTCGCGAGCGTTTCGCCAGGCTCGTGATTCACCAACGAATATGTACTTATACTTATTGCTCGGCCCGCGCCGCGCCGCGCCGTCAACGCGTGTCCTCCCGTCCTCCCCCATTCAACCGACGCGACGCGACACGTAAATAATCGACAGAGCGCGAGAACGTGCGTGCATGCAGCTTCCTCGGATTTAATTGCTCGTTTCGCGGCCTTTTGGAAGGGGAACCCGGTCCCGGTCATTGTCTGGGGACTCGAGTTCACGCTGGGACAGAGTTAATCAGGACACTCGCGATTATAACGGTGATCGGCTAGGTCGTCGCCTGTCACCGTCGCCGCCACTGTGTAAGTACCAGGCCTGTTCCCGGTGCTGGGATTAGATTTTACGACGGATCGATTCGCCGGCTTTAAACTTGACTGGGAAACCACCGGCTCCCGACACTGTCAAGGGTGGTTGTTCAAACGACCCTAAGCGCAACGATCTTCGAATCGCGACGTCGCGTCGTCGCGACGTTCCATTACTTCGAAATTCTAACTGTTATGAAAAAATGATTTAAACGAAATTTCTACGATATAGAAGAGAATATACGATGATTGTATCTACATATTTGATTTTGTAGTAAATCCGCAGTCTGGTTGAACCAATTGACAAATTTCGATGAAATTTTTATAAATTTGCTATTTTGCAAATACAACTTCTTCAACATTTTCATTCGTTCCACGTCATCGACTAAATGAATGCTTTTAGCTTTCCAGAACAATTGAAGCCGTTCGGTCGATTTGAGAAAAAAGTTATTCTGATTTAGTACAAGTGTTGCAAATAGCAAGAAACGGAAGCGAAATAAAAGTTTCCTTCTTCCTCTGTTGATTTTAACGAGCTGAAGCTAACGCATCGATATCCTGAAATTTTTCTCAATTTTTCTGCTCTTTTTGAAATCGCACCCACCCAGTTCCGTGAAAAATGCATCAAATCTCACTTGGTATTTTCCCTCTGTTCAAACAGGGGGGAAATGAGAGAAATAGCCGAGAACGAAGACAAATTTTTTAAATAAAATTTGTTCTGCCCCAAGGGTCGAAAGACCCCTTGGAATTCTTTTGCACTTGAAACACGACATCCTGTATACGCGCGTGCACTCCGTAGCCGTAGCAAGAACGCACCCTCTCGTCTCACAGTGTTTTGTTCGCGGCCGTAAGTTCATGTTAATGCGGATCCCCGGAGGTGCGGTTATTTGCAGCGTCAATTATTCACGAGTACACGATGAAAATTTCAAACTACTTCTTCTTCTTCTTCTTCTTCTACCACGAATTCAGGTTAAGTTTGCGATTCTAAGATATACTCTCGATCGAATCGACGTTCGCAGTCGTAGGGAACAATCGAATTCTGTTTTAAAGATAAAGTACATTTATTAATCTTGATCCGAACGATCCCTCGGAGCTCGGACAAATTTACCAGACGTTTCTATAACGTAACATGGGTAAAATAGAGCCGCGTAGTCTATAAAAATGTGAGTTAGCCTAAAAAGATCCGCAGTCTAATAATTTCAAGCGGCACAAAAAGCGAGCATCGTTCTACCCGGTGACGCTTAGAACCGTGTCCGATTCGGTCGGTGATTCGGATAAGTTTGCTCATCCGAAATGTAAACACGATGCAGCCACAGGTTGCGATGGTCAATGAGCGGTGACGCGACAATGTTGATTAGTTAGTCCGGCTCCCCCCTCCGTGGCGTGTACCAATTTCAGGGCTGCTAATTCGTACGAGGCAGCCGTACTCGGGCTTTTTGTTTATCCGCGTTTCGCACCTGTATCCCCCCCTCCACCTCCTTTCCCGTCTATTATTGAGCGGCCTAATAAACGGTCAAAGCGGCCTTTGAAATCTGCTTATTAATTCCCATTCCGGTCCGCCTCGTATCTGGAACTATGGCGGTCCGTTGACCATGGAATTCCTGTATGGCTGCTGACTATACATACATATGTACATACATGGTGTCCGTGATGCATACAACCGTGTTACACCGTGCTGAAACGTTACTTAAAATATAGTTTTTTAAAGCAGTTTTCAATCACTTTCATCACGGTAGTTCGGTGCACTAAATTCGTTCGCTTTCGATGAGTTGGTAAAAATTTAATCTGGCACGCATGAAACGAGAAAGATCGCTATTTGTCATCGGTCACTCGGAGAACTAGATCACATATTGATATAATAATATATGTAGATTCCTATAAAATCATTACATAATTGAAGGAAGCAGAACGATCATCGGAAGACAAAGTCTAGCAAATGACGAGTCAATTTGTTCTTGTTAGTTAGTCAGCAAAATGGGAAGAAGTAATTGGTACAGGTGAGTTTTTCGCAATCTCAAGGCGATCTGAACGTTAACATGTAACGCTAAACTAGTTACTTTTTTCTTTAACGAGTCAGAAAAATCTAGCCAGTAAAAGCTAATCTCTGACATAGCCGATGATACCCGAAATTTTCTCTCCGTTCTAGACATGAAGGTGATCGATACCCTTTGCAGGAAGGACTAATTAAGGCCCGCTAATTGGCAGGTTCTCACCGACGCGACGAGCAGAATTTTACGATCTACCGGTATGATAAGTATAGAAATACTTTCGCGAGTCGGTGTAATTTCGAGATGGCTGCGACGAATGGCCTCGCGCGGAGCGTCGCGATTGTCAAGGGTAACGACGCGACGTACAGTGAGGTATTTGCCCGATTTCAGCGGCCACAGCTAGTTCAAAATTCGCTCAATATTGAAACTGCTGTAACTTTGCTAAAATTTATCTAAATTTGATGAAAAGCAACCATTTTAAAGCTTGAGATTTCTACTTTTTGTACTGTGTGCCGTTTTTACTGAAGCGGATGTTTTGAGTTCAAAATCTGTCCATAAAGAGGAGCGTATCAGATTGTAAAGTTTGTAGCTATTTTTCAATCAAATATTGCAGATTATAATCAATATTTTAATGCTATTCGTCTATTTTATGTACAGGGTGTAAAAAAAGTAATGGTCATCCGTCCTAGGGGTGAATCTACACCTCTGGATCGGTGGACATTTGTAAGAGAAACTTGCCGCAAAAATGTTTATAACACAGAAAATTAGTGTTAAAGTTTTTTTTGCATCAACGCATTCTACTCATCGAGAAGAGCAAAAGTTTGAAAGGAGCTATATGTCACAAACAAATAGTTCTTGAGATGTAAGCTGTTAAAGTTTTTGCAAAATTTGATTGTGTGGAATTACACTGTCCAGCAAATTCAAACTTTTTTTTTACCTTTCGATTCTCACGATGCGATTCTTATAGAGTTTTTCGCGCTGATTCCGAATCTGGCCTTAATTTTTCTCCTAGACGCATAGTTTTTGAGAAATTTGGGTTTGAAAAAAAAACATATTTTTCGACTTTGAACAAAGATTGTGATGTTATTATAAAAGATATTGTATTGTTCTTTACATAAAAAGATTCTCTAGACTTTCCCGAATCCAGTGATGTGCAATAGTAATACATTATGATTGTTTAAACATGTTTAAACAATCATTAAAGACGGAGAGACACCACTTTTGCACGAATTTTTGACGATATTTTTGAATTTATCTCAAAAAACAAGGGTCCGGCAGAAAATCGAACTATACCACACGATAGTGCAGACTATTATCTTGAGAAACCCCCCTCTGAAGTTTGAAACGTCGACGTTTTTACCGAAACAGAAAGCAAAACATCTTCGCGCGATACGAGCTGCTGCCAGTGGCGCTCACCACTACAACGGGCGTACGCCGCGGCGTATCCCGTGGAACGCGTATTCCAGCGGTAAGCGCCACTGGCGGCAGCTCGTGTCGGGCGAAGATATTTTGCTTTCTGTTTCGGTAAAAACGTCGACGTTTCAAACTTCAGAGGGGGGTTTCTCAAGATAAAAGTCTGCACTATCGTGTGGTATAGTTCGATTTTCTGCCGGACCCTTATTTTTTGAGATAAATTCAAAAATATCGTCAAAAATTGGTGCAAAAGTGGTGTCTCTCCGTCTTTAATGATTGTTTAAACATGTTTAAACAATCATAATGTATTACTATTGCACATCACTGGATTCGGGAAAGTCTAGAGAATCTTTTTATGTAAAGAACAATACAATATCTTTTATAATAACATCACAATCTTTGTTCAAAGTCGAAAAATATGTTTTTTTTTCAAACCCAAATTTCTCAAAAACTATGCGTCTAGGAGAAAAATTAAGGCCAGATTCGGAATCAGCGCGAAAAACTCTATAAGAATCGCATCGCGAGAATCGAAAGGATTTTTGGCTGTTGGACAGTGTTATACGCAGGGCTTCGGAGTCGGAGTCGGAGTCGTGGAGTCGGAGTCGGAGTTTGGGAGTAATTGCTGATGGCTGGAGTCGGAGTCGGAGTAAGAAAAAGCTATATATCGACTCCCGGAGTCGGAGTCAGAGTCGGAAAAAATATGTCGACTCCGACTCCAACTCTGACTCTTTTGTTTATAATTCATTAATAAATTTACGTATACAGTTGCTAATATTCGATCTACAGTACAGACGTATTGTATATGTGTATACCTGGGTGCTATGTAGAGAAGAAACCGTTAAAGTTATGGTAGTAGTGAAGGCAAATAAATAAAACAAATTATGTAGTCATTTTGTCATTCTATCATTTTTTATTTAAAATAAATGAATCATAACAAAACAAGACAAATGATAAAACATTAATACATAGTTTCATTTAAATAATTATATAGAAATTCTATAAGAACAAAATGACATTTTTAATCAATTTCTTTATAATATAGCTCTAAGGAAAATAATGGCTTCAATCAAATCCTCTTTCATAGATGCTCTTAAATCCGTTTTAATTATTTTTAATGCTGAAAATAATCGTTCAACACTGACTTGTGTCGGAGGCATTGCCGTCACAATTCTAGCTGCGTCGCGAATAATTTCAGGGCAAATAGCGATAGCTTCTTCCACACTCAGTTTTGATAAGCGGTCATATTTTTCCATTTTTTTTAAGCCATCCTAAAATTCTTGCCGAAATTTGATTTTTTCAATGTCTACTGGTTTATCTACTGAATTTAAACGTCTTCGTTTTCTTTTGGAACGTTCTAATTTATCTAAATACGCTTTGAAGTTTAATGCTTCATTTGAAGAAGATGATTCCGAACTTTCGTATGATATAACTTCATCTTGTGATTCATCAGATTTAGACGCCTGTAACTGTAACACGTTCAAGCGCATTGCAATGTTATACAGTGTCTCTTTTGCTATGTTAATTTGATCGTCATTTAAAAAAATTCGATTCATTGGGTCAACGTAAACAGCAGCTAATAAAACTTTATTCTGCATTAGCTGATTTTCTCTTTTTTTCGTTGAAGTTTTAATCGCATCAGCAATGGTCCCTTCAGTTTGGTTTAACTGATGCATCAAGTTTTTCCACTCCAGGAAAAATTTTGAGAATTGCATCAATTTTAGGGGTTCTGCTTGCAACAGCCACTTGTCTTAGGGTGGATTTATAGTGGAGCGGTGAGCATCGATGATAGCGGCGCGGTGAAAACAAACCAACATTCGTGACAACATTTCGACACATACTAAAGAAAAAGTACATATGTATTTTCTTTGTTTTTCTTTTTTTTTCACCGCACAGCTCACCTCACTGCTCCACTATAAATCTACCCTTAGTTTTCCAATGAGAGTAGCTGCGTGTTGATTTTTTAATCCATCTCGTATCGCTAATTGTAATGTATGAACGGCACATCGCATATGTTCAATTCGGAATATCTCGGACGCTTCTTCAACAATATCATCTAAATGACTATTGCTTTCTATCGTTTGGTTTGCTTGTAAGTTATTTGTTACAATTGCATCACTGTCTTTTAGTATTTGTATATTTTCTTCATTAACTTTATTCATTTTTTCTGTTATACTTAACGTATTTGAAGCATTATCTGTCACTATACATAAAATCTGTTCCTTCTTAATATTAAAATCATCTAATACTTTTTGTACCAATTTCTGAAGATATTCGCTCGTTTGATGTGCCTCAGTATCTTTTATTCCATTTGTTCGAGTTAGAATCTTATTATTTTCATCAACAAACCGAACATTAATCGCAAAATAATTAACTCTGTGGCGCGTGCATGCATCCATTTTAATAAATATTAAACGATCTTTTAGACTTTTCCGAAGTTCTTCCTTCTTGTATCTAGCCGCTTCTATTATCAATTTTCTGATGCTTTCTTTTTCTAGGCAAACTCCTAGTTTTCTAGCCATTTCGCCGTTTAAGCCTACAAAGGCAGGTTGCGAAAAAAAGGTTACAGGCACACTATTTTGCACCACCATTTCAATTATGAGATCTTTAAACTTTTCAGGGGTCATTGTTACTGTTACTTTATCAGAAATAAAGAATTGGGATATCTGTGCTTGCCTGGTACTAAATATTTTATCTTTTTCTACAGATGACTGAGTACGTATATATGTATCTTCTCTATTTACTTCTTCTAATATTTTTGGATGGAAACACTGTAAATGTCTTTCTAAATTTGATGCCCTTGTTGGTGCATTTTTTCCCCCGCAAGTTGAAAAATTACTAATTTTTGTTTCGCATAATCTTCTACCGTCATCGTCTTCTACAATACATTGACACTGATAATATTTCTCATCAGTTGTAATTGTAAAATGTTTAAAAACTGCTGACTTTTTCGACATTGCAAAATGCAAGAGATGTAAATATCTAAAAATATTTAGTTTTTTTTAAACATACAACTTACTGTTTTAAGAAAAAATAATAAGTAGGTAGCTATAAGTCATACTCACAGAAAAAGGATAAAAAGGAGCACGAAGAAAATATAAGTTCTAGCTGCGCTTCTTCGATATCTTCTTTATATTATACAAAAATCACGACGTTACGACCGACTATCTACGATTGCCATGTGTCTCTTCTCGTTAAACAAAAAAATATGACGTTCGTTGCATAGCATTCTCGAAACAAACGACGCATAATTTTAGGCACGTATCTATTTACAGCAAGGCCCCGTTAAATGTAATAGCGTTTATATTAAATAAATAGTTCTGTTATTTGAATTATTCTATTACAATTACGATGACATCTCTTACAATAAGCTTATCAAAGAGGTTCATAGCAGACTTGCTTATCATACACATATCACGTCTATACAGTTGCGGACAAAAAAGTTATCACTTTTTCAATGCGTTTTACTTCTCTTATTTTTTAATGTTCACTTAAAAATTTCTCTACGCTTGATCGCACGTCACAAATATTTCAATCGAATATAAGTTTGACTACATTAGCGGTCGTATTAAAAACTTCACATTCAAACTTCATGAACCATTTATATGACGAGAATAAACACAGGTTCAATGAGCAGAAGTTTAATTAAGCGTGGAATTTATTTACATCCCCTACATCCATTACTCCCTATAGTTCTTATAGAAGAAATTATTCATTCACTGCCAAAAATCTTTATCTTTAGTATTTCTCAAACTGATACGTATTTTCTAACTATTTCCAGAAAATGAGAAAGTAACAGTCGTGTTGTGTTGTATCAGAGTTATCTGTTCCATATTCTTAGACTTTAATACTTTAATACAATATTTCTACTATGTATGCAGTTTTATTACAACTGTTAATTATTTTGAGTACATATTTTTCAAGTTGGAGAGTCGGAGTCGGAGTCGGAATCGGAGTCGGAGTCGAAATCGGCGCCGGAGTCGGAGTCGGAGTCGGAGATAAAAAAAAAGAGGGATTGGAATCGGAGTCGGAGTTACGAATTTTGTCTACCGACTCCGAAGCCCTGGTTATACGTATAGACAAAAGCCTACTACACAGTCCACACGTCCGTGTCGATGAGACAGAAGATGATCGTGTGCGTGCCGCGAGACAGACGAAATTTAAAGGCGCATTCGGCGTTAAGCTCCTTTCAATTTCGTCTGTCTCGCGGCACGCACACGATCATCTTCTGTCTCATCGACACGGACGTGTGGACTGTAGTAGTAGGCTTTTGTCTATACGTATAATTCCACACAATCAAATTTTGCAAAAACTTTAACAGCTTATATCTCAATAACTATTTGTTTGTGACATATAGCTCCTTTCAAACTTTTCCTCTTCTCGATGAGTAGAATGCGTTGATGCAAAAAAAAACTTTAACACTAATTTTCTGTGTTATAAACAATTTTGCGGCAAGTTTCTCTTACAAATGTCCACCGATCCAGAAGTGTAGATTCACCCCTAGGACGGATGACCATTACTTTTTTTACACCCTGTACACTATCGAAAAGTGTAATCATATATCATATGTCATATATCATATCATGAATCATTTACAATTAACATATCTGCTTAAAATAGTTATTACAAAGAATAATCTCCGTTATTTGTAGTAGTATGGAAAAATGTTATGAACAATATTTGCACGGTACAGAGGGGGACATGTTGTGGCACATACATTTTCTGCGTGGGTGGAGCCATAGAGGAGATTTCAACGTCACCTTCACTTTTTTAAACAGAATGTCCATTTGTATACCATAGATCGATAGAATATCAAATTCTGAGTATAAAAGTGTTAACCTTCGTATGTCCTAAACCTTAACGAGATACATTATCCAAAGAAGAAAGATAATTATTTCGATAATATCTCGTTAACTATTAGAGTTCAGACATATGGAGGTTAATACATTTTTACTCGGAATTCGATAGTCTGTCGATGCATGATACAAAAAGTGATATTTCTATTAAAAAAATCAAGGTGACCTTGAAATCTCCTCTATGCCTCCACCCACGCAGAAAATGTTTATGTCACAACATGTCCACCGTGCAAATTTTGTTGATAGCATTTTTTCATAATATTACAAATAACGGCAATATTCAAAGTGGACAAAGTTATTGCCCCACCCTGTATATTATTTAAATTTCATGTGTATACTGTTTCCTTACTTCCCTTTCCTTAGTTTCCTTACTTTACAATATGTATAGATATTGTGTGTTTATTTACTTAAGTTAATACGAAAATATAGCGAATGCGACATGTAGGATATGAGAGATGCTGCGATTTTCGCGCGCGCACGATGACCATTTTTTTCGTAAATCAACTATAAAACACGGAGTCAGTCGTAGTCAGAATCAATTTTTCTTGCATCTTAATCAGAAAACTTCAAAGAATACAGTGGCATAGAAATGAACACCAGGACTCACCCGGAAGTATAACAAATTCATTACCAAAGTCTTAGAATCATAAAAAAGGTGACTGAATCGTTGGTTATCTTTAAATATTATTAACTACAAAAATGTATATAGTACAATAGTGAATTTCTCTTAAAAGTATACTCTATACTTAGCTAAAAAGAACTTCTATAAAACAAAAAACTGTAAGTGTATGTAAATAAGGTAAAAATTACTAATAGGTGAATTCGTTGAAAAATGAAAGCGGGTTAACAGAAATTCAAACTTCCGACAAATTTCAGTGCTTAATGGATACATGAATGGGAAAAGGAATGATGGGGGATTGTTCCTCAGATATTCAACTAACTCAAGCCACAAAAATTTTACAATTTGTGACAAATTTTCAAAATTGAATTTTGACCGCTGAAATCGGGCAAATACTCCACTGTGCGACGCGATGTTTCGTCGTACAAACCGCGGAGCAACTGTTTATTCATTATCTCGGTATAGCATGCGATATATCGGCTAGACGATTCGGACACTGTTTGCTCGTGTTACCAGGTTGCGAATAACGATACGGACGCGCGTAGGGATAACGGAATCGATAACCGGTGAACGCGCTAAGGCCGTCCTCGCGTTCACCTTATCACAGGATTAATTACCGTGATTATGGGTGTAATCACTCTTCCGAAGCAATTGGATCTGTTTAAGCCGGGATTAATGAGCATTCACGAGAGCTTTGCGCTCTCCCCAACAACGCCGCGCCGTCAGAAACGATTCTCCTATAGGTTATTGTTTTCCCTGATATGTATGTACCTTGAATTCGGTTGGTTGCAGAAACACAGATAGATTTACCGCAGAAATTTTGCAGCGAGAGCCAAAGAAGAGTCGCGAAGACCGGCGGCGCTTTGCGAGATTACCGATATCGGCCGGAGATACGATAATATCACCGATCGAGGATTAAAAATGACGCGACAGGTTCGAGGGAGAAATAATCCCGTTATTCGTGTGATCGGGCAGAATCGCAGACAGAAGAGCGCGACCAATTTGAAGGTGATCGTCGCGCCGAGACATCGATTCCGTGGAATTTCGCGTATCGATCCGGGCGCAGCATCGAGAAGAGACGTAAGGACGGGCAGGCAACGTGAACCGCAGGTCTCTCGATGGACACAGGAGGAATTCGTAAAAAGTCCGCCAGCCGGAATTGTACCGGTTCTGGTCGCCGAAGCCGGTTTCGTCCGCGTAGCCCGGTGGCTAACCTGTTCGAAACCGATCGAATGATGGCGGAAGAGCCGACACACGATATCGGGTGACGATCGTTGTCTACGAGCCTGATCCTCCGGACGTACCCGTACCCGTACCCGCACGCCGCGCCGCCATCCTTTCATGGAGGAAGAGTAGGCGACTTTATGGACCAGGTGACATTTAGAACGCTTTCGAATTTCCCAAGACCGCCTCGTTGCGTACCTGGCTTTGGAGCTCGATGCTGCGCCGCCGCCGCCGCCGTACGCGAACGTGATTCATCTGTGACTTTGATTTAATTAATCACCGACTACATATAACAGACTGGATGTTAGTTGACACAGTTTTTGCATCGCAGCGTGCACTGTCTCGAATAGAATTCGGGCTCTATCTACGGGATGTCTACGGGAAATCTACGGGTTGAATTTCCTCGGGCGAAAATTGGCGAACTTGTACGTCTTCCCGTCCACGTTATTCTTCCACGGTGTAATCAGTGACACCGTGCCGGTTTCCCGGCAGCTCGCGCTCCGTTTTATCCATCCTCCATCCTATCATTGAATTATGAAGGGACTAAAACTTTCTATAATACTCTATCGGCAGAGCGTCTCCTCCGGGGGGATTGCAAAGAGAAGAGACGGGACGAAAGGGATATGAACGCTCGACATCTCGTGGACCTCCGGAACGCTCGTTCGATTAAAACCGTAGGAGTTGAATTGAATCGAACCGAACAGAAACGATACGATTGAGTCGAGGGATAAACGCGATTGTTGATTCTACGGGGTCGACTCGAATCGATCGCCTCGCCGCACCGCCTCGTTTTTGCTTAATTTTACACCAGCCGGCACGCGACCTTTGATATGCCCCGATACGCCCCTTTTCTCTGTCATGCAATGACGCGCGAATGCGCTCAAGCCCAGATGCATTTGAAATGGAAATTCGTGTTGCATAAGGTGGGAAATCTTTTGAAAACATTATATGAATTTTTTACCGGTTGTACTGCGTGCGGCCTAGATGCATTTTTAATGATTTCGAGCACCGAGGAGAAATAAGAGGAAGAGGAAAAACACGTCCGATTTGTTCACCGGATCCATCATCTTTATTTTCTATATTTGAACCATTAACATCCACACGGTCGCCTTTATGCGTAGAGAGATTAGAGCATGCTAGGGCCCATACAGGAAATAACGATCGTTAAGCCTGGTCGTGTTAGCGTGACACCGAGGGACAAATTAAGTTGGAAAAATGAGGGATGAACGGATGAGAGTTGATCAAATATGCCGGTTTATAAGACAAAACGGTTCGAATCCGTTTTATCGCGTCTCTCGCGGTTTAGTAGTTAAAAAGATTCGACGCGACTGAAGGGCGCTAAAAAAATCTATAAAAAGTTTGTTACCGCATTATCGCGCATCGCATCGACCGCGTGCGACAGATTTTCCATTGTTCGGACTGCCGTGCCGTCCGAATTAGCCGATGACGAAATTAGGCGTCGCGACGCACAAACCGTTTAGAAAATAACCGCGCGACCGAAAGTTTATTTTTGCATAAACCCGCGCCGGAACGAGAATGCACGATTCCCAGATCGATTAATTTTATTTAACTCGCTAACCGAGCGACCTCGATCGCAAACATTGGAATAGGAACAATTAAAATCGAGCCGGGGTTACGGTTACCTGCTGGCGCGCTTTGTTTGCGAATAAACGCGAATACGTAGATAAACAAGTAGCGGAATATCGAACAGAATGTTACGAGGTGCGCAAACACCGGCAGGAAGATCGAATAAAATATGTGACGTTCAAAACCTCCAAACGTACTTGAATGCACCCAAAAATTGGTACTCGGGGGTTTTCGGGGTCGCTGATTATGAATATGAAGTTTAAATCCCAAAAAACAAAATGGCGGATCCAATATGGCGGACATATACATTAAAAAATTGTTATGTCTGCTTAGAAAATGATCTTTTTGGGGTCTTTGGGGTCCCTGATTACGAATATGACCTCGAAAATTTGATAAACAAAATGGCCGATTAAAATTTAGATAACAATTCGCATTAAATGTGTTTTGAGAGGTTGATAGGTAAAAATGTATAAATGACAAACAAAATTGCACTTTGTATATCAAGAATTAGTATAATTGTAAATTATGTACATAAGATTTAATCATCCGAATCGTTTTTCGTTACTAAAAGTTGTAAAATCGCATTTTAAAATCCATAGAAATGAAACAAAGTTTACCCTCGTATGAGCAAACAGGAGACTATTGGAGGTTGGTTTTTATAAATTTTGAAAGATAAATGTATTAGCAACACGTCGGAAATGGAATTTTTCTGGGACAACGTGGGACTTTTAACTTATGTCTACATTTCTACAATACGCGCATCAAGTTTTACCTTCTACGTTCTCCAAAGAATATTGCTATCGTGTAACGTAATGACTAACAATTTTTGAGATACAAAAACAGGTAAAAATTCTACTTACTCCTAGGAACAGCATCCATTTTGCAGAATTGAAATTGATGCACTATTTTGAAAGTTATGCACTTTAGAAGGGGGCGTTCAATTTCCTACTAATGCGCGCGACAAATGCTCATCTAACGAAGGCTAACTTTGAACTGACTGCAGAACCGTACCATAAACTTTTTACCTTTTTCCTTGGTGGCATTCAGTGGGCATAACATCATTTTACCCAACCCTAGAATTACAAACTCTTAGGAGGAAGTTCATTTTTGAGGTTTTGGCCGTGTTTTCGGGATTTGGGCCCACTGTGCGCCGCGGCGCTCAGTCTCAGTGGACAAAGCTTGCAGGAGACAAAAGAGCTCGCAATAACCACTATTAACAGAAGGATACGCAGAGTGACATTGCGCGGCAGTTATCTCGGTGCGGGAGCACTACACCTCGTTACAACTTTCTCCGGGAGTCCGGCAGTCTACTAAAAATGTTAGTCGGAACTTGGTCCCGGGCTGGAACAAGTCTTTCTTTAAACTCGCATTGATTTCGTTGGTCTTGAAAATTTGAATAATTTTATGATCGGACTATTGATTGTACCCTCGATTTGTCAATGTAACGTATTTCTGAACGATACGGTGCGGTGCGGTGTTGCGACAGCGAATAGAAAATGCGTGTCGTGCTTCACGCGATACTGAGAGAATACCAAATTGTGTCGATCCTCGAAACGCAGATATGTATTGCTCATGTATTTTGATTCTGATAGAATGAGATGTCGAGACGCTCTCTCTAAGATTGCGTGATGTACATACATATGTGTGTAGTTTGGTACTTTAGACTGTAGACTGTAGACGAGCAAAAGAGCAGCTACTTTTTTTACATAAGAGTCGTTCAAGGCAAAAGCGGGGTAAATCAACATTTGTTTGGTTTAACACCACGTCTCGAGGGTTCAATCGCCATTAGTATTTTTGCGTTCCATAGGACTTTTACTGAATTCCTCGTTATCCGATGTTTTGACTTGCACCATTTTGCATCGAACGTCTCATATACGTATACATATATCGTTCCACTCGGTGAATTTTGGTTGGTTGTTCGATGCTGTTTAGGCACCCAGTATAGCACGAATCCACTATTGCGTGCTTATTATAAAAATAATTGGAAGAGAATAACGCGCGCGCGCCGTGGAATGAACTGATTTTTTATAGACCAATTAAATGCACGTTTCATTACTTCCTCGGGTACAATCTATGCTCCGATGAGAGCTGGAGGTGTGTAGATCGTGTACAGTGTACAGAAAGACCTCGGCGCGGAGTCAGTTCCATTCAGCAGAAACTTTCTGAAGTCGTGAATTATGTCATTAGAGTAGAATAGCGATTTAATAAACATCGTATACTGTGGAATCTGAATTGTTTTATGTACAAACATTCGAGCATAAAAATAAATTAATGCCTCTATATGTACTGGTCTCGTAAAAAATAGAACAATACGATATTAGGGATATTCTGAAGTACCGAATCACATTTATAGAATATAATCGTTGTTTTAACGAGTATCGTGTGCTCTGGTTTGTGAATTGTTACGTATTGTTCGAAGCTTAATTATAGTAACGCTGGTGTATTTGTTTGATTCGGAATATGTAATAGCATATAGACGGTAACAAACACGGTAAATAAGCAAATAGACAGCCACATAGATAGACACCTTGCGATACTTTAGCCTTGTCATCCACAAGTAGGACTATATATAATATTACAACAGAATAAAACAATTCTGTGGCAAGAGAAAAGGAATCAAATAAAAATGAAGAGGAGAGACGAGCTTCCCGTTCGAGCTAACAGTTTGCTGATAATTCCAGATAAAACGTCTGGTTTCGCGGTCAGAATAACACCTCCGATGGTTGTCTCCGGCAGGCAGTTTGCTCTCAATCGAGTTCCTTGGAATTGTCAGTGTTTAAGAGATAGTCCAATAAACGCATCGGCAAGCCAAGAGACGTCGGCGTGTCCGCTCGAGAGAGACAGAGAGAGAGAGAGAGAGAGAGAGAGAGAGAGAGAGAGAGAGAGAACGGTCGTTTTATTGTTTCAGGTCTTAAGGGGACAGTTATAAATTCCCTATTGTCGTTGCACGGAGGGCCGCGCTCGCATTCTCTGTTCCAATTTACCGCGTTTCTTTTAATAGCCGACTCGACACGACTCGAGTCGAGTCAAGTCGAGTCCTTCGTTTCCTGGAACTGTTTAAGGGTGTGGGTCGGATTTTGACCTTGGTCGTAGTATCGGTGCCCTCCGCATTTGTAGCTAGGAGCGCTAGTGTTTTTAGTCACTGTTTTACCGATTCAGTCACTGTATTGGTAAAACATCGGTAAAATAGTGACTAAAAACGCTAGCGCTCCTAGCTAAAAATGCCATGGAACTAATACTTGCACCAAAATCTCCCGTATAGGGATCTACTTCGTAGATTTCGTTTGCTGTGTTTAAACACGTATAGTTTAACATAATAAAGGTTTCATTGACATTGTATGTGACCCTGAATTCCGGGATGCCTACATTTTGGTCTATAAGAATCCTAAATCTCTCGATATTTAAGAAAATGTATGTGTCTCGACAATGGCAGCACTGTCGCTTCGTCCAATATTTGTGAAACTGCGCTACATGCTGCCGAATAATGCAAATTACGCCACGAAAACGCAAAAGTAGGCCATATATGGAAGCATCCCGTAATTGTGGGTCTTTTATCTAGCGATTGTGACTACGTAGGGGCCCCAAATGTGCGTTAGAGAGACAGCAAACGAAATCTACGGAACCCTTGCAATCTCGTGTACGTATACAGTATCTATCGGTGTGTTAAGGTACTACCACACTCGCACTCGACCAAGGTCAAAATCCGACCCACACCCTTAAGCAAGTCCATCGCGCGTTTCGTTGGTTGTTGCACAGAGAAATTTTAGCAGTCGAAGAGAGAGAAAGAGAAGTTTGTATGTACCACCAAGTAGATCAGTTTAGTTCCACTAATGATTTTGGATGAAACGTCCACACGAAGTCAATTTGTACACCTTTCATTGTCGACGATGAATTATTCGGGACGTAAGTACATGCAAAGCGAAGAAGCGTGCGTAAATGCGCTTTAACGCCAACGTTTTACGCAAGGAGCAAACGGTCGTCGAACCGCCGCGCCGCCGTGACTCATCGGGAGGCTTCGTTATTGAAAGAATATTATTTTCTGCTAATGAGAACGATGCCCGACGAGATAATTGTCTTTGCGAAATTCACCGGCAAGCAGCGTTACACCAGCCAGCATCGCAATTACCAGCGTTATCTGTGTTTCCGACTGTCCGAATCCGAGCAAAGGGAAACTACGGATCGAGCTACAATCCGAATGCATCTTTTTGATTTATCGTTGAACCTTCTCTGTGGAGCACACTGGGATCGAGATCACCGAGCTCGTAAATAAACTTAAACACTCTGCCGCGCCGGGAAAATAAATTTCAGATAAGAAGAAATCAGCGGGACATTGTCGCGCAATTCGCGTGAGGTAACCGATGAATTATTCACCGGAGAAACGTCGAAGAACAATGGCGTTGCGAGCTTGGCAAATCTCTGAAATTTATTGATTTTTTTCTTTGGAACGCGTTTCGTGGTTGCTGATTATCGCCGCGGTTTAGATTCTCTTTCTTTGGATTTGGAATTCTGGTGAAGAAGATTCTTCGGTACCTATAATCTACTTCTTCTAAATCTGAATACATACATACACATCTATCGTAAAGTGCAATCGTCCTGCTTCAATTTAAGCCCTGGAAAGTTAAGAAATGCGAGGATTAGAACGATTACTTGTTCAAGAAACAATTAACATGAAACGAAGAAATCTAGGTTAACGTAAGGTCGGAGAGAAGCCAGGATTGAAGCACGCCTATGTACTCGTTCAACGGAATGAAAACGTTACGAAAAATTGGAATCTGTATTCAAGGGGAGAAGCGTGAACGGTGGTCGAACAGTGCTTCCGTGTTCCCCAGCTTGTCGACCCATTTCCACATTGTTTACATAATAATGTTTCACGTAGAGATGTTGACGTTTCGCCCGGGCCTGTCCGCGGCACGTGCTGGCGTCGTAAATCCCCGATCAGAATTGATGTTACGCAAAGTATGCTCGTACATCCACCGGGGCTCTCTTTCGCGTGCGTTTTCTCTGTGGCCGTTTTTATTTCCTCTCTATACTCATCATCGTGAACACTGTCGTTGTCGGAGCCGAACATATTGTTATTCCCCGAGCGTCGGCCGACCGACAATGCCGCATCCGTTTTCGGGATGCAATCGTCCCTGTAAATGCGTTTGCTCGATAATGCTGCGCAGGTGTCTTTCATCGAGCATCTGCTTCTCTCCCGCATTTTCTCTGCAGCCGCATTTTTCCCCGCGCTCATACATTTTTTCTTGCGGCGGGCTCTCGCCTGAAAACACGGGAAAACGCTGCCCCGAGTATGTTCGTTACGTTCTCGCCGACGCGCGACGCGCGCGTTTCAGCGGTGAGAATCGTTAGGATAAACAAGGTTCCATTGAATCGCGAATTAAACTAGCAAATCTACTACGAATTATGTATGTTGTATTTGGACTCGAGTTTTCGTGAAATCTATTGCTTTCGCAGCAAATCTCTAGCAGATCTACCGCCGTAACGATAACAACTATTATAATAATGTCACGAACAATTTCCCGCTAATTGCCCGGCAAATTACACGTTTGTTGCTCAGTGATGGATTAACGCTAATCTCCGGCATCATCGCGACGCTGACGCGGGATTTATCAAGATTTATCAACGCGCAATTATCATCTCTCGTACGACATCTTTTTCCTGAATTTTTTGTTCGAAATAGCACTGTTTCGCATGATATTCCCGAGTATGGCTTCGCTATTCGATTATGCGGAGATTCCGAGGATCGATTACCGCAAAAAGACTGCGTCAAGTTCCGCGTTGATAAACGACGCCTACTTACTCGGATTCTTGCCTAGGATTGTCAGCAATTTACTCGGTAATTCGAATCTCCCTTTGTCTTATTTTTGGTATTGTTTACGATCCGTGATAAGGTGTGTTAATCTTCTCTCGAGCATGTTCAAGGTTTTCAAGCGAGAACCGCTCGTTCAGCGACTTCCCGTCGTCATTCAAATTTAACAAAGAACGCGAGAAATGCGTAATGCACCGGCATTACCATTTTATCAGTTTACAGGCTTATTATCATACTCCGCTATTTCTAATTGCCGCTTGTCTCTTCGTGTTACGCGAATGCGTTTCGGTTTCAAATCGGGAATATAGAGGATGGGAGAAAATATTTTTCATCAAAATAAAAATGTTCTCTGAATCCCCGTGTACACCTACAGGAAGATAACAAAATCTTCAGTGTATCCATCGGGATTTTTCCATTTCCCCGCTGAAAGGATGAAAGATGGCGCCGAGCATTTTTCTCCGCCATATTGTCGGGCGTCCTCCTCGTCGCTTTTCCATAATCTGTTGTTCGCAGAACTCGGAGGCGACGCGACGCGAGGCGGCGCATCCACGATGAAAATTCTACCTGGTGCGGTGCAGATACTTTCTCTTTCGAAGCGTGTTCCGGGCCGCGTGAGCTCGCGAAGGTCGCCGGTTCCTTTACACTTTACAGTTTACAGACTCGGCACTTCCGATGCCTCTGGATTCTCATTAGCGGCCGAGGCGAGAGCCTCGTCGTCGTCTGCGGAGATTGCTTCGCGCGATGAATCCCTTTCAGACTGTTCCACCAGGCAGGCGACTTCCGCCCTGGGGCAAAACCCATTTTATTCGCGGTCTAATCGCGTTTCGCCTCGTTCTCGCGGAAACCGTTTGAAACGCGTTAAGTGGCGTTAGGCTCAAAAACAACAGACGAGAACGCTCGGCCCTGTCTTCGCCGTATAAAGAAGATTTGCAAGGGTCCGCGTCGCGACAAAGATCCCTTCGACAAGATCAACCAATTCTTCTTCAAAATTTTCCGTACAATTCGTTTAAATTCGCGACGGTAGCGAACGCGTTATGTACATACAGTGACTCCCAAAAATATTCGGACACTAGGTATAACTAACTTTATGATGTAATAATTCGATTCTTGATAAAGCAATCGCCCTGGGAATTGTTTCTAGCAATAAAACATTTATTAATGTTGATAAACATGTATGCTTTATTTGAAAAATATACATACGTTTCATAATAAAAATTATTAAACGAAATAATGGACCATTTGTGGCTCACAAAAATATTCGTACACGTATTATATTTCTCTGCCAATCGCTTTCTGGGAACGCGATATTCCAATCACGCGAAAACGTTTGTTTACTAACAGAATCTCGTGGACCTTTAAAGGCTCATGCCACCTCAGTACTGTCAGTAGTGAACGTGAATTCGTTCAAAATGGGTAACAAAGGAAAGAATACGAGTTTTGATGTGCGACAGCTTGTAATTTTTCATCGAGAAAAAGGAAAAACCTATTGCGAAATTAGTGCAATGCTTCGTATAAGTAAGAGTACTGTTGCAGATATCTGTCGACGATTTTATATTGAGAATCGCATTGATTCTATTCCGCAAACTGGAATACCAAGTCTCTGATGTACGAGGAAGAAAAGAAAAATTATTCGGAAAGCGAACAAAAATCCGCGCTTAAGTGCTCCAAAACTAGTTAATGAACTATTAGGAGAAAGCTCCAAAAATGTGTCAGCCGAAACATTTCGGAGAACGCTGAGGCAAGCTGGTTACAATGGAAGAGTGGCTAGAAAGAAACCATTTATCAACGAAAAGAATAGCAATAAACGAAAAACCTTTGCAAGTGAACTAATTTCTAAGGATGAGACATGGTGGGAGGATGTCATATTTGCTGATGAAAGCAAATTCAATCTGTACAATTCCGACGGAAGAACTATGGTGTGGCGGAAAGCGAATAAAGAGTTTAATTTTGAAAATACAAGAGGTACAGTGAAACACGGCGGAGGCAGCGTAATGGTCTGGGGTTGCATTTCGTCATATGGAGTCGGTAACCTAGTGTTTATTGACGGTATCATGGACAAAAATCATTATTTAAATATACTCAAAAATAATTTAGTTCAAAGTGTTGAAAAAATGGGGCTTAATAATAATTTTAAGTTTTATCAAGCAACGACCCCATGCACAAGTCACGTATTGTGCAAGAATTTTTATTATACCGCTGCCCCAAAATTCTTCATCCGCCGCCTCAATCACCGGACCTTAATCCGATTGAGAATTTATGGGATGAATTAGATCGAAAAATTCGAAAAACCCCGATTACATCGATAGCGGAGTTAAAACAAAGACTTGAAACTGAGTGGTCAAATATAACTGTTGATTATTTTTAAAAAATTACAAATAATATGCCGAACAGATTAAGACATGTTCTTAAACAAAATGGTTATCCGACGAAATATTAAATAAATTTTGTAATGCTAAATTACATTATATAAACAGAAAAATGAATACGTGTCCGAATATTTTTGTGAGCCACAAATGGTCCATTATTTCGTTTAATAATTTTTATTATGAAACGTATGCATATTTTTCAAATAAAGCATATATGTTTATCAACACTAATAAATGTTTTATTGCTAGAAACAATTCCCAGGGCGATTGCTTTATCAACAATCGAATTATCAAATCATAAAGTTAGTTATACCTAGTGTCCGAATATATTTGGGGGTCACTGTATGTAGTAACAAATGTGTATCGAGTGGTTTGGAGGATAACGTTTGGTGGTGTTCGAGGATTAGGTTGACAATTTGTATTTCGCAGGCTGTCGGAGCCGATGGGTCAGATCCACGACGGGGTGGGGAACTATTCGGCGGACGTGAAGTGTTCCTGGCTGATTGAGAGCAACCCGAACTACACGATCCGGATGCACGTGAAACAGTTCGCGACCGAATGCGGCTGGGATCACCTGTACATTTACGACGGTGACAGTGTCGAGGCGCCGCTGTTGGCCGTCTTTTCCGGCCTGATGCACAAGGATGGTTACCACGTGCGACGTGTGCCGGAAGTGATCGCCCGCTCCGGAAGCGCGTTGCTACACTTCTACTCGGACGTCGCCTACAACATGAGCGGCTTCAATATTACTTACAAGATCAACGCTTGCCCGAGCAGGTACGCAACGGATACGTTCTTGTCTCTCTGTTTGATCAACCAGATAGGATCGTTTGTTTGCCGATCGTGTGCGTATTTATTTGTGTGCGCTTCCACTCTGTCTCTTCCTCTCTTCCTAGTTCCGCTTTCGCTTTCTCGACGAGAGGGTGTTTGCGCGGCGCATACAATGGTTTGTTTGACAAGTCTTCTGCTACAGCTGGTTTACCTTTTTTCTTTTCCTTTTTCTTCTTTTTTTTCTTGAAATCTTTCCGTGTCCCGTGTTCCTCCCCCTTTTCCGGTGAAATCGGTGCCTTGTCGTTCGCTCCCCCAGCAGCGAAGATATTTGTTCATCGATTAAACAAATGTTTATCCCTGCACTCCCGTACACCTGATAAGCGTATGTTTGCCAGGTGATTATACCGAGATACAGATCGGACACGTGTGTGTCGCGCGCGCGCGCGCGCATCCTTTAACCGCTTCCGTTCGATCATAAATCTGAAAGATAAAAGACGATTCCTTTGGAAGGGTGTTTTCACCCTTCGGATCGTTTTTCAAAGGAAATGAAAATTGAATGTATACATGTGTACGCTATTTCCAGTGGTTTTGAAAAGTTTTCTAAATTGCTTAGGTATTCGCACACGGACTGTTCGGGACATGGCGTGTGCATCGACGGTGTTTGCACATGCGACGCCACGTGGACCGGCGAGGCTTGCGAGGTTCAAGTCTGCCCGAACAATTGTTCGCACAGTTACGGGCAGGGCGAATGCAACCGCGAATCGCACCACTGCGACTGCGTCCACGGTTACAACGGTGAGGATGCGCGTTTGTATTTCTCTGGCTACCGGAAGCTTGGCTCGAAACCAGTCGCACGGGAAACCGCCGACACGCCTGGAAAGTTATTCTCAGAGTCGAAACCGAAAAGTTGACGGGTTCGCGCGTTTTGCAACTTGCCCCTATCCGTGGACTTGCATTCGACTAAACTCGACGGACTGTGGCTGTAGGTCAGGGGATCGACGAGTTCGTACCGATCGCACCGATCTGCCAAATAAAAATTGTACGCTGAATTTTAACCGAACGATTGTCGATATCTTTGAACTCGTCCGTCTGATTTAGTGTAGGAAAATATTTGATTTTTCATTCTCTCGATGATGATTTTCGTTATAGAAAATGATTGTACGGTAACTGTGTCTAATGGTTTAGCAGCTTAGACTCTAAGAATTTGTCTAGCCAAGTTTCGAGTGCATCGGTAGGCCCAGAGAGTTGTCTGACGAAATTTTGATGATTCAGGCGCAGACTGCAGCCAGAGGAGCGACAGAGGTTTCTGGGAAACCGTGACGTACACAGACTTCTCGCCAGAGGGTTCAGCTAGTCACTGCTCCATCGTCTGGAAGGATTCCTTGTACGTGGTCGGAGGCGAGAGCTTCCACCGTGCCAAGATGATATACGTTTACGATTACAATGGGAACGTTTGGGAGATACCTCGCATCGAGGAGAAAGTTCCGTTGCCCCGGTACGCTCACTCGTGCGTGCTGTTCGGCGACAAGATATTCATGTATGGCGGGGTTGTAGAGAATTCCACGGTGACAAATGAGATTTGGGCATTCGACGTATCCGCCAAAGTTTGGGAGAACGTTACCGTGCACGATAACTGCCACAGCAACAAGACCATGTGCGGCCCCCTAAAGGTGATATGTATATCTTAATCTTAAGAACACGTTTCGAACAACATTTTCGAACTGAACGATTCGAACCGATTGTGAATTCGAACGTCTCGCGCGGTAGTTGAATTATGGTGTTCTAACGCGATCCTTCACACAGGTAGCTGGACATACCGCGACTCTGGTGCAGAGCCACGGTAAGAAGGAGAAGATGGTCGTGATCTTCGGTTACTCGCCTCAATACGGCTACCTGAACGTGGTCCAGGAGTACTGTTTGAGCACTCGCGAATGGCAAATAGTCGAAACAATCGGTTTCCCCGTGAAAGGCGGCTACGGGCACACTTCGGCTTATGATCCCCTAACGAACCTGATCTACGTGTACGGCGGCTACGTGTCCGAGTCCCAAAGCACGCAGGTGTTGACCAGTAGATTGTTCTCTTATCATCCGAATTACCGCGAGTGGAAGTTGCTCACTTCGGCGCCATCCGCTCGTTTCTTTCACACGGCCGTATTCGTCACCGGCGGTTTGATGATCGTCTTCGGCGGCAACATGCACAACGATACGAATCATTCGGACGGCACCAGGTGTTACTCCGCGGACACCATAGCGTACGACGTAACCTGCGACTCGTGGCACCAGTTTCCCATGCCGAAGGAAATCACCGATCTGCCTAGGTACGGGCATAGCGCTACCGTCTTCGAGAAGTCCATGTATATTTACGGGGGATTCGATGGACAGATGCTGTCCGACATGCTCAGGTGAGGGAAAAACATTTCTTGCCAGTTGCCATTTCTTCTCTTCCATTCTGGACAAGGAGGACTAACGTTCCAACGAACGATTCAAAATCATCTATTCTTCGGTTTCAATCTATGGTTGTCCCTCCCAACAGATACACGCCGGGGAATTGCGAGCATCTGACGAACCAGATGCAGTGTTTGAACTCGAGAACAGGAGTGAAGTGTGTCTGGGATAAGCGTGAGAACAAGTGTGTGCAGATCACCTCGATACCGCGACACTCTCTGATGGCCGACGATATGCATGACGGGATCTACACGAGATGCGTGGACGACACACCGCCACGTGGCATGACATCCCATACAGAACTGTGCAAGGTGCTCTCGGACTGCATGGCATGCGTGCAGACCTCCTACAACTGTGTCTGGTGCGGGAAAACCTGCTCGCACGAAATATGCCGGGACAATGCGAACGCGCCGCCGACAAAGGCGATCAAGGATCTAGAGCAGTGCGACGCCCATACCGGCATCGAGTGCCTGCAGTTGCACACGTGCCACGCGTGCACTAGCAACCCCCACTGCATCTGGTCCTGGTCGAACGGACCGGATCGGTGCAAGCCCCACTCTAAAGCTCGCGAGGTCGGTGCGATTGCAAAACCATCGATCGATAAAGGGACGAACGTTTATCTCGGACGAGTGGATCCTAAAGTATGCCGCGCCGCGCCACGCCGTTCTATGGCTGGGTTCAAAGCTTTGTATTATGTGTTTTGAAACCTATTCTTTCGAGATCAACGTTTATCTTCTTGTGGGAGATCCAATAATAAGTAGTCGATGGTTCTAAAAGATTAGAATGTAGTACATATATGGTATAGTATACCTGTATATGTAGAGAAAAAGCGTTACATCGTGGGATATGGTTTTTGCAGGTGACCATCTTGAACGGGACTATCCAAGCGCAGCGTTTGTCTATCGAAACCTGCCGCGGTCCATGCGTGGAATACAATTCCTGCAAGAACTGCACGGAGTCGGATTGCATCTGGTGCCAGAACGAGAGGAAATGCGTCGACACGAATGCATACCTAGCGAGTTTCCCTTACGGACAGTGCCGAGAATGGACTACGAGTGACACCAAGTGTCGTCCCACCGAGACGGGGAAGGAATGGTGTACATTTTATTCGTCTTGCGCGGCGTGTCGCTCGGATCTTGGATGTGGCTGGTGCGACGATGGTTCTGGAACCGGAAAGGGGTTGTGTTTGCGCGGCGGAGCACGAGGTCCTAGCAGTAAAAGCGCTGACACGTGTCCGTTTGAACGGTGGTATTTTACCAAATGTCCTAGTAAGTCAAGGCCACAGTGTTCCGTAATATGTAGTTGTCACGGTCTTCGGAAGAGATCACCGATCGAAACTATAGTCGCAACGCAAACGATTCAACTTGTCGGTTCGCAATTCAAAATGGTACTACCGTTTCAAATTTCGAAAGAAATCTATCATTATGAATGATAGACTCTTAAAAATTGTTGGGGTAGCGTGTCTCGAGTCAGGAAAATTGTCAATGAGTAGAAAAAGAGCCCGCGAACTCGGCAGGGTTAAACGCAAATTAAAGTAGAGAAAATGTGGTTAAACGGTGGTGCAAAGTTCTAATGTTTTCTAAACGATGATTGCAGCTTGCCAATGCAATGGCCACAGCAAGTGTCTTCCAAATAGCAGCGTGTGCATCCAGCCATGCGGGAATTTGACGTATGGGCCTCACTGCGACAAATGCATACCCGGCTATTACGGGAACCCCCTGAACGGAGCGACTTGCCAACGTAAATTACCTTCATCGTTCGATCAAGTCGAACCTGTCGATAGCGAGCGGTCGTTCAATTAGACTTTTCCGTTGCAGCCTGTTTTTGCAACAACCAAGGCACGCAATGCAGCAGCGAGACGGGAAAGTGTTTCTGCACGACGAAAGGCATCATTGGGGATCATTGCGAGCGATGCGACGTGTCTAGTCTCTACCACGGGGATCCTACGAACAAGGGATCGTGTTTTTGTAAGTGACCGAATTCGTTACCGAATTCGTTACCGACCCGTCTGTACTCTTATCGATAGACTGCGTATAGATTTTATACATTTTTAAATTCACGTCTTTGTGGCTTCTATGGATTGCCGTAAGCGCTGTGTCGCAATGGTTATTTTCCATAAAAATCAAAAGTTTAGTTATCGATATGTACATTCCCATTTCAACGAATATGTTTCTTTTTGTAGACGATTTGGCGATCGATTACCAATTCACGTTCAACTTGAGCAAGAAAGAGGATCGCCAGTACAGAGCCATCAACTTCAAGAACTCGCCACCGAAGCCCGACATCGACGCAGAGTTCTCCATTACGTGTTCCGTTCTCGCCAAGATGAATGTCACGATCAAAAAGGCGAACACACCGGAGATACCGTTGCTGCTCGGCGCGAATTGCACGACCAATATGTACAAGCACCGTTTCAGCAAAGCGGACTACAGTTTCGGCAGCGAGGACAACAACACGTTGACCACGTTCTACGTCTACGTGTATGACTTTCAGCCACCGGTGTGGATTCAGATCTCCTTCTCGCAGTATTCCAAGCTGAATCTCCAACAGTTCTTCATCACATTTTGCACGTGAGTCTCTAAAACACTTTTGTCCTCGAGAAAAGAAATTAAATCTTATCGGGTGTATTCGAAACCGTGTTATTTTTTTCCGATCTGTGTATCGCACAAAAGAGAAACGACGAAGGAGAATAATATTCGATCGAGCGTTTTCTTCTTCTTTTTTTTTTCTTCTTCAAAATTGTCTACGCTTTTGTGTTGTCCTAAGCCTCAGGCAGTACTTACTTGTAAACTAGAGATTACATGCCACCACCCAGGTGCTTCCTCGCTCTATTATTGGTGGCCGCAGTCCTCTGGAAGATTAAACAAAAGTATGACATGTACAGAAGAAGACAGAGACACTTTGTAGAGATGGAGCAGATGGCGAACAGGCCGTTCAGCCAAGTGCTAGTCGAAATCGAGAGGCGGGACGTCAGCAATTCGGACTCGGACCGGAGCGAGTCCGAACTGACCAATTGCCGTAAGAAGAAAAAGGTTTGCATCTTGATCGACTACGACTACTTTAAAGAATTATGTAATACGGTCGAGAGACCGTACACATAGATTAGACTGTTGACTCGAGCCGATTTTGTAGCTTTTGCTCAGCCGGAGCCAGTTCACATTTAGCTCGCTGTGCAGGGTTCAAGGATGGATTTGTTCTAAATTGGCTAACGGTTTCAGGATGCCCCTAGTCCGATCGCGTTGGAGCCCTGTTGCGGCAACAGAGCCGCGGTCCTGTCGTTGCTAGTCAGATTGCCTACTGGCGGTGAACCATACACGCCGGCCGGCCAGAGCGCCGGGTTAGCAGTAGCGTCTGCGTTAGTTACGCTGGGTAGTCCGCGAAGGCCTTCTCAGGAATTGACCACGAAGGAGCCGAAGAAGACTCGGAAGTCCGCCAGTCAGCACCCGGACTCCACCTGCATTTAGCGATAAGACAGAACGAAGGGACAAACGACGGACGATCGTATAGAAATATACGATTATAGTATTTAGAAAACCGTGGGTGACGATGCGCCTTATTCTGTGATCTTGCCTCGAGACGCCGAACGGCCAGGAGGAGGAAGATTCTTAACCTTTCGAACTCTACTCGAGCGAAATGTGATTTTAATCGCGCGGCGAACCTTCGTTTCATTTTGCGCCGCGCGCCATCACCCGGTTCGTGATATATGCTAATTATAGCAGTGGAATTCCCTAATCGGGGAATCAAATCGTAACGATGCATCGTACCGCAACGGCCAGCCGAGAGCATCCAGCGTTGCATCCGTTCGAAGGATTCGGGCCGGCTAATTTCATCGATCGGACTGCGGATCTTTATGCGCTTTGTCGCGTAGTTGAATCCGTGGAGAATGCAGGAGAGCGAACGCGTATGTTCAAAATATTATTAGGCTTGGTTATTTTACGTTGACCACGAGAAATATTATACCGGGCACAACGGATTTCTACCTTGTTCCGATTTTCATACGGTAAAATGAGAGAATCGAAATTTGCATCAAGATCCGCAGTCGTATGGTCCTCTCCCGATGCGAAAAACAGCGAGCCTCGAAGTCCTGCGGTTCTCGCATTCACGAACCTTGTTCCGGAAGCTTTGGCTTCTGGATTTCTTTCTATCTGCAGATTATTGCGTCGATGCCTATATCCTGTCTTTAACTTCAACATCAACTTTTCTTCTGCATGTATTTTCTATAATATCAAACTTCTGTTCATTCTCTTTTAAACGCGTCGCGAATTGTTTAATTTGTTTTTAAAAAAGTTTCTGTCGCTTCTAATCAGCTCGCTACTGCATAGTTACGCTTAAAGCGATCTTTTAACTGAGTGAAAAAAAATTCAAGACGCGTTTAGAAGAGGAAGAGTAGAATTTTCAAATGATGCAACACATATATAACAAATGATTGCATGAAGCTGTATTACAAACATATGCGACAGGATTTATGCACGATCCCAATAAATATAGGGCAGACTTGACGTCGAATGTATTTTTGCGCCACGGTATCGGGTTTATCGATCGAACGACGGTACATTTCAGGGCAACCGCGTCGATAGGGTAAACCGCAAGATGTAATCGACAGAAAAATACATCTCCGTTATTTTTAACCCGAGCATGTGGCCCAAAATCCCACAAGACATCAGCTCTACCCTCTATGTACATTATTTGTATATAAATCGATTGGACGGTCGTTTCATTTCCGTCGAAAGCCCCAAGGGGTTGTTCTTCTTTACTTTTCAGTCCTCGTACACCTCTCGATTCAAAATTCACCCATTTCTATTTTATATATCACAAGTTCTCTTCTTTATCTGTGATGGTGTTGTAATTTAACCAACGAGATTATCAACAGACATTTAATTGGTGGAATCGAATCGTAAAACAAAACTGGGTGAAAATTGTGAAAAATCTTTTGCGCGTTTTTCAGGAAGTCTACTTCTCGAGAAGTGTACGAGGGTTTTCATTCAAATTTTGGTTCGTCGACCGTACAGTTTTCAATGGATTTATGCGAGAGGTTTGACGGGGAGGAGGACGCGATTCATTTTGTAAAACTGTAAATACGTGCGTCGCGCGTCTCCGAGCCGAAAAGCGATTGCGATTCGCGCGTCAGTTGAAAAATGCGATGCGAGTAAATTGTACAGATAAATTGGCTCGAGAGGATGGGTGGGGGGTGAAGAGGAGGAGGATGAGGAGAGTATTCGTCTCCAGCAGGATGTAAAAATTCAATTCTCAATTAAAAACAGACGAACGGAGACGACGCGGATGTTAGCAGAGACGCGATTCTTCTCGGATAGCGCCATCGCCTCCACGTTCACGTTAGAACCTTGTGCCAAATCATTTTTCATATTGGTTTTATCGAGAGAGACAGGATTCTACCAAACGAAAAAAATCGTTACACGTTTTTTGAACGACAAAAATTACGAAAGTTGCAAACATAGCCGCTGCCTCGTCTCCGTTCGTCTCTTGTGAGAACGAGCTAAAAGCACGATCGAAAAATCGAACCATCCGCGTTAGGTTTCCTTTGCAACGGGATGTTCGTTGTGAAAACGTTCCCGAGCTTTCGTTCGTGCGATGCTCGGCGTAATTTTAGCATGTAACGAAACATAGGGGAAGAAGAAGGATGTGGACGTTGCAATAAGATCGAACTATCGTTTTATATACGTTTTCGTTTCGCTGCATGATGGCGGCGATAAATTCCTGCACCAAGCCGATTCTCGCGTTGCAATATTTTCGCTCGGTGGAGAATGATGATCGGTATTTTGTTTTGCGGGCTGTGGTTTTCGGCGGCTTCCATCGCGAAATTCAAGCCAATCACGTATTTCGATTCCTCTTCCGAGTTCACGAACAGCTTCCGGCGATCGAGTTCCGACGATCGTCTCTCCGTTTTCCAAACAATTACCGGCAAAACAGATCTCCAGCGAAGACTGCGGAACCGAAAAGTGTCTTCAATTTGGCGCTTTCCGATCAGTGTTTTTAGTGCGAGGACCACTCGGTGGTCACACTGCTCAACATAGTCGGGGATTTATCTTACGATTTAGAGATAAGATTTTTACGAGACTTTTGAGTTCTACGGCACGAGCAGCTTGTTGCAACGTCGAGGCGATCCGAATATGTTGAACGGTATTGGTCGTAAAGCTTGCGTGCATCGGGCATGTCGCCGCGGCTCGTTTTTAATCATTGTACAGCACGGATCGAGTGCAATGCATTTTAATTTTACCATGTAATACTCATCGAGTTTCGTTCACTCTCTCTCTCTAATGTATCTAGAGTCTTCGTTGTGAGGGTGCGACCGGTCGCGAGGGCGTAGCCCAAAACAAAATGATTACCGTTCGATCCTCGAATTCTTACAGAGAATTTATTTATTCGTATCGTTTCTGTCCCGCCGGCACGGTCGCATCCGCGCGAGCAGCGTGGTGTACATTTTATTACCGTGAAGATAATTTAATTTTTTATACAACTGTTTCATTTTTCTTTTTTTTTTAAATTTATATTCGAGCGACCAAAGCTTCGCCCGGCGCTTTTCGTTCGTCGCCGATGCGAGAGTTTAGTTGTACATACGAGTAAATGTTATGTTATTTAAACGTAGCGGTATATCGGACGTATTGCTCAACAACTGAGTAGAGTTTTCTCATTCGTTCGTTTCGGGAATACTCTTTTTTTTCTCTTTTCTCTTTTCAAGCCTCTTTTGTAAGCTTCCGTTGTGCGGCGAAACGCGTTATGTTCGACCAGTTTAGAAAAAGATAAAAGTATTTCGCTGAAGATAACGCGTTTCGCATGCTCGGGACGACGGCTAACCGTATTTCTTCGTCCCTGATCTCTTCTTGTCGTCTACACTCCTGGCACAAGGTATTCGATCGAGCTAATCAAGCGTCTGCCATTATATTTATTTACATATGATTATTTACATGACAAGGTCGTTGGCGACTTTTAACAAAAAAATTACGACATATTTTTACAGTTTTATCCTTATCGATGTTGTTGATTGATAAAAAAATGGATTTTTAACATGCGTAACATATATCATTGACCTTGAAACGACCTTGTGCAGAAAATTCATGAGAACAATTCCTTATTTTTCGTTCCAAACTTTTGACTATTGTACAAGAAATGTGTTCGATGTAAGACATTTTCGTATACAACTCATGAACGATGAGATGTACATTTAGTGATAGAAAGCGGAACGATACCGTACGCATGTTACACACATAGTTTCATATGTGACTAGATAACAAAGAATGTAACAGCACATCGGATGAATTTTTTGAAAAATGTTGAGAATTCCGATCGAAGATTTTCAGCCAGGGGTAAAACCGCATCAGTCGCATTCCTTGACACTGCCAAGATTGATCAACCCCCTTCATAATTTCTACGATCGATTTGTCTTCGAAACCCGAGCTATTAAACCATTGATATCACCGAGCCCTATAGTGCCTGATTTGATTCGTTCGTTTTATATCGATTATATTGTTCTACACGATAAGTCTGTACATTGTATTAAACTTCCTAGACGATCTTTCGCAAAGATGTCTCCACAGTTACTCTACAAAAGCTTCGAGACTATTTGCCACAACCCAGTACCGAGTCGCGAGACCCGGGACCCGGTCACTCAACTTTGCTCAAGTAGAACCGCAACGATGCTACGAAAATCGATTGCTTCATCTTTTTCTTTCAAGATTCGCAGTGTTGTCTCGAGACAAAGAACTTGACTGATTTACCATCGTTGTTAGGTACGCTTTTTTCAGTATTTCTAACATATCTATCGATTACAGTAGTCTCGAGGAAGATTGCAATGTCGCTGTTGCAACAGGTAGAAGATAAGGGAGTGCGTCGACCCGTGATCATGAATTCTGTAAGCAGGTAGGTAGATATACATCCTACGACATAGCTTGCAACAATTTTTCGAGGACACAATCAAAAATATTTATTTTAATCGAACGTTCGGCGGAAAACCAATACTACCGACGAGATACAACATTAGCACAATTCTGATAATGAGCTGTGGCAGTGCGCATCTGCGCACAACGCATACATCCAAACACCGAACTGAACTGATTGGAGTTGTAATGAGTTGTAAGCAGTGCTTCGATCGGTGGCACCTTTTTCTCGCGCATGCGCGAGAAAATAGTAACGTATCTACTATTGGGTTGCGGAGCGGCCAGAGCACTGAATGGGCGGGAGTGTGCAGTGTACCGGTGTTATTGGCGGGACGAGTGGAACGAGAGGTAAGTTATTGTTAATATTTTATTATACAATGGCAGTTAATCTTTCCCTATCCCATCCTCAAAATAAACAATAAGTTTCAATTATAAAAGTCTGCGGGGTGCTCAAGCTACCCGATTTCATCGATATAGTTACGTTACTGAGGCTGAAATTGTCGCGCATGCGCGAGAAAAGGTGCCACCGATCGAAGCACTGGTTGTAACTGCAGTGTTGTGAACTGGTACGGGAAAACTCGCGCATGCGCGACGATTCTAGCGTCACTGAAGTACAAAATCGGGCACTTTGGTTGCCCCGCATAGCTTCGCAAAATCTTTTCTTCTCGATTTTCAAACATGACGTTTAACATGCGTATGTTATATTAAAATTTGATGTGTATGTACATGTAATATATAAATATATTCTAATTGTATATATACAGTAGCGGACAAAAGTTTAAGATTGCTCTAAAGAAGACGATAACTTTTTAAATATTGTACTATACGATTCGAACTTTTATTTACTTATATTTATGAAATTAGTTTACTAAAGGATGCGAAAAGAAATATTTTCAAAAATTGCAATTGATCGGAATTGTTGAAAAAATACTAAAAGTTAAATTTTTAACTTTTTTATGTGGGCCTATATTGAAAATTTAAAAAATACGTATTGTAGATCTGTGTCAATTAAACATATTCTGAAAATTTCGTCACAATCGGTTGACGCTGCAATGAGCTACAAACGTTTAAAGATGGTAAAAATTGCAGATTTTCACTATTTTCGTCAATAAATCGTCACTTTCGTGAGCCACTGTATGTGTGTCATGTGGTCGTGCGTCATCCGGTTTCCCGGCAGCAGTGATGCCAGAATCGTGGACGCGAGGACGTTTCCCCTCCGGCACAGGACCCCCCACTCTGACGTACCGTGGACGCATCGTCCTCGCCACGTTGCTTCTGCTGCGCACGCGCTACACACGAACGTACTTCTACTCTGCCTGTGTGAGTGAGTGCCTGCTCGATTGCACGCGTCTACACACACAAGCGTACCTCTACCCTGTCCGTGTAGACTACCTGCTACCTGCTCGCTGGTCGACGCCGACGCGTCCCTTCGATTTTCACGTTACCGAAGTTTCGGAAGCATGAGTCGGAAAGTCGGCATCTGGAGACAGCGCGCATTTGAATCCCGGCCCGGCACGGCGCGGCGCAATCCACATTTTGCTATAACTTTTGATCTAAAAAAGATATCGAAGCGATATTTGGACGAAATTTTTTTAAAAAAAACCGGGTTTAATGGTCCATCCTAAAATATGTTTTGTATTTCTTAAATAATTTTTTCGTTGATTTTTAAAGTTAAGATGAGCCAGAGGGCCCCCAACACAAAATTGATTTTTAGTCGAACCATGCTCAATAAACAATTACGAAAAAATGTATAAATATTCTACCTAATAGCACACATGACTGAGATTTTTTCAGATTTTTCAGATTATGCAGACATGTTTAAAAAAATTGAAAATCTGCAAACATTCGAAAAAAATAAGAAATTTGTTCTCGGCGCACAGGTTCGATCAATTACTACACACTAAACTAATATTTGTAATACTCTGTGGACTACGGCTTAGCTATCATTGTGTGATTCTATTGGAGGAACTGAAGGTGGTGTTTCGTCCTATTCGAAGAAAATGCATATTTCGTATTGAATTTTTCGAGATACCAGTTTTATAAAAATTCAGTAGTCAGATATTACTGAAACAATTCTCCTTAATTTTTTTCAGAATATTTCATAAATTGTATCGGTGTTAAAAAATCAAAATCAATTTTTTCGATACTTCTTTACTTCTTTGTTGATCTATTATGTAATATTGAATATTTTTATAATCAGAAAAATAATGTACAGACTTGATGATGCAACATAAAATATTTTATTTACGTTATATTTCAATATACATATATGCATCACTCTTAACAAATTTGGTAATCAAATAATTATTGTAACGACATTTTACATATATCAGGTCGTTAAGTATGAAACTTGACAAATAAAACACAAATTTCAAACACATTTGTCAAGTTTCATACATCTCCGGTTACGAAAATCGATTTTAAATGGTCCCTGCCTTTCTGTAACATAACAAAAAAAAACAAAAATTAGTTAAAGTCATGATTGCAAAGTATACAATCAAATATTAATGTAACTTTATAGTATAGTTTATACTTATCTTTTCCTTCAAGTCATTCTTGAATCTGCTAATATTGATTTTACGTTATCGCGACATTAAATGGTCCTCTGCCTTTCTACAACATAAAAAACACATAGTTAAAGTTATAATTACAAAGTACGGAATGAAATATTAATGTAAGCATACACTTATCTTTTCCTTCAAGTCATTCTTGAATCTGCTAATATTGATTTTGGGTCATTCCATGCCGAATCGATCACTTTTTGCAGGCACCATCGCCGATTTTGTTCTAAATGAAATATGTTGTAGTCCATGTGAAATTAGGGGGGGTTTAAGTCATCATTTTGCCGGTTTCGAATTTTTTTAGAAATGGCAGGCCTTCAAATTTTTCAATTTTTGCCTATTTCGGCGAAAACGGGCCTCACTTACGAATTTTTATCTCAAGAACCGTTTGTCCGATTGAGCTAAATTTTTTTGTTTTATTCGTAAAGGATTGGGCTATTACAAAATAATTTTTTCAACCTCGAAAATCAACTTTATAATGTCGAAAAATTTAAACAAATTCTTCTTCTGCGTTTTTTTTAATGATGGGGCTCAGTGATTTAAATTTTGAAAAAAATATGGTAATATTCCTGGAAGTTTCCCCTTTAAAATGAGCCCTTGAAAAAGATGGTATCATTAAAATTGGCGCCACAATTAGCTGGTAAAGGACGCCGTATACCCCCGTTTCAGGTAGAGGTGGGTCGAGCGCACTGCTGTTGTGGTCCGTTGTCTATACCGCTGGTCTCGAGAAAATACCAGCACACTTTAATAACTCTATTTATACCTGGAGAACAATATTAGTAACCACTCTTGGACAACAACACCTTTTTAATCATGACTTCTATTAAAGATATTAGTTTTTATAGGGATCATGTAGGGAGAAACTATTCTATTACACTAAAAACAGAGCCATCATTATCGCACGAGCAGGTTTTGCATAGCAGTTTTTTGTTCGATAATGGTGTAAAGCTATGAAAGCTTCTAGTGCCTGTAATTGGTAATGCTGTTGCAAAACGAGCTTGTAAACAATCAGCATGTTCGTTATGTTCATCTAGGGTGACGTAATTAAATATTATATTTGAAAAAGATGTTTCTGCCCATTCAAATAAATTTTTAGGGGTGAGAATTTCATTATCTAATGGTGTTTGTATGCTAGTGCGCATTGCAAGTAATGAAATAGTTTTTTAATATTTTTTTCCATAATCCTTAAGTCCACCCCACACAATGATCCTATCCATACTTCTTACCATAAACCCCCCTTATCCCTCCTCGATGGAAGAAAACCACCACCCTCTCGTGATTTCCATTGAGCAACGACACTTTTTTTGTGGAACATATATGATTCCTATAAAAACTAATATCTATAAAAGAAGTCATGATTAAAAAGGTGTTGTTGTCCAAGAGTGGTTACTAATATTGTTCTCCAGGTATAAATAGAGTTATTAAAGTGTGCTGGTATTTTCTCGAGACCAGCGGTATAGACAACGGACCACAACAGCAGTGCGCTCGACCCACCTCTACCTGAAACGGGGGTATACGGCGTCCTTTACCAGCTAATTGTGGCGCCAATTTTAATGATACCATCTTTTTCAAGGGCTCATTTTAAAGGGGAAACTTCCAGGAATATTACCATATTTTTTTCAAAATTTAAATCACTGAGCCCCATCATTAAAAAAAACGCAGAAGAAGAATTTGTTTAAATTTTTCGACATTATAAAGTTGATTTTCGAGGTTGAAAAAATTATTTTGTAATAGCCCAATCCTTTACGAATAAAACAAAAAAATTTAGCTCAATCGGACAAACGGTTCTTGAGATAAAAATTCGTAAGTGAGGCCCGTTTTCGCCGAAATAGGCAAAAATTGAAAAATTTGAAGGCCTGCCATTTCTAAAAAAATTCGAAACCGGCAAAATGATGACTTAAACCCCCCCTAATTTCACATGGACTACAACATATTTCATTTAGAACAAAATCGGCGATGGTGCCTGCAAAAAGTGATCGATTCGGCATGGAATGACCCAAAATCAATATTAGCAGATTCAAGAATGACTTGAAGGAAAAGATAAGTGTATGCTTACATTAATATTTCATTCCGTACTTTGTAATTATAACTTTAACTATGTGTTTTTTATGTTGTAGAAAGGCAGAGGACCATTTAATGTCGCGATAACGTAAAATCAATATTAGCAGATTCAAGAATGACTTGAAGGAAAAGATAAGTATAAACTATACTATAAAGTTACATTAGTATTTGATTGTATACTTTGCAATCATGACTTTAACTAATTTTTGTTTTTTTTTTGTTATGTTACAGAAAGGCAGGGACCATTTAAAATCGATTTTCGTAACCGGAGATGTATGAAACTTGACAAATGTGTTTGAAATTTGTGTTTTATTTGTCAAGTTTCATACTTAACGACCTGATATATGTAAAATGTCGTTACAATAATTATTTGATTACCAAATTTGTTAAGAGTGATGCATATATGTATATCGAAATATAACGTAAATAAAATATTTTATGTTGCATCATCAAGTCTGTACATTATTTTTCTGATTATAAAAATATTCAATATTACATAATAGATCAACAAAGAAGTAAAGAAGTATCGAAAAAATTGATTTTGATTTTTTAACACCGATACAATTTATGAAATATTCTGAAAAAAATTAAGGAGAATTGTTTCAGTAATATCTGACTACTGAATTTTTATAAAACTGGTATCTTGAAAAATTCAATACGAAATATGAATTTTCTTCGAATGTTTGGAGATTTTCAATTTTTTTAAACATGTCTGCATAATCTGAAAAATCTGAAAAAATCTCAGTCATGTGTGCTATTAGGTAGAATATTTATACATTTTTTCGTAATTGTTTATTGAGCATGGTTCGACTAAAAATCAATTTGTGTTGGGGGCCCTCTGGCTCATCTTAACTTTAAAAATCAACGAAAAAATTATTTAAGAAATACAAAACATATTTTAGGATGGACCATTAAACCCGGTTTTTTTTTAAAAAATTTCGTCCAAATATCGCTTCGATATCTTTTTTAGATCAAAAGTTATAGCAAAATGTGGATTGCGCCGCGCCGTGCCGGGCCGGGATTCAAATGCGCGCTGTCTCCAGATGCCGACTTTCCGACTCATGCTTCCGAAACTTCGGTAACGTGAAAATCGAAGGGACGCGTCGGCGTCGACCAGCGAGCAGGTAGCAGGTAGTCCACACGGACAGGGTAGAGGTACGCTTGTGTGTGTAGACGCGTGCAATCGAGCAGGCACTCACTCACACAGGCAGAGTAGAAGTACGTTCGTGTGTAGCGCGTGCGCAGCAGAAGCAACGTGGCGAGGACGATGCGTCCACGGTACGTCAGAGTGGGGGGTCCTGTGCCGGAGGGGAAACGTCCTCGCGTCCACGATTCTGGCATCACTGCTGCCCGGCAGTAACAGTTCGCCCCAACTTGCCCCACAAGTTACGGACTGTAGAACGCAGATACGTTCCTGGATTCGCCGCGCATGCGCGAGTTTTCCCGTACCAGTTCACAACACCGCTCGCGTCCACGATTCTGGCATCACTGACTGCATTCAAGTCACTAATATATATATACTATGGATACGAGATTCCCACAGAGAGGATTTCCTCTCTGATTCCACTGATATATATACTATGGATGCGGTATTGCCATAAGCCAGCTGCACAGCCTTTCGTCCCGAATTGATCGTAGAGTTCAACGCCAGCGCCGCCAGGTAGTGCCAAATGTATTAAGGGAAATAGCGCGAGTTTCGAAAATGAAGTTCATAAGATTGAAATAATAGTATGTTATAACATCACAAATCAATCATAAGTTATAACAAATTAAACAGAAGTGAAATTTGTGAAATAAATGCATAAATGTAATATAAAAGAAACTAAGAATGATTAAATATTTGTAAATATTTTTGTCGTTTGCTTTATTGTTATAGGTAAGGGAAAAGTAAATAGGTGTGTATTTCTTACGTTTTAAGAGGAGCATTAAATGAAATCAAACTCATAATAATATTGAAATACATTTATTAATATAATTAATATTTACATATAATTGTACAAAATTAATACCATGTTATTGAGTTATGTAAAAATCGGATACTTGCAAATGATAATTTCAAGTAGTCATTCAAGGCTCAGCAGTACCGACTTTTATCACTGTTGATAACTGCACAGATAAAAATGTTAATATTTCTTAAATCTGTAATACTACTATAAAGTTGAAAAGATTGAAGAAAGTCATTCTGGAGAAAGCACAAGCAGAAAAATAAATATCTTATACATAATGGTATCACAATTTTATTTTAACACACAGCAAGCAGAAAAGCATACAGGATGTAAGAACAAGCCACAACTAGCAGTATAGTTATTAAATATAATTATTTATTTTAAAACTATTTACAACGTGTTAGGAAAGCAATAATTGACTTCACTGATTCGCCCAAACAATCGATCGCGTTAAAAAATGTCGCATATTAGTGCCAGTAATCGCCGAAGCATATTGTTTTGTTGCCGCATATATACGCAATTCTATGTATTTTTTAATTATCGTTTTTATAAGTCTATTAGTGTGACTTATAAATTCGTCGACACTGAACATTTCCATGTCATGTTGTTGCAACTCTAAGAATAAATTATTATTTCTAGTTGCTTGTTCGAAAGCCCGAGTTGCTAAAATGCACGGGAAGTTTCTTTCTATGGGTGGTTTACTTGAATTTGAATTGCAGGCTTTACGGAAAAGCGATTCTGTAGTTAAACAAATTTGTACAACGCTATTCGATGGAATAGTCAAATATCCATTCGCAACTTCCTTTAAGGTATGTACCTTTATTTTTAGACGTTTTAGTTTCCGCTTCATCAGCTTGTTATTCTTCAGGGAAGAGTCTAGTTTTCGCCGGAGGTTACTTAACTTCTTCAGGGTACTCGTCGGGGTTCTCTCATAGTGGTGGTCATGATGCATGTTCTCATATGCCGTCATGGGTTGGAACTTTGTTACATTCTTTTTGGATGTACTTGGCTGACTCTCTTCGACAACTGCAATGAAAAATAATGTCACAAAAATTTATATATTACGAAAAAAATGTCAACTTTATCACTAAAATAATATATGTGATAAAACGAAATACTGTAATTGAAACTTATTTGAACTTACAAATCTCTCTGCTACTTGTAGGAGAGTTAATGTACTCTACACACATAGACACTTCTGGGATTTCTTCACTAGTTACAATAGATTCATTAATATCTGAAAACAAAGTACATACACTAATTTGATATATATTACATATTAAATTACAAAATTATATTAAATTTAATATTTATATATTACATATTAAATTACATTAATATATTATAAATCAATTAAGACACAGTTCCTTACTTCCATGATTACTTTCTACCAAAATATTGCTGTGTTCTTGAAACGTTTCCTGGCATGTCAAAATAGTTGGCACAGATCCCGGTTTCATAGTTATCCTGTTGCTGTGATGCACATTAAAACAGTCTTTATGGAAGTGATCCGTACACAAATAACTACTGTCTTTAGGCGTCCAATTTTCCCGGCCTATAAATTTGATCCATTGTTCACGCACTGCTGCATCTCGTGGAAATCTGTGTTTTATCATATGGGAATTTAAAACAAAACAATTTAGTAATATTGAAAATTGAAAAGAAATTATATTATCTGTACAAACCTGTGCAATGATGCCTTGTTTTTGTTCTTACTATAATTTCCGCAATATATGCATTTACCCATTGTTATCAACTGTAATAAAACGAAGTATAATCAAAATTACATAAATACTATGGTTTGTGTACCATTATTTTTTGCTTTCTAATATTAAATCTTAAAGATGGTAACATACCAAGAAATCGCAGTAAATAGTTATATATATATACGCTCAGTAAACCACGCCAAAGTACGCTGATTACTAACTGCAATAAAACGGAGTATAATCAAAATCACATATAAATATTAGGCTACTTGTAATGCTTTGTTTGTGTTCCATTATTTTCTGCTTTCTAATATTAAATCTTAAAGATGGTAACATACCTGATAAGTTGTAAACACCACAAAATACAGAATGAACAATGAAAAAACGCTCGTCGAACACACCAAAAGACACCCGAACAAGGCACGCTACGAAATAAAATGGAGTCGACGGCGTCTAACAACTCGATTCAAAGCAGCGCCACCTGAAGGGACGCAACACATGACAAAGTATGGAGGATCACGGGGGTGAAGAGGAGTACGGGGGGATATAGTACGTTTGGCACTACCTAGCGGCGCTGGCGATCAATTCGGGACTTGGCCAGGACCCGAATACCGCATCCATAGTATATATATCAGTGCGTCAGACCTTCAATTTTCCACCGCTAATATCAGCTAATATTTATTTTTGGGGAAAAATGTCTCAACTTGCAAAGAGATAAAGGATTTTTTGATTGGTATTATAAGATGTGTTGTATGCGTGTTTCTAAGTGTTTAATACACACACACGTGCAACGGAAGTTTACAAGCAACTGTATCTGAAATTTTCCTTAATATGTGACATGTTTTAACTGTTTCGCCGCATTATGAAAGTCGGGTCATATATGAGAAGGCCAGGTAAATTAATAACAAGATGCAATCGCAGAAGCATCTTCAGCTAACATTGGCGATAATTAAACCTTATGTTGTTAAATCTCCCTTCGTGCTTCAGGTAAGAAAACATAACCTATGTTTCACATATCTTCAAGCATCTAAATAAATACACAATTACAAGTAAAGGTACCGGTTATCGGCTTATCGGGTATTTAATGACGACTTGAAAGTTTTTATTAATTTGAAGGCATTTCTGTAATTTATTTTGCATTATTTCTGATAAACAATCGATGATCAATCTTTTTTCTGTATCGTCAAATTTTTCTGGACGATTTTGTTAAAAAGCAAAAGAAATATTAACGACTTTTTAATCCGAAGTTTTGGTCCTATTTACCTCACAGTTTCTTAGTATTTTCTATAATCAGAAACGAAAAATTATGTTGTCTTGGGGAGTAAGGTGTTTAACTAATGTTTTCTATATCGTTAAACAAAAATTATTGTAGTACTTTTGATTTATATACGAAGGGGGAACTTCAATTTTATTTTTCAAAATAAAGTAACACTAGATACTTTGATATTTTTATTAATTTGCAGAAAGATTATTTGTGTCCGATAACTAGGGTAGCTTTATCCTAGCTCGAAATTTTGACTAGGGTACCTTTATTCTAGCTTCAAAAGTTCTGATGCTTTAGATTTTCTCAACTTATCGTCGTATTGCCATTTGAACACTTTATAACTTCCAGAAAATTCGAGATGTAATAATTGACAATAATTTCAAAATTGTCAGATCACGCAGGACCATGATTACATTGACAGATGCACAGTTGTTTTACAAAGAGCATAAGGAGAAATTTTTTTATAATCGTCTTGTGACATTCATGTGTAGCGGCCCATCCGATGTTCATATCTTAGCAGATCACGATGCCATTCTGAAATGGAGGAAACTAATGGGTCCCACAAAAGTTTACAGAGCGCAATATACCGATCCTGAAACGATTCGAGGAATGTTTGGTCTTTCGGATACAAGAAATGCAACGCATGGATCAGGTACAATGATTTTCTTAGAAAATGTCTCTTTTGTTTTTATAATGCAAAATTACCTTTTTAGATTCTGTGGAATCTGCAGAAAGAGAGATTGCAATATTTTTCAAGGATTTTAATTTTAAGAAATGGTACGAGCAAGAAGAGAAATACTACAATTTAGGTAAACTTCATTTTGATCCAATAGCATTTGTGCATACCATTAATACAAGTTCCACACAAACTCTTGAAAACTCTTGCTGTGTATAAAACTGTCCATAAAATACATGGTCTAATATTCTAGTCACTCATAAACTATTGTTATACCTTGTTGCATCTTGGCGAGTTTAACACATTCCCGCCGGCGTGTACCACCGGTGGCTCAAAATACATACACATTAATAGCAGGCGCCGGCGGGAACGTGTTAAATTATACTTATCTTTTTCCATTATTCATCATTTGAAAATATTCAACAGTGCAAAACGAACGTTGATAAAAGTGATAGAATTTATAATAAAGAGACGTTAAACTTATGTATGTATAATATAAAAATAATAAAATTGTTGTTTGTAATGTTTAATAAATCGTTGGACAACATTGAACCTACCTACTCGTTAAATTCCACAAGGGCACTAACATCCGCCCTATGGAATTATCGAGTAGAAGGGGTCAATGCCCTTTCACTTTTAAATTGTTCTCACACATATCCAGAAACTGCGCCTGCGCAGGTTTTTTTTAAAGAAAAATATATATTATCAGATTGTGAGGATATAAAATGCGAGTTTTAACCAAAGATATAAATACTTAAGAACTGCAGAGCTGCCAATATACCTGAGTAAAGAAGGGAAGGATGGGAGTCAAAGATTATTAGCACAGGCAAGAGCGGGGACATTAGAAAGGTGGAACAGGTATTGGGAAAAAGAGGAAAATAGAAATTGTGAATTCTGCGAGGATAGCTTTGGAAACCTGGAACATATGGTAAGGGAATGTAGGGAAATTGAAAGAGGCTCGAACATAGAGGAAATAGTGAGCGAGAGGGGGTCAAAAGAAGCGATAGATTGGCTGAGGAAGCTAGAAAAAAAAGAGAAATGAACAGAACTAAAAGAAGGATGGGAGAAGGATAGGGCAAAGTAAAATTGTATGAATGGATCGTGAAAGGTATGGAAGGATGAGAGAGTTAAGACTGAATTGTAAACCGAGTTCCTTTTTATGGCCGGAAGGCTAAAAATAAAGCATTTCTATTCTATATATTATCAGAGAGGAATGAGAAGATATGTGTTATAATCAGAGAGGAAATGAGAGTGCTCACGCCCGGGGTTTGGCCGTGCCCACAGTCTACTCTAGAGTTAGAGTGCTCTAGGTCTAGAGTAGACTGTGGCCGTGCCACTTTTGTCTCCACAACATGTTTAGCCTAGAACAGAACCTACACCATTTTTAGCAGGAAACTGATCGGTGGTTGAAGCTAGTTCTGATCCATGCCACAGATTTAATAACAGTAAAGTGGGTTCTGTTTCCTGCTAAAGATGGTGTAGGTTGTGTTCCATGCTAAAGATGATGTAGGTTCTCTTCCATGCTAAAGATGATGTAGGAGCTGTTCCAGGCTAAACATGATGTCACCGACGAGATACTATTAAAGACTGCCAGCCTTATGGGAGTTGGTGTGTCTCGAATTTTTCGGTGTTCTCTTACGCCCTCTAGGATATATTCTGCCTGGAGTGAGAACCAGAACGTTCCTTTCCCAACGCGCCCGCGCGCTACACACACGAGCGTACCTCTACTATATCCGTGTGCGCTGCTTGTGCGCTTGCGCCAGCCACAATCTATTTTTAGCACTTGCCTTGCCGTGTTGTATTGCTCTACCAGTGATGCCAGATGCGGGGAGTCACGGTGAAATGATGTACCCCCTCTCTGATGACGGGGAATGAGTGGAGCAAATGGGAGACACGTTGCACGTGCGCGATGGGGACCGTGGAGTGTGCGCCTGCGCACGGTGCTGGAATGGAATAGTGGAAGGGGTAAGGAGGAGAGTACGGGAGCTCCGTTTGGAGCTCCATATGGCATCACTGTGCTCTACAGAAACGAAACTGAAATTCGGCTGTCGAGCCGTCGAGCGTATGAATCGCAATCTGGAGCTAGCCTTCGAATCCCTGTGCAGCGATTTTTATTTTTATTTCTCATTACTTTTTTAATTACATTTTTAACTTTGCAAAAATTTAAAAATGTAAAACCTATGTTCAAAATATGTATTCATTTTAAATAGAAACGTTTTGTTACTGTCATAATTGCATTAATAAAAATTGTTATATGAGAACCGGTTGATGGTATTTATTTGGACTGATTGGAGAATACGAAAATGCAGAAAGTATTTTTTAGTTTCTGAAACAATTTATAGATTTATTAGTTGTTAAACAAATAATAGAATAAATTGTATAATATATATAAATTGATTTTACTAGCATACACAAGTTTATTTGATCTTCTGTCTTCCTATAATAAAAAAATACAGTCATAATTATAATTATAATAGAATTTCATAGAATATTGAGGTTATTGCAAACTCATCTTTTTTCGCAATGATGTTCTAATTTCATTGCTTCTCTCAAATGTCCATTTCCTTCCGAGACAGTGGCGTTTATAGGTGTAAATAACAAATGTTGATATTCATCATAATTAAACTACAATTATTCTAATAACGTGGAATGTAGTACATATTAAGTGTTAGTTACCCGGATTTTCGTCTTCGACGTTAAGCATTCTTTACTGCTTCTCGTAATTTACGTATATGTAACATTAGGGTTGACCTTATTTTTCGACCATGACATTTTTTTGGTCCCGTAAACCAGAATTGCAACAAATGTTGAGAAAATGTTCTGGAAAAATTTTGGGGCCGTTTGGATCATGGGAAAATGAGGCGCAGCAAATTTGAAAATTTTGAATTTTTTAAATCTTGTCATAAATAGACGTTATGATATATCGTTGAATTTGTCTTTTTTCTCTTTAAGAGTCCATATATAGTATAAACAGTTGTTGACAGAAAAAACATCCGTGACCTTAAAAACTTTAAATAATAACTTTGAAAAATTGTTTTTTCTTCGAAACTATATCCACCTCCTTATATACTACAACTTTTGTTTGAAGAGTTTTTTCATATATACATAACTGACCGAGATATTAAGAGGCGGAATTTGCATTATTCGGAAGCATACAACTGCGCATGTAGCTATTTTTATAGCTACATGCTGCCGAATAATGCAAATTACGCCTCGTAAACGAAAAAATGGGACTTTTGAGGCAGATAGTGCCCTAGATCGATCTTTTATCTAGCGTTTTTGACTAGTGGAAAACCCCGTGTTTGAGAAGGTGAATCCAGCACCCTTGCAATCCTGGAAGTCTCTCAACTCCCTTAAATAAATTCATTAATACGCTCCAATCTACAAAAAAACAGTTCTAATATCGGAAAAAGAAGTTATTATGAATAATAAGCAGTCTGACTGAAACATAGACTGAATGTGGTCAATGATACCGCTGAACGGGGCGTTAAACTAATGGAGGATCATAATTAAATTTTATCTAGAAACAAAGAGGAGAAATAATATATACTATACAAACTGTGATGGAATATCGAAAGCAGTACATCCTGACGCCACAAAATAGAATTTGTCAAAGGATTTTTAAGTATTTTTTAATATAGAGAGAAACACCTGAGTAATCCCTGCATGATTAATTGCATTTTTAAGAGGCATTGAAGACTGCTTATTAACTAAGAGTTATTACATTTTTAATTTTCCTCAGAGTCAGTAAGTTCTTTATTTTTTTCGGAGTCATTGAGTTTTCCATTTGTCTTCGAGTTATTCAATTTTTCATTTTCCTCAGTGTCATTAAGTTCTTTATTTTTCTCGGAGTCATTAAGTTTTTCATTTTTCTTGGAGTCATTGAATTTTTTACTTTTCTCAGAGTCATTGAATTTTTTATTACTCTCTTTAACTTTCTCAGCCGCCGAGTTGGGCGTTGGGCATGCCTGTACTCCAACTTGTCTGATTTGTTGCGTGTTTAGACTTGTTTTCATCAGCAAACCATTTACTAATCAATTGATAACATTTCCATGGCAGAATTCTGAATCGTAACAAACATTTAATTGCTATTAATAAATGATGGTGAAACGCTTACATTGTTGTCTCTAGGAGGCACACAACGCGACGCGACGTTCGATACGGTCGTGATTCAGCATCAGAGGCAACATTGTAACGCACAGCGTATTGGCATTTACTAACTAAAACCAATATGTATTACTTATTATGAACGTTACCATAATGATATCATCACCTATCGATTGAAAATGTTTTCCCAATCAAAATAAGCTCAAACACGGCATAAATCGGATAATAATAATAATACAGCCAGGGTGCACTAGAAAATATCAGGCGAAACAGTCATGTTTCAGGCGTACGAATCGTCAAGTCGGGGCACTGACAGGACAGACAGTCGAGGCGTCGAGCGAGCTCAAGCGGACTCGAGTCGGGTACGCGATACATCAGACACATCCGGCGGCCCATGACTCACCTTTGTCGGGCGGCTTCTAAAAGAATAGAACAAGACCGCGCGAGCGTGTTATCACGATACCCGAAAATCAACTCTGGGTTCTTATGAAATAGATAATGATAATAATGGTACGTATTTCTTTCATAACTTATAATGTGATTTTTAATATATGTACTTGGATTTTTTTATAACTACATTAGGTATATTTGGCACACATGTGCATGATCTCCATTTGTATTAAAATTTGAAATAATGCACGTTTCACGTGAAAAAATTATAAGAAAATATTGACAACGTGGTAATAAGTTATGATACCTTTTTAGTAGGTGATGTTTTTATTAACTGTTAAGTAACCTACTTACTTAACTATCATTAACCTTACACAAATTCTTAAAAGATAATATATAATATACAATATAAAATAAAATAGAAATTAACTTAAAATAAAATCATATAAAATAAAAAATTATACATATAGAGCCTATAGATAATACAGAATAAAATATAAACACGAAATATAATATGTATAATGTTTATTTTTATATTTCGTTTTTAATTATTGCTATATTTTACCATATTGTAACCTTCTAGGTGTATATAACTCCGTAAGCAGTGGCGCACCCAGGATTTAATCTTGGGGGGGGCCGAGTTGAACGGACAAAATTTTGTGGCCTGGTGCAAGAATTGCTAATGTACAGTTAGCGCGTTACAACTAGTGATAATAATATGAAACACAATGAATGATCTTTTTTTTCGTTTTTTAGCCAAATATCCCCTAACGATACCCAGGGCTGTTCCACGATTTTGCTTTTAGAAGCTAAACATGTTTTACATACAGGGAACCGGATTAATATTCGGGCGCTCCAAAAAGACGATAACTTTTTTAATATTGTACTGTACGATTTGAACTTTTTTGGGAAGCTAGAGCAATAAGTTTACTACAGGATGTGTAAAGAAATTTTATTAAAAATTGCAATTGATCGTTATTGTACAAATAATACTAAAAGTTGCATTTTACAACTTTTTTATGTGGGCCTATATTGAAAATTTAAAAAATACGTTTTGTAAATCTGTGTCAATTAAAAATATTCTGAAAATTTCGACAAAATCAGTCGGCGTTGCAATGAGTTACAAACGTTCAAAGATGGTAAAAATTGCATTCCCACATCAACCGATTTCGATGAAACTTTCACAGAGCATGTAATTGACATAGACCTACAAATTTTAAAAATTTTCAATATAGGCCCACATAAAAAATTTCATCAATTGCAATTTTTGAAAAAATTTCTTTTCACATCCTGTAGTAAACTAATTGCTCTAGCTTCTCAAAAAAGTTAAAATCGTATAATACAATATTTAAAAAGTTACCGTCTTTTTTGGAGCGTCCGAATATTAATCCGGTTCACTGTATGTGTTACCATAGTTATTTAAGCTTTCTAATATTGTCTGAGATAAGTTTTTTCCTGTAGTATTTGTTACAGGAACAAATTGTAAGAATTGTTCACAAAGCTTGCTATCATTTTCTTCGTCTATATACCTGACACACAAGGAAAGTTGCTCAGTGGTAGAAATGTCACAAGTTTCATCAGCAAGAAGTGAAAAACATTTCGCCGAATTAATTTTTTTAACCAAATGGTTCAAAATGACTTCATTACAAGCATTTATGATTTGATTTTGTATGTTCCAGCTAATGTAGGTAGCGTTTTTAGCAGCATGTTTAAAATGTTCAGTGAGGTTCTCATCGCCCGCATCGACTCTCATTCTTAATAAAGCTCGAAAATTGCCTTCATTAGCGATTGGCTCCTGTTCAAATGAAATTTCTCCATAATCGCGATGTCCTCTCAAAGGTATATTTTGCCGACCACATAAAATTATTGTTTTTATAATCGGTTCCAATCGTTTCCGGTTAACTGCAGCTTGTGATATCTTGCTTGCGTCAATTTGTCGATCAACTGAAAGACATTTTCCATCTCTAATATTTTGTAGTTTTTCGTAAGTCTCATAACAGCTTCTACGTGATATTTTGTGTTTTGATGCTTATTAAATTTATCAACGGCTTTCTTCCAGTTTCTTCCAGAAAAATAAAATACTTTCCTATGTGTATTGACGTAATCGGTACTCAGCCTTTTGAACTGTGCCGGCTGCCTCGTACCTCAGTCCCTCTTTGTCGTTTACGCGCTGTCGTAAAAAAAGTTCTGGTATGTTGCTAGTCTAAAAATATGATCAATGCTATTTTTTAATTTCTCTAAAAAACCTGCATTTGTCGAATTTTTGCGTATTTTCACTTTGTGTAAATAACATTTTGAATAAAAAAATACGGAAGAAATCTCAAATATCATTTCAATTATATGCAATTAAATGATTAAATTAATGCAAGTAAATGGGAAAAATTGACCAAAAAATGAATGGCGCAACGGCTGTTTGAATAATTCGAAGGACTACCTCATCCGGCTAGGCCCTTTATTCCAAATTGTAATATTCCAATATTTCAAATATATTAATGATAATAATATATTAATGAGCAACAAAATATTTTAAATAGAAAACTAAATTTTGACAAATAAAATACGATTATAGCAAGCTTCCTATAAATGTCGAAACCTTGAGTCTGGCCAGAGACATCAATTTTCAGGAAACACTATTCTGTGATGACGAAAGCAGAAAAGGCAAGCGAAGCTCGAGGGCTTCGGTCGCCGTGGAATGGAGCGATACATTGTAACATGATACGGGTTGGGTCGGGTATAACAGTGTGAGACTTCTAATCAAATAACAAAACTGAATTATTTATCATTATTTTTTTATAGGATTTTTCTTAACATATTTGGTGAATTCCTTTGGTCCTTCTTTTAAGATTTCGACTTCCGACTTCAACTGCTAGCTCTTCGCCTCGTCGCACAATGTATACAATGTATAAGCGATTCATATTTCAGAAAGTGGTTCAGTTCAGAATGAAATAAAATCATGTTACACGCACTTTTTAAATAGCGTCATGTTGCAAGAAATTTTCGTATAGAGTGAAATAGAATTATTTTGTTAGATATCTTCGTACGAAATACTGCCTCTAAATAACATTGTATGGATAGGAGCCGTCGAAAATTAGTTTAATTAGTTAATACTTTTATCTTATTGTTACTACCTCTACTATATAATAATTGCAGTCAATTCTGTCGAGCATTACAAGTATGGGATAAATAAGTAAAAAAATTAATTTTCTGTTTCCTACTAAGGATCTTAATAAGAACGATTGAATTTTGTCATTACATAACATAACAGAATATTTTTTAAGAATCATTATTTTATATATAACGCAATAACGTTCAAATTACTTTTGAATTTCGATAAATTTGTAGAATATTACGTTTAGTAATTACTATCATTTTTCCTACATCTATAAACTATCGATTATATTGTAAAACTATTATTACAATGGTAATAATAAGGAAATAAGAATGCAATAAGAGAATTATATATAGTATTATAAGGCAATTACAGAATGGGTAATGTCAGCATTCTATTATACTATATCATTCTTCTTCAACTTGACGAATATTTCGTCGGTGGTGGAACTTTTGACTATGTGGTATATCAGCTCACTGTAAGCTCTACGTTATCTCCGCGCCCATCGGGCCCACTTACCCGTCTCGCTGTTTAACACAGGGGCTGGCAGTCTCGTCGGTGCCCGGGCCCCGGGCGTGAGAACTGAGCACTCTCAATGATAGGTCTATTCTATACCTCGTCGGTGCAGACAGCTTCATCGTCAATAAGAGTTGCTGTTATTTGAACGCCCACACCAATCAATCCTTTTCCACATAACGTATATATATATAGCTCAATAGACTATTTTTCTACAAAAGGGTACTGTACGTATTTAACGGTGTCAGATGTTGCTTATTTATTTACAATACTCTGTAGTTACTTTGAATTTTGAAAATTGCAGTCGTGGCCGAGTGGTTAAGGCGTCTGACTAGAAATCAGATTCCCTCTGGGAGCGTAGGTTCGAGTCCTACCGACTGCGAAAATGTGGTTTAATTTTTTTTTCTTCTTCAAAAAACATAATTTTACGTTTCTAAGATAGATATGAACATTGTATTTGAACTGTTTATAAAGGTTAACTATTGTTTTGTTGTATTTAGCAGTGAAACGATTGGTTGTTCTATAGATATAGGAAATGTCTTTGGTGATAAAGGTTATTGTCGCCATGATGTAACAAATATTTTCTTAATTTTATTTGTAGGCATTATAAAGATGTAAAGTAATTTTAATATGAATAATTAATAGTTAAATTAGTGTACGTTTGACACTGTTCTATGCATTAACTGTAGTTGGTGCTCAACGGCGCCGTGGCTTAGTTGGTTAAAGCGCCTGTCTAGTAAACAGGAGATCGGGGGTTCGAATCCCCCCGGGGCCTAGTGGCTTTCTTTTTTTTAAATTCTTAACAAAAAAATTCCGTTGCGCAATACACTATCACACTAATCGTTAAATATTAATTTCATATTTTAGTACTAGTTTAATAGAGCAAATATCTTCTATAAAGTATTTATTCGATCAATATCCTTATGCCTTATGCTTACATATATGTATAATTGGTAGTATAAAAATGATACATATAAGCGCACATGAAGTTAATGCAAATAAATAGATGTGTCTATATAAAAAATGTACAACGTGTTAAAGACGGCTTATAAATTCTTGATGCTTAAAAGTCAAATTTATAGCCATTTCCGGAAACTTTGACGCGGGCCACAGAAGGTGCAGAGGAATAAGCGACGCCTAACAAACTCTGAGGCTGTTGTTCCTGCTGCTGGAGTTGTTGCGCCTCCTGCTGCAATTCTGCTTGCTCGGGGACCTACGGACGATTACTATTAAACAGAAACCGCATTTAAATTTGTTAGAAATTATTGCAAATAAATATTTCACAATCAACAGTTTTACCTGTTGCGCTTGAACAGCTTGTGCTTGTACTTGCGATTGAACTTGTCTCAGGGCAAGAAGCTGGGCCAATTGTGCCTGGTACAAAGCAGCTGCAGAGTATCCTTGCACTTGAGGTTGCTGAACTTGTTGCAGTTGTTGATAATAAGCCAATGCTGCAGGATCTGCAGCAGCTTGGTATGGATATGGTGCAGGCGCAGCTGCAGCAGACACGTATGTAGGTGCAACTGGTGGTGCAGTTGCATAGCCGTTTGCAATTGGGCCAACTGGAAACACTCCTGAGATACGATATACACGATTACTTTGATTCCTCTCGTAAGACAAGATCAGTGAAAAGTTTCATGCCAACTTTGGTATTAAAATACAAGAAATCGGGCACGAACTTTTGCACTGACCTAATACCATCACTTTGTAAATTCATTACAGACCTAGGCCAGGGTTTCTGTAAGCAAGAGCATTAGCAACATTAGGCAGCACTCTCTGTGCTAAGTAAGGATTCCCAATGCTAGAACTAAATGACTGGTGAGAGCTGGGTCCACTGAATGCAAAGGCAGTCTGCGTTAAACCTGGCCTAACAAAACTGAAAGACGCGTGTTGGTCAGAAGTGCCCAATACATTTGTGGGCTTCACACCGTGAATAGGTGCCTCAGCAAATGCAACAGAAAGCACCATGCAACCGAGTACTGCGTATTTCTGAAAGAAACAGAAAGATCTCTTAGCAACTAGAACAGATATCTAAGGTCAGTACAAAACTTCCCGTTTCTTCGTATTAAAATACAACAAGGAATCGGGCATGAACTTTTGCATTGACCTAATACATTGATTACAAGATTCTAAAAGGAAGACGCACTATTCATTCAAGTTGAGAAACTTGCGCGCAGGGTACTCACCAACATATTGTTAATTTATAAGAACTTCAGCACTGTCTCACAAGAACGAACGATGGTATTATCAACGGAACATCAACTATTCTGTCGCTAAGCCACCCCGTGGGGAGTTATATATTGCGGAAGCGGCCGGGTTCATACGTGAGTAGAATCACATCGACATATTTTCAGAGGTACAATCACACTTTCTCCAAGATGCCAGGATGGGACAGTTCGTGAATCGTAATCGCACTTGATATCAAGCCTTTGTCTTTACGGATCTTTATAATACAACGTAATGGTACATAATTGTACGATTATTTACAAACGATGATACGAACTGTTGAGAATTCATTTCATCACTAGTTGTGTCTTTCTGAAAATACTGGTACATCGTCGTGCATAACAGTATTGTATACAGAATTAACGGATACAAGAATCGCGTTGCTGCGATTAACATGTATATATATATACAATATATAAAAGGCAGTATAACAGATCTCTGTGTGACTCATCTAACGATCGTGACGCAGCTGAAGAAAGTTACTTTCGGTCAGCCTAGAGCGGCGATGATACGCCGACAGGTTATTAATGGTAATCAGATAGTCGTTCGTAGAATGTTAAATAGCTTATTTACTGGCAGTGATATACAACTTATTTATGTCTCGCACACGTTCAAGAAGCCATACTTCGTAAAGTAAAACATCCATAAATTTCTCGTTGCTGTTCGTATAAACGTTATACATTATAATATGGTAAATTTAAAGATTTCTCTTGATGTAGTAGAGTCGCAGCACTTTTATTACTACACGTATTACAAATTTGAAAAATTAGTACAAATGGTGTTCCTCCTTCTGGACAGTCGATATTGTGCGTACCTCGGTGTAAGGTACTTTTTCGATAAATATTCGTCGAATATTCCGGTGACGGCAGAATCGATAGACCAATTGCAAAGATCGACGTAAGTTTGTGCGAAATGACGTAGAATGTTCCCTCCTGCGGTGACTTTTCACATGCTGGAGAAGTATGACTGATAAAACATGCCCATGGCGGTAGTCGCGAATAATGTAAAGCAACTCCACCACGTCGCTAGACCGAATAAACCTCCGTACACCTCTGTTGTAAATATCTATAAAACAAGAAACGAACATGTAAATGTAAACGAACTCTTTACGATATCGTCTTTATAATTATACCTGCTTCAAAGAACTCAGCGCGAGTTGAAAATCTTGCGCGGTTTGCACAACAGATCTTTCAGGATCGTCATTGGTTCCTCTCAATATCGATCTCGGTGGTTCATCCGCTGGACATTCTTCTAAAGCTGGCTCTCTGAAAATACCTTCCCACGTGTAACCACCTGACGAAAATATGCAAACTCATTAGCGTTCGAAAAATAAAATTGTGCAAGCAATTCTTTGAAATTGATCTTACCTAATGATTTGTACATGAACGTAAAAAACAAACATATAATTAATGGAACAATAAATTGCAACGCAACAACACATAAATAATAAAACACTGCTGCAATCTGAAACAAATTCAAGAGACGATTGTTAATGTAATCGACAACTATGTTTACGTTCGATTTTCATAAGTGTTCCTTTTGCGAGCACCTTTTTCTGTAAATCAACGTTCTTTATTCTACCAGCTTCTTTCTTTTGATTCTCTAATCGTTGTACAGCTAAGTTTAGGTATGATTGAAGATACATCGGCATAAGTATCAGCTTTAATAACACTGCAACGACGATCGCGATCAGCCTCATACTCTCGAAAGCCGAAGATGTCATCCTGTAAGAATTTATTTTTAAGAATACATCTCTACGAAAGTGTACATTTCGTTGATACTTACAATGGCTCGTTCATACCAGAGAATATTCGAACTGTAAGATAATCCCTGCTTATAGGCTTGATCCATAAGCTTATCAACAGAAGCGGAGAAGCATAACTAATATTCGATAGCAATAACAATAGCTTTCGGTCTTTGTTATATCTGAAATATATATTATTTTGTTAAACATTCGTTCTAGTGGGAATATTTTTTTCGATTACGACAGTATCGGTACCTTAACGAATCCCAATGCATTTTCGACGCTCTCAATCCAGGGAAAGTAAATAAAGAGCCAAGCAAACCACACCATAAGGCAAGAAAGAATTTGATAACAATTTTTGATGCAGGTCCTCTACAAAGGAAATTACCATAGTACGTATACATGTATACATATAGAGGCGAAATAATGTTGGAAGCTCTGGTTAAGGTTCTACAGACTTACGTAGACGAAAGACCTTGATTATCTAAGAACAAAGATGCGCTGTGATTAAAGCTTGAGTAGGCTTTGTCCAATCCAATTTCGAGATTGTTCTCGTCGACTATAAGAATCATCATAGCTAGTAGAAGATAAGCAAATCCGGTGACGATACACGTAGACCTTTCGCCTATGCTCTCCTCTCCTTTGAAATATTCTATCCATAGGGAAAGCAATACTTTGCTAAGTACTAATTAAGGAAATCAATTTCGATACGCAAGATTCATTCTCAAGAGAAAAGTACATCCAAACACGAGTCGCTAGAGAAAAGGATACAATGCGAAACCCAGAACCAATGAGCACCAAAGCATACTTAGATTTATTTCGTCTCTGATCGGATAGAAATAATTATAGACCTGTTCGATACAAAGCATTGTAAGGACACGGAGAAAAGAGCTTACTTGAACTTTTGATTTTATATTTCCTTCGTACCAACCTCTGTAAGAGCATAGACCGCAGCAGCATAAACAGAAAAATCCAACAACCATTGATACTCTGTATAATATTTTAAATGCACTACGTCTAAGGTAGTTATCTTTACGCTCTCCAATGTAATATCCAGATTTCTAGGAACTTGAAACACGTCGGCAACCTTTCCATTCTCCGTATGCTTGCCTTTCTTGGGTTTCTCTTTGGGTACACCCACAAGGCTTCTCAACTGTTGGTCGGTTGGATACAAGTAGCGTGTCAACCTATTAAACGATTAAAAAATCATCTATTAAGTTTGCGCCGTGCTTAATCAATATTGTTGCTAATCAGCTAGGTGTACCCTGTAGAACATAAGATCCATCTTGCCAAGGAGAAATGCGGAGTCAATTTTTGGATGATACTGACCATAATAAGAGTGATCACTAATTGAGCTCCTAAGAAAGCCTGAAATATTGAATATTATTGTTGCGAAAGAAGATCAAGGAAATCTAAATACGAAATTGTTACTTAATTCTAGACAGGTGTGTCGAAAGAGATTACCATGATTGAATTTATTGTAGGACTGAGAAAAAGAAAACCAAAGTGGATCCACCGGTCTCACGAAACCACAAGTCCCATCACGAGAATCGTAATTCCACGATAAATCGCCGACTAATGCTGAAAGTTACAGCGAATAATTATCTTGGATAGAACGCCGGTAACGCGTGTTCGACCATTTTAAATGGCACACGTTCGAATAGCTGGTTTTATAAATAGTTGTAACCCCGCGAAACCGAAAACATCGTAACCCTTTGCATGGGACATATGAGGTGATATGAGGTTATTTCCAGTTATTCCTATTCTATCTATACAATCTATAGTAAGAGGAAATTAACCTGTTTGTGGTGAAGCCTCGCCAAGTCGCTGACAGATGTCCTGTATCTCGTCTATGGTTCAGCCTTGTATTCACAGATAGCGCTACCATTTCCTGGGAAATGGTAACATTTGACTAACAGGTTGAGCGTTTTGTCACTACGTGCATTGGCGCTATCTTTATATTTTCATTATGCCGCGAAATTTGAATTCATACAGCGTATTTAGGGTTTGCAATTCCGCGGGATAGATGTGGGATTTATTTCAATCTCGCGGGGTTCCGCGAGACTAAGGATTTAGTTCTTCAATCTAATATATGTATATATATATGTATTAAGGAAACAAATTCTTCTTAATGAGATAATCATCTTTAATTATAGTAATCAACATTTATTAACAAAATAGATATATTAATGAAATTAAATTAAACTATAATTGAAATATATACATATCTCGAATATGCTCGAGTAGACCATTTTTTTAATTAATGCTACGCGGTAATAGGTTTCTTTTAGCAGTGATTTCTGTTCGAAAAGATTGCGATAATACTCTGCTATTTCAAGTTCCACTTTCTCATTTTTATCATATAGATACACAAAATCCGCAATCTGGTAATTTGCAATACCCGCAGGTACGCATAATCGGAAACGAATTGGTTGCGCAGGAAATGCTGGTCTCGTGATTACGGGTGAATTAGAAACTCCATAGAGCTGAGAATGAAGCAACATTTATAATGGTCCTTCAATGCATAACTGATTGTGAGATCGGTGAACCCGTTCCCGCGGTTTTTGACCGATAAACACCTGATCGATAAAAAGCGAGTTCACTCGAGTACTCGAATCGAATTGATCCAAGTTCACGAGCACGCATTGAACTCGGTTCCATCGCTAACCGACGAACGACATTGTGTCCATTAATACTGAACAACAAATGGCATTAATTATTAATCCTACGCGCGGGCTTACAGGATCTGATGCGATCTCGCATCGCGGGATTTCCATTCAATTGATTACGTAATAAGTAATTATAAACAGACGATCCCTGATTGAATCTGCGTGTCTCTGAAATGTGATTACAAAGGTGACGAGAACAAAACTCAATTCGAGACTCTAACAGAACCATTTTAATTCGATTAATAAGATCATATGTCACTGAGACAATTCGCGTCGCTTTAATCGATAAAGATAGATGATAGATGAAGTCTATAGAATGATCCTCGTCTCTAGCTTGTAATACCTTCTAACAACTTTCCCGTTCGTTTCTTATGGAAAAATGGGTGGGTGTCTTTCGAAACAGTAGATGAAGGCTAAATATTATTTTCGATTTGCTAAAATCATTGAAGTAAGAATCAAATGTCAATTGTTATTTTGCACAAAGATACGTAGTCTATTAATAATTGTTATTAGTTACTCGGTAATGAAGTTTCGCAGAATCATTCAATAGTTACTAATTTTACGACAATTGTTTTTAAGGCAAGCATGGCAGTGAGCGTGTTAAAGAATTGAACGCTACTGTTGCATTATTTTCTCCTGATTAATATTATTTTAAGAAAGAATAAATGCCCTGTCTAGTACAGCGGTGTCCAACCTGGGAGGCGCGGACTATTGTCAAAGGGAGGCGCCGAAATTTTTGACTAAACAATGAATTTGTAGTTTCCACTTTTTTTTAATAAAGTTTTTATTATTTAAAACATGTATACATATATTATTATATGTATATCTGTTTAAAAAATAAAAGGTAGAGAGGCGCGGGAAAGAATTTTCTTTGGGAGGCGTAGTAGCATAAAGGTCAGAAACCGCTGGTTCTGTGGATACATAAAAATCCACTGTCTGGCGGATTGAATCCTTATTCCGAAGGACAGAATTGATTGTGAGTCAAGCCCTAGTGATTGCAGCGGCTGTTTCGGTGGCTGTTGCGCGAGCGTCCTCCGGGATAATGGCTCGAATGATTCGAAAGCGATCTCCGTGGATCCGGGCACGAAGATCGATCGATCCGACCGTGGCGCCCGTGCATGAATCTTTCTCTTCGGGGAAAAATGTGCGAACCGTTTATTTGGAAGAACGCGCGAGCCAAGCGGAGGAAGACTTGATATAAAAACAACAGACTCATCGGTTCACGCGATCAAATGCCGACCAGCGTTCGCCGAGCGTGGACAAAGTGAACGATCTCTGCTGGCATCCGCGAATCTACGTATAATCATCATCGTTCTCCTCCATCTTCTAACGCCTGACACACAAAGAAGAAAAAACGAGCTCGAGATCAAAACGATCATACATCTTCGTACGCGTGAGTACCGTGCAGAACATTCACGGATAATACATATATCTCACTCGGCATAATAACAAATTATTGAATACTTCTATGGGAAGCTTATTGTTGCTTTAGACTTGTGGTGTGCCTGATGCGCTCCTCTTTCACTCCATTTTTTAGCTATCATCGTAACAGTACATTGTTATCTCAGTGTGTACAAAGTATTACGATAAAAGCGTATTACGGAACACTTACAACTATGCATAATCGAAAAGTACACGATTCCGGAAACTTGGGAAAAGAGTTTCGTTGCAGGATTAACGGCGAAACTTTGAGTAACGCCGAGGCGTGTTGAAAGGCGATGACAAAGATCAACGGCGTGTGTCGTTTTACCAAATAGATCCAACGCGAAGTCACCTTTCGCGAATCGGTAGAACCGCGTGACTTTTCACGCACGTCCGCGATCTATTCGTTGCGTGTCATTCATAATTCCGTCCGCGGCGCGTCATTAACGTAGAAACATCGAACAAACGTCCTCGGAAATAATGTGTATCGTTACAATGTTGCAGCCGGGGATTATATAATTGTCGATGATAGATTATCACGGGTTGGAAGACGAGGGTTAGCGATGATACAGAATTCGAGGCGAGCGCGAAAATCAGCGGTCTTCACCGTGAAGACTACCTCGAGCTGCCACGGTCTTCACGATTTATTGAATTTAATGGTATTCGCGGATTCGGGTGGAAGACGAGGGTTAGCGATGATACAGAATTCGAGGCGAGCGCGAAGATCACCAGTCTTCACCGTGAAGACTACCTCGTGCAGCCGCGGTCTTCACGATTTATTAGATTTAATGGTATTCACGGATTCGACGGGTCGAAAGTCGACGCCTCGTGTTTTTGCCGCGAGATAAACGGGTGACTAAGCCTTCGACAAAAGATCGGTCCATATACGATCAACCTACGTGGAGTCTGCTAAACAGATTTCCTGGTAGACTCGTTCCTGAGACGGTGCACGTGGTACACCAAATGGAAAGATGGAAAGACGTTCGTTTTGCAACAAAACTTTGGTGATTTGCATCTGAATATTAAGTGCTCGTTGCTGGCACAAGTATTCAAGATAGCGATCTTAATTGTGACTTCCTCTTCGTAGACGTTTTTGCGCATCATCTTTAGCTTTGCAAGAATGCATATTCGGACAAAGAGCGTGTTTCATGAAGCTATGTTCCGCGGCTGACGGTAACATTCTTTTGCTATTTCTTTACAGGTGTCCGACAACAAAAGCAACTATGGCGCCGATCTTGCTCGCTTTCCTCCTCTCGTTCAGCTGTCTCTCCCACGCGACGGGTCGACCGGATTATATTCACTGTCAGAATAATTTGGAATGCGGGGCCGGACACTGTTGCACCATAGGTATGAGGATTGACGCCATCGAAAAGAAATCTTGTGCTGCGAGTTCAGTAGAAGTGTGATGCATGATACAGACGACTAAAAGGGATGACTAGACTGCGGATGTTTATGCAATTTTCAATTTTTCTAGACGAATTTTAAGAAAGTGGAATTAAATAGAATGTTATTTTCCGTGGTAGTAGCCTTTGTAGATCTGAAATAGATTAAAATCGTACTAAATTCTGTCATATTTTATATCCTAGCATCTTTTGAAAATTTTCAAAAGCCATACTTGCATAAAGATCCGCAGTCTGCAGATGACTAAACTTATCACGATTAGAAAAAGCGAATACCCCTACCAATTTTAAACAAATGTTGAGGCCTCGAGGTAATTAATTGTCCCTCCAAAAAATTGGTTGCTTAATTTAAAACAAAAATTTAACTAAAAAGTTTACTTAAAATTGCATACTAGATGATCAGTCTCCTTGCACCCCCTGTACCGAATTGATAAAATGACCGATTCCAGGAGCGATCAGGTACAGCACCCCCCAATGCAGACCCATGCAAGCTGTGGGAGAAACGTGCAGACCAAGCAGCGCTTCCACTATCAATATGACAGCATCGTATCCTGACGGTGCTCAAGTGTTATTGACCGACGTTCATTATATCCTTTGTCCCTGCGCCGACGGATTGTTCTGCGACCAAGGAACTTGCAGCGGGTCAGCCGGAAAACACGACTCGAATGTGCTAATCGGTGAAAACCGTGGTAAAGAGGACTGATAAATGCATAGGACGTATCTCTGCAGTGGTTCTTGGCGATGCGTTGTCGGGAAACATTGTGCAGAGTAATCGATTGCCACGAACAGCCAAAAAACAAGGAATTTCATTAAAAATGGTTGAAACAAGGTGATCTAAAGGTAACATGATCTGGGAACCAAAGCGTTAAGTATTTTTAAGCTAGAAAGTAACAGGTAGGAGCTGTCGCGTTAACTTATATTAAACATAGCGAAGTAGACGAAGGATAATCGTTAGTTTAAGAATGTTATGTTTATCTTGATGCAATGTACTTATAGTGTTTAAGACCACTGAATATATCAAATTAATACTTTGCAGTAAAAAATGTTCGATTGTTTGAATTGAAACCACCTCTGCTAATAGCAATTAAAACTTCATCCGTCCCTTGTGTCAACACTGTTGTTCGTAGGTAAAGTCCGAAACTTCGTGACTTTTATTTGTTTGTAAAATAACTGTTTGCCTTATTATTTCATCAATTTTTTACTACGTGTGTCAATTTGACATCGAGCGACAGATTCAGTCCGTGAAATGAGGGACGGACGAGAGTTAAGGGGGTAAACTCGTTTCCAAGATTGCAAGGCTGCAAGATGCGCCTTCTCACTTTTTGATAATGCACAGATGAGGTTTTCCAGTAGTCAAAAGCAGGGCCTACGTGACCTCTCGCAAACTCCGGTTCAAAAACTTTTGCGAGGCCAGAATACACATTCAAATCCTATACTTATTTTTTTGTCACGCCTTCGAACTGAATCATCGCTACCAAAAAAATGTCTTGCATCTGTTTATGGTATCATCATTCTGTAAAAAGTTAATAAAAATCGGTGTTTTCTAATTCCTAATTCTAATTCCTTCCAAAACGCGAGGCCAGGTTCCGGCGAACGCGCTGAACCTGCCTCGCGCCGCCCCTGGTCAAAAGCGATAGAAAAAAGATAAATCTAGGCTGCAGTCGCCCTCGAAAAACCTTGTTAAGTGTAATTTGCACAATTCGGCAGCATGTACATAGCTGTCGCAGCTTTATGCTTCCGAATAATGCAAATTACGCCTCGTAAACGTAAAAAAAGTACTTTTGAGGGCGATTTTAGCCTAGATTGTTCTTTTATGTAGCGCTTTTAACTAATAAAAAAACCCATCTTTGCACTCTTGCAATCCTGGAAACGAGATATGTTGTGTTCTTCATATCCATCTTATTTTGAAAAGTTGCGCCAGAATGTTATCATGCTGCTATCGAGCGTTAGAAGCACGAACCTAATCGGCTACATATTTGCGCGTGTTTCCATGGTTTTTCCGCAGATGACACTAGGAGTCGTTTCGATTATCTTATCCACCAGATTGGAAAATTGGACACAGCTCTTTTGCGCAGGATCACGTTTTTTTTTTGCGCGGTATTGTATTGTTCAAAAACAGTTTTGGTTTTGTATTTGAGAATAAGGCGTATGAAGCCCAGTATTAGTTAGCAATGTCGATTTTTTTGGGAACTTAAAAAAAAGAAAAAAAAAATGGGTGAAGCGGAGAGAGAAATCCTCAAGGATTATTCCCTAAAAAGAAAAACAGATGGTACAGACAAGGATGCACATAAAATCTTTAAAAAATTATCTATAAACAATATGGAAATAGAGACTAACAAAGAAAAAAACAAGGAAAACAAAATGCCAATCAGATTATATCCAGAAAACCATAAGGGACCAGCAATATTAGAGGTAAAACTTGATTCAAGTAATGTGAAAGACAGTAAAAGGAAAAATTTAATAGAAATTTCCAGAAGAGTTTCAAAGCAGACAAACGCTGCATTTGATCTCAACGAAAGGGGTTTTAATAAGGCAGAGATCTCGTTTAGAAATAAAGGAGAAGCAAATTCTTTTGCTATTAAAAACAATGAGAACGATACAGGACTAGTAGTGTACGTACCAAAGTACAAAACTGAAAGGAAAGGAATCATTAAAGGATTTCCTTTAGAATATGATACTGAGGAAACCATAAAATACTCAAAATCCCCGTGTAAAGTTCTCCATGCTAGAAGATTAGATAGAAAAATATACAATAAAGTAAACCAAGAAGTGCAATGGATTCCTAGCGAGAATATAATAATAATATTTGAAGGTGACGTACTACCAGATTACATACAACTATTTGGGCTCTATAGTATGAAAGTAGAGGTGTACATAGAACCGGTCCAAATGTGCTTCAACTGTCTAACATATGGACATAAGAAACGATGGTGCAAAAAACCAGCTAAATGCAGGAATTGTGGCGATGCTCATGAAACTTCGGCATGCTCAAGGACTACAACTAACGTATGTGAACACTGTAATGAACAACACAAAACTTTTAGCTCGGAGTGTAAAGAATACCAATTTCAAAAAGAGATTCAGTGTTATAAATCTCAAAATAATGTTAGTAGATTTCAGTCGATACAGGTCTTAAAAGAAAAACACAACATAAGGAAAGCAGAAAAGAGCAAACCAGTTACGATTACGTGCACAAAAGAACATTTCCCCGTGCTAAAAAAAGCAAGTGAAGAACAGGAATATGAAATGAAAAGAATTGGGGGCTCAAAGAACCCTCTCAAAGAAAACACAAATGTATGGAAAAACAGTACTAAAACATACAGTGATATTAATCGATGGAACAGAGGAATAACAAAGACAACAACTCAGGTAAAATCAAACGCGCAAACAAGTAACCAAGATAAGGAAAATATAAAGACCCTGAAAATAGTAAAAGACATCATTATTCAAAATAATGAAATAGAAATCAACAAAGAGAAATACGGCATTGCATTAAAGCAACAGAAAAATAAAAAAGAAACACATGAAGAAACAGAAACAGAACCATCAACGAACTTTCAAATAATTTCTACACAGCATAACTACGCTAAAACATTCCTCCCCAATACTACTAAGGTAGAGGAGGAGATGGACTTGGACGTAAAAGAAAAGTATGACACTTCTGCACAAAACAATTTGATAAAGATAGATAACAGAAGAATCTAATCAAATACTTTTATAATACACATAATGGATAATCAGACAAATAGAATAGACACAAAATCACTCAAAATAGTAACTTGGAACTGCAGAAGCATCAAAAATAAAAAAACAGAAATAGAAGAATTAAGTAATAAGGCAGACATCATTGTCTGTACAGAAACATGGCTCCAAGATCGAGATAAATTTGAACTAGCAGGTTACAATCAAGTTAGAAAGGATAGAAAGAATAAAAAAGGTGGAGGTATAATAATTTTTATAGCCAAATACCTTAACTTCACAACGCTAAATATAAGCATTAACGACACACACACAGAGGTGTGTAGTATACAAATCACCAGCTTAAATAAACCCACAGCAATCATTGTATGCTATAGAAAACCAGGGCAAACATTAAACACAAAGGAGTGGGAGGAGTTTATAGACGATTTAAAAAAATTTGGAACTTATATCATTGTAGGAGATTTTAACGTTCATAACATGTTATGGAATTGCGACTACTCAGATAGCAATGGTATAAAATTTCAAAATATACTTGAAAAAGCTAATCTAGACATTGTCAACACAGATACAAATTCGTATTTAGATTCAAGAAATGGTACATTCAACAACCTAGACCTGATTATAACACCAGGAAATTTAACAAGCATTACAGAAGTTACACAATATGACAACCCCTTAGGCTCAAATCACTTTCTTCTACTTACATCCGTCTCCATAGAGGAATGTATATACAGAAAAAAAAGCAACAGACTCTAGCAAAAGAACAAATTGGGACAATTATCACAATCTGATGGACACTAGTTTTGAGTCATTGACAATTTCTTCCTTAAACTTAGCCACAATAAAAAAATATAAGGCATTTATAGATAAAATGATATATAGTATTAAAAGAAGTACACCCAAAAAACAAGATATGCCCAATAATACACACAGAAATCCTGTGTCTTGGTGGGACGAAGAATGTAGCAGAACAGTACGTCTAAGAAAAGCAGCCTTCAAAAAGTGGAGAAGTAACCCTAATTCAGAGAATTGGATACAATTCAAAAAAAAAGTAGCAACAACAAAAAAGGTATTAATAAGAAAAAAAAAAGAAGGATTCAGGACCTTTGCTTCCAAGTTAAATCACAGAATCTCTCCAACGTACCTATGGAACAAAATAAGAATCCTAAAGTCCAAGTGGGTAAATGTTAAAAACACGAGCCTGACAAGGGCAGAAAACTATAATATAGAAATAGAAAAAGCTGTAGAGAAAATTTGTCCACCATGGGTGGAAAATGAACCTAAGCTAGAGCTTGATGTTCAGGAAAATGAATTCCTGAATGACACATTCAATTTCGTAGAATTTAACTATGCAATAGAAAAAACAAACCAGGACTCTTCTCCAGGACTGGATGGCATAGATTACAAAATGATAAGAAATATGCCAATAAGATGCAAACTACTACTGGACATATTTAACGAAATTTATACATCACAAATCATACCAGAAGATTGGAAAAACTGTCAGATCATATTCATTAAGAAACAAGATGGAACTAGCTACAGACCTATAACATTATCCTCATGTATGTGCAAGCTGTTTGAGAGAATGTTGAATAATAGACTTCAATGGTGGTCGGAGAGACAAGGAATAATACCAACTACCCAATCAGGATTTAGAAAAGGGAGATCCTGCGTTGACAACCTCATCAATCTCACATATGTTAAAGCAGGTTTTGTAAATAAGCAGTACACTGTAGGAGCATTCTTGGACGTAAGTGCAGCTTTTGATAATGTTCAATGTAATATTCTATTGAAAAAACTAGCCGACATATCAGTTCCGATAAGAGCACTTAATTTCATAGCTAATTGGATGCACTGCAGATCTGTAAATATTGTAAACTGCAACTACAGGAGAAAAATTTATAAGGGGGTTCCACAAGGGGGAGTATTGAGTCCATGGCTATATACTGTATATGTTTCACAAATATTTAAAGGTATATCAAAGGATATACAAATATCCCAGTACGCAGACGACATTGCTATATATGTCAGAAATAGCTCATTAGATAAAGCTAGAGTACAAATAGAACAAGCGATAGAAATAGTTAATTATAATTTAAAGCAAATCGGGTTAGATTTATCTCCAAAGAAGACTGAAATAGTAATTTTTAATAATAGGAATCTAAGACTGAACACTATTCCCATAAGAGTAGAACAAGATATTAAGTATAATACAGGACAAGTAAAATTCTTAGGCATGATCTTAGATAATAATTTAACATTCAATAGCCACATAGATAATATGAGGAAACAATGTATTAAAGCACTGAACATTATAAAGTTTCTTAGAGGAGTATGGTGGGGAGCAGACCCAGAGACGCTGCTAATAATCTACAAAACGTATATAAGGTCCAGAATGGACTATGCCTCCTTCATCTATTACCCTGAAGTAGAGCATTAAAAAAAAAGAATTGAATCCATTCAAACAATGGCAATAAAGATGGCATTAGGTCTACGTATGAGTACGCCATCAAATGTAGTACTATCAGAGGCATGTATACCATATATGCAGGACAGAGCATCCTTTCTGTGTAAATTATATTTAAGCAAAATCATTTCGAACACACAACACAGTACCATTAAACACATAGAAGAATTTAGACACATAATCAACTCACCTAACAACGCAGGAGAAAAATACAAAAACGGCATAATAAATAAATGTATAAAGGAAGTTAAGGAAGTGGAATACCTGTACTCTAAGAAAGAGAACTACTCATGCTTGGCAACAGACTATAGGTCACTAATGACAGAAATAGGAAGCAACATAGACAGTGGAAAACAGTTACAAGAATCTGACGCAGCAAACTATGATTTTAACACCATCTTAGAGGAAAAGTACAAGGAAAGTATATGCATCTACACCGATGGCTCGAAATGCACCAAGGAAATATCCACAGGAGCAGCTATTTATTGCCCTAAAAAGCGTTTTCAACAGACGAGTAGCATACATAAAGCAGCTTCAGTTTATACAGCGGAATGCTATGCCATCACAATGGCTCTGAACCTGTGCCTGGAGGATGTCGAAAAGTCTTACGTCATAATCACAGACTCTCTTAGTGCCGTACAAAGTTTAACTAGTTTAAATGTAAATATTAAAACTAACAATTATATTTTAGAAGGTAAGAGTAAGCTCAAAGAGTTCAAAGATAAAAGTACAAACAAAAGTAAAGTAGAATTTATGTGGATTCCTTCGCATCGAGGTATCAAAGGAAATGAAGTTGTAGATCGATTAGCAAAAACAGCGACAATAACTGAACATAATGAGCAAATTAAAATACCCTATACAGACTTCAAACAAATTTATAGCGAACAAATGTGGGAGGATTTTCAGGACAATCTAAATCAGTTTATTTCAAAAGGCATACTTTATTATGAAAACTATTATGATAAAAGAAAGAAACCATGGTTCCACAAAAGAGGAATGCCAAGGGATGTAATTGTTAGAGTTTGTAGATTAAGATCTAATCATTATAACACTAAGGAATCACTAGCTAGAAAAGGGATAATAGAAAGCACGGAATGTGAGTGTGGAAATCTTGTAGAAAGCATGAACCACATATTATGGGACTGTCCTCTATATGACAAGGGTAGACAAGACCTTATTAAAAAATTAAGGAAAGTTAATATAAATCCTCCAGTAGATATAAGTTATTTTTTAGGCGAACCAAAGATGAGACTGCTAAAAATACTCAAAGAATATTGTGATGTAAACGACATTATAAAAACAAAACAAAAATACTAAGAAAAAGTGCAACATATAGTACCCAGACAGCACACCGGCTCGATTTGGGCCTGCTTTTTATGCGCGCCATGGCCCGGAAATAGCCAGGCATGGGCTTGAGCCCACAGCCTGCCGGCCGTGCCAGATTTCAGCCAGAGTTTCAGAGGGCAGTACGGTCACACTAATGTGGCCAATCAGTGCTTCGATTGAGCCCAACTTTTCTCGCGACATCTTCTCTCTCCACATCATGTTTAGCCTGGAACAGCTCCTACATCATCTTTAGCATGGAACAGAACCTACACCATCTTTAGCAGGAAACAGAACCCACTTTACTGTTATTAAATCTGTCTTAAATAAGACTTTTGAGGGCGTTTGCTGCCTAGATTGATCTTTATCTGGCGTTTTTGACTACTGAAAAAATCCATGTTTGTATTATCACGAAATGAGAACGCAAATGCCGCACCCTTGCAATCTTGTAAATGGGCTGAAATCTGGCACGGCCGGCAGGCTGTGGGCTCGAGCCCATGCCTGGCTATTTCCGGGCCATGGCGCGCATAAAAAGCAGGCCCAAATCGAGCCGGTGTGCTGTCTGGGTAGGTTCTGTTCCATGCTAAAGATGATGTAGGTTCTGTTCCATGCTAAAGATGATGTAGGAGCTGTTCCAGGCTAAACACGATGTGGAGACAAAAGCGGCACAGCCAAACCCCGGGCGTGAGCACTCTTATTTCCTCTCTGACCTCTATAATACACCGTGGTTCCGATTGATGGTTCACTTTCTCGCGCATGCGCGGTAATTTCAGCCTCAGTAACGCGACCAAAACAGTAGCGTATCTACAATGACGCAGCAGAGCGGCCAGGGCCCTGACGCCTTGAGCAGCCTTGAGGCAGTTATATTGGCAGGAATGTACCGAAACAATCTGTTCCGGACAAAAAGACATTAGGACGTGTCCTACGAGATACAAAATGTACAGAAATACACATGTTATACACTCATTTTTCAGAATCAAATCATACCAATTTTTTAAAAGTCTGCGTGGTGCTCAAGCTACCCGATTTCATCGAAAAGGTTACGTTACTGAGGCTGAAATTTCCGCGCATGCGCGAGAAAGTGCACAGTGCACCATCAATCAAAGATGAAATCAGAGAGGAATGAGAGTGCTCACGCCCGGGGTTTGGCCGTGCCGCTTTTGTCTCCACATCATGTTTAGCCTGGAACAGCTCCTACATCATCTTTAGCATGGAACAGAACCTACACCATCTTTAGCAGGAAACAGAACCCACTTTACTGTTATTAAATCTGTCTTAAATAAGACTTTTGAGGGCGTTTGCTGCCTAGATTGATCTTTATCTGGCGTTTTTGACTACTGAAAAAATCCATGTTTGTATTATCACGAAATGAGAACGCAAATGCCGCACCCTTGCAATCTTGTAAATGGGCTGAAATCTGGCACGGCCGGCAGGCTGTGGGCTCGAGCCCATGCCTGGCTATTTCCGGGCCATGGCGCGCATAAAAAGCAGGCCCAAATCGAGCCGGTGTGCTGTCTGGGTAGGTTCTGTTCCATGCTAAAGATGATGTAGGTTCTGTTCCATGCTAAAGATGATGTAGGAGCTGTTCCAGGCTAAACACGATGTGGAGACAAAAGCGGCACAGCCAAACCCCGGGCGTGAGCACTCTTATTTCCTCTCTGACCTCTATAATACACCGTGGTTCCGATTGATGGTTCACTTTCTCGCGCATGCGCGGTAATTTCAGCCTCAGTAACGCGACCAAAACAGTAGCGTATCTACAATGACGCAGCAGAGCGGCCAGGGCCCTGACGCCTTGAGCAGCCTTGAGGCAGTTATATTGGCAGGAATGTACCGAAACAATCTGTTCCGGACAAAAAGACATTAGGACGTGTCCTACGAGATACAAAATGTACAGAAATACACATGTTATACACTCATTTTTCAGAATCAAATCATACCAATTTTTTAAAAGTCTGCGTGGTGCTCAAGCTACCCGATTTCATCGAAAAGGTTACGTTACTGAGGCTGAAATTTCCGCGCATGCGCGAGAAAGTGCACAGTGCACCATCAATCAAAGATGAAATCAGAGAGGAATGAGAGTGCTCACGCCCGGGGTTTGGCCGTGCCGCTTTTGTCTCCACATCATGTTTAGCCTGGAACAGCTCCTACATCATCTTTAGCATGGAACAGAACCTACACCATCTTTAGCAGGAAACAGAACCCACTTTACTGTTATTAAATCTGTCTTAAATAAGACTTTTGAGGGCGTTTGCTGCCTAGATTGATCTTTATCTGGCGTTTTTGACTACTGAAAAAATCCATGTTTGTATTATCACGAAATGAGAACGCAAATGCCGCACCCTTGCAATCTTGTAAATGGGCTGAAATCTGGCACGGCCGGCAGGCTGTGGGCTCGAGCCCATGCCTGGCTATTTCCGGGCCATGGCGCGCATAAAAAGCAGGCCCAAATCGAGCCGGTGTGCTGTCTGGGTAGGTTCTGTTCCATGCTAAAGATGATGTAGGTTCTGTTCCATGCTAAAGATGATGTAGGAGCTGTTCCAGGCTAAACACGATGTGGAGACAAAAGCGGCACGGCCAAACCCCGGGCGTGAGCACTCTCATTTCCTCTCTGATGAAATATAACGACAGAGAGGATATGTTCCTCTCTGATAATAGCAAATGAACAATCTTCGATGCAAGCTAATCAATTCGAAGATTTTCGATGTAGTTCGATTAAAAAATCTGTATGCTACTTTCCATGAATATGCAACATTTGAGAAACAATATGTCATTAACTTCATACGTGTGTACAATGACCCTGTGTTATTGGCGTTATTGCGCAGAATTTCAGCCATTTCGGCGCTACTGTTCCCAATCGAGTCGTTCAAAAATTCGTTGGCAATCCTTTTGACGAGCAGCCTATTAAATACATAGCGTTGTTCGATTAATTGTGTCTTTACGGAATGGACAGTCAAGTATGCGGTGACGGTAGATTATTAGATCTGATCGATGAAGCTTGGCAAGATGAATGTTTGCCCATCGACGAAATTATAGTACCACCAGCAGAATTACCTGATCCGGAGAGCGACAATGGTGATTCGCATATGACACTGAAGGAATTGGAACAAAAGTGGAATAATCTAGCTCTGGGCGCGCTCAGCGAAAATCATTTGCATTCTCCGACACCATCTCACAATTAATTTGGTGGGTATTTATTTGTACACTTTACATAACCAATGCGTCTATTTACGTACAACTCATTTTTACTTATGTTTATATTTTTCTTTTTCTCTTTAAGAAGGATTTATATAATGGAATTTCCAAACGTAGGGGAAAGATGTTCAGTCGATGAATGCAAGCAATTGAATTTTTTGCCGTTCGTGTGCAGCCATTGTCGCGATGTATTTTGCGAGGAACACTATCAGACAGGTTCTCACAAATGCGCGAGTTTCCGCGACAATGTTACGGAGACCAAAACTAAGTCGTTGAGCTACGTTTGTTCGGATGAATCATGCAAAGACGCTTCACCCATCGAGATGCATTGCATCAGATGCAAGAAACATTATTGTTTGAAGCACCGATACCATGGTTGTCTGGAACAGTCGAATGAAGAGAAGACAGCAAAACTGAAGAAATGGCAAATACCAAAGAAACAATTCGCGGAAGCAAAGGCAATAGTGGATCAAGAAATCACGGATAACTTAAAGAAATCTAAGAACGTCGCAATGGCTAATAAAGTATGTCGCTGTGTTCGAATGATTCGCAAAATTGAATTTTTATGTATATAACAAATTTACATTGGACATGTTTGTTTATAGGTACGACTTATGCGCATAAAGGGTTCTGCTGTTGGTCCTAAGAATGTACCAATGAATGAACGTTGTTACTTTCTTGTGTATCCATCGCATAAGATGATTAATAAACATTTAGGACCTTCGAGGGGTATATACGTGAACATGACCTGGACAATAGGGAAATCCATAGATTCGATGGCTAGCATACTTAAAATGCCCAACAATAATAATGTAGCGGGTGCATCTAGATTACAGTTATATCATCATGCAACCGGTGCATTGGTATCTAAAGAAATGGATATGCTGCTAACAAAGTTGTTAGAGAACTCCGAGCTTGTCGATGGACAAAGTGTTATTTTAGAATATTCGGATAGCGCGTGTATAGATACATCTTTATACAAATAAATTGATTTACAGTAAATAATAACACCAGCTTGTTGTTCCCTTTATTTTTACATGAATCACCTTGTCAATTTATTGAACATTTCTCTTTCTGTTTTTTCATATATGTATGTATAATTGAACACTGGTAATGGCAAGAACACAATATTAGAATAATACTTGTTTATTACAAACTAGATGGATTCATATATCAGTTTTACATTTATTCTCGATAAAAAGTCACGCAGATGTACTCCATATGCACTCAATAAACGAATCGTTTACACCAGATTATTGTCAGGTTTTTGTTTAAAATAAAAATGTTAGACAATATTCTGACTTTGGCACTGGACGTTTCCTCATCTATACATTAGAGTTACGCTAATATAATATAATAGAACAAAACTATATTGATTTGTAAATGACTATGTGTTTACTGATATCGAGGGATAAGAATCTTTTAGCTAGAAGATCCAGGAAAAGGTCGAAAGGTCTTATCGCCTGTGATCGTTACGACACATGATCGATGGTGATCAATGTACGAATCTCAGTTCGCAATGAAGCTATTCCGACTTTCTCTCAAAATCCCACGATATTTTTATAGTATGCTCGTATAAAGATGAAAAAAGGCGAATACATAGCAAAAGAGATTCGAAGTTAATTTTCTCGAACGATGTGCGTGTTTTATCTGTGTACTTATTTACTGTATTCTATTGTGTCTGATAATTACTTTTTATCTAGAAAACAAAGCGAAAAAACTCTCGCTTCAAATGAGATTGATATACAAAAGAAACAAAAAAGTAGTATAAAAAAAAGTTTTAATCTCTTATTGATCATGTCTACTTTTGTAAATTACATAATGTCATCATCATAAGTCTTTTATAGATCAATTATTTAAGAGCTTAAATTGTTCAGTACTTATAATATGTATGAATACGTTATTCTGACAATACGATTGAAAATCTGATGCAAAAATTACTATCGTATGAAATTCAATATTGTATAAGGATATCTTTTTCCGAAAATCATACACGAATAATTTATTGCACATTAATATTAAATCAATTACCTTGGCATTCACTCGCTGTTATATCTTTGTTTAATCTTATATATAAACTAAAAGACTTCTATCAAAATGCAAGTGGTTTTTGTAGATGCAAATTCATGTGCAACCGAAGACTCGGACTTGGATCACATTTCTTTAATGAACTAACGTGACCAGTTTGTTGCCATATGAATAAAATTTTGTAAAAAAAAAAAAGAATATAAATATATATGGCTAAAGTATTCAACGATTTAATAAGAACGATGAGAGAAAAAAGAAAACAAAAACTTGTTTACTAGCCTTTGTTTAAATATATATGAAAATAATTTTTGAAATACAGAACAAGCCTGATCAAAAACAAAATGCATAGTATGTATACAAAGATCGCGAAAAGAACGAGTAATGTCATTCGAACGTTTACGTGCGTTTCAACATCTTGGCCTCTTGTTCGGCCACTGGCCACCTGCCAGCTGGGAGGGCAATGAATCTGGTAGCGGTAGGTGGCCTGAAGTCAAGCTCAGGAATGCCAGCGAGATTTTTGTAATTCAATTTGACCTTCTAGCGTTTTGGCAAGATAAATCACGAACAGCTGACTGAGGGCTATGCCCAAAGCGATACCGGCTATCGTATACAAATTTCGCTCTGCCCAACTTCTTACAATTTCAATACATCCGCTGGTCCACACCTTTTTGCCTGCTTCGGAGACTGGGAACATTTGAACTTTGTACCCACACATTATATTAACGAGACCACTCTGAAAATTTCAAAAACATCTTAATCCTCTGCATCTTCATGATTAGGCTGTAGATTTTATGCATTTATCACAAAAACTAGTAAGTGAAACATGAAACAATAGAAAATATTGTACCGATATGTCTGTGGCATTGATACAACAAGAGAACGGCACGCCGCATCGTTCCACGCTAGGACTGGAGCAATTAAAGTATTCATTTTTTCCCCAGTCCAAGTATCCTTCTTGGCTCAAACCACAGCAACGAAACTACAGATAAAAATGTTCATATAATTGACATTGTTGATCCTCGCGATGTATAAATCGTAAAGGGTCTTATCTCTCCTTACTTCTTGTTGGCCGAAGTCAATAAAGTTTTGTAGATCAGGGTCTTCTCTGTAGGTCTGTATAATCTTATCCGTGAAAGATTCTTCTAACAATGATTGCAACGTATGTGGAAAGACAAAACCAACAATTGCTACACCCATTTCGAGGAGAAAGAACACCAGCAGACACAATGAATACTGCAATAAGATAACAATGTGTTAATGTCAATTAATCAATGTCTATAAAAGCACACACTCAACATGTTTGTAATAGTACTAACAAATTTCAGGAGACATGTATTTTCACGCAGTGCTCCAACACATCCAGCGAAACTAACAACAAAAACTACTCCTCCTGCGATGACCATTACAAGAGAAATATTCAGGACCACATCATACACATTCTCCACTCTAACAGATCCAGTGGCTTGCCATTTGTCCACAAACGCGTATAAGCCTACTCCGATTAACAATCCTCCAAATAACTGCATAACAGATTATCATATATTTGATTATATCATCCGTAGTTAACCCTCCCTCCAATTTTTTAAGTACTAGGTCCTTCCATAAATTTAACCCTTCACGCTCCGAGCTATTTTGCTTTTAAAATAATAATTAAAATTAACTATTATGGGATGACCTAATAATCTGGAGAGATGATTGCAAAGATGCTGCTTAGAACAATTAAAGAAAATTGATTGAGGTACCAAAGATGTGAGAAACTGACTTACCCAAAAAACGAAATTGAGCATAAATATCATATACTTTACGCACGAGCTAACATATGTAAAGTTATTTGTTCGCCTTCGGTTATTCATCATTGTAAAGTAGAAACAGTTTTAGAAGGTCTTGGATGGTATGTACAATTACTGTACAGTACACTCGCGTTTTCAGATGTATATTATATGTATATATATATGTATATGTACAATTTACATCAGCCGCATTGCTAATCCAACGATTTCACATACTGAATACATATTAACGAACTTTTCACTCGATTCCAGATCAATTACATTTGACTATCCATGAATCAAACCAAAACTATAATGCACCATTCTTTGACAGCTTACTTGGGATCCGCCATTACAGTTCCTGTTTCTCGTATTCCCTGCTTCCCGATTTGAAATCAGCTGTCCACGCGTTCCATGTTCCATCGGAAGGGAACAGCAGGGAACAGTGGGGAACAGTGCATACTGGTGCATACTGCATACTGCGTACCTATTTATGTATACATCATGAATCAAACACAAATGAATGGCAACGAATAATTCATGATAATTTATCTGCAACCTCCGATGTTTATGTGTGTATATTAAAGAAAGGATTAAATTGTTGCTTAAAAAAATGGCATCGGTACAGGACAGTAAGTTTCTGAATGATTTACTTTTGTATCTAATTTGGAGGTTAAGAAAACTATTTAACTTTGATACATGTCTCCTAAACGTTTAAAGGATCGCATATTATAGCAGCATCATGCCACGAACGTTTCCCGTTGCTAACCAATGTCAAATATGTTCATTATTTCCATTTATGCATATAATAAAACAATAAGTTAACGCCGTTTTTTAACCTATACAATGTAAACAACAAGTTAATGGTTCGAACTGTTACTACTCTGGTAGAAATTGTTACATCAGAATTATTCACAAGATCGCTATGTGTTTTTCATTATTTATGCTAACTATTACAATATTTGTTTGTAGGGTTAAAATTAAAACGGACCTACGACAATTGGAGTACCCGAGAGCAGCTATGTTTAGCATCTAGCGTGTTGAAATCTGGTGATCAAAATTGGATGAGCGTGTCACGGTCTCTGAAAGCGATTGTCGAGAAAGAGACATTAAGGCCACCCGATTGGTTTTCACAAAAGTCTTGCGCCAGTCAATATGCCTACTTATTGGAAAATGCGGATACTCCGAAGAGAAAGAAGAGGGAGAGCGGAGAAACAACTGGTGAGTCCATAGTTAGGAAGCTGACGCAGGAGAGGATAACAGAATTGGGACAAAGGTTGGCTGAACAAAGGGAAGAGTATCAACAACTTAAAGCTGAAATGAATATGTTGAAAACTGGAGCTATTTCGGAAGATAAATTACAAAAGATGTGGCTCAACATCGAACAGGAAGAACGAGAACAAGAACAAAAAGCCAGAGCTCATTCGGCATGGCTAGCCAAACGTCAACAAAAACAGGAATTGAGTTCACCACAAGGAACACCCGCTACCAGTCAACGTAGATCCACTGATACTTCATTAGAAGTTCAAGAAACAACAGAAACAATTGACGAAGATGAGAAGAAGGGTAAAGGTGAAAGATCGCCTTTATTAACAAGTTTATTGAAATCACCAAGTCCCACCATGCAAATTCAGACATCGACTACAACGGCGCAAGCAAGCTCTCCTACGATTACAAGTCTACTTGGCTCCAGCCCTAAGGTTCCAAGTTCTCAATTGGCGCAGAGTGTTTCCCCGCAACTGCATCAATTAGTTTCCACAACAATTACAAACGCACCGCCAGAGAGACCATCAGTTGGTGCACCAACTCTATCTATGTTGCTTGAAATGCCTACTAATGCACAGCGAGGTCCTTTACCAAATTTACAATCAACCCCGACCATCGTACCGCAACAGAACGTGCCTACCGAAATTCATACTCTACAGACGCAGTCTGTTCATCAAGTAACGATTCAAAATGAGACGCCAGTTCCCGTTCAATCGCTTGCGATTAATCCACCGAATATTCCAGTGACGGAGAGTATGGTACAGATAATAGACAATATAGACGATGTGATACGTAAAGACATCATGGCGGACGTAATAGACAAAGATGAAATTAACGAGATTATCGGAGATATAGAGGAATTAATAAAGGAAGAAATAACTGGGAGTCCGCAGACTCTAGACACAACTACTACAACAATTAATACTCTCACTGTACCCCAAATTCAAGAAGTACCGCTAGTTACCGAACGACCAGAGCCTAGAGATGTGGATGAAGTTGTGTCGCTCTCTAATTCGCCGGAGAGCGAAATGGCTATCGAAGAAATTGATTCCAGCACGTCAAACATAGCTGAAATCATAGGTACAGTTGCTATCGAACCACAAGAGCCTAAGGTTATTGTTACTGAAATATCCGAGACTGCATCCAGTACGTCCGAGCAAGCTAAATCTGAAGAATCTACAAATCATGAAAGGATGGCAGTACCTGATGAACTTGTTACCGAGTTGGAAGCAAACGACGGTGAAAGCAGTAAAGATGCACCATTGGAAGAGAAACAAATGGTCGAGGAACTGGATACTATGGATTCTGCGTCAAACGTGGACGCTGAGGACACTGACTCTAAAATACCTATGAAAGAGCTGGATGATATGGTAGAAGATGAAATAGAAGAGGAGGAGGAAACAGAGGTCGTTGTATCAGAGACCAAAGAATCACCTAGCGATAAACTGCAGAGGGAGTCATCCGAAGAGCTAGATAATAAGGGGAGTATGGAATTAGATCAACTAGAAATGCATCTTGCTAAAATTACAGGTGAACAGCAAGATGTTCCATCAGCAGAAGTGGTTAGTGTTTCATCTGAGGTAACAAATGATCTTCCCAGCACCGAGGACACTGAAAAGTCCCAGGATATTAGTCTGATTTTAGAAGATGATGAAAGTGAGCATAGCACGGAAGATAAAAAGAAAATAACAGAGGAGCAGATCATAGAGAATACAATTGAAAGTACAGAATCGGTCGAGTCGTTTAAAGAGGATCCTCTAATTGTAATTAAAGAGAAAACTATCATCGAAGTGACCGAACAGTCGCCGGATAAATCTCAAGAAGAGCACATGGAAGAAACTCTAGAGATTTATACGGATGAATTTAAGAAGGAAGACACAAAGGATTCTTCGGAAGATACGACCAGCTCTCTTTTGCAAGACATTGAAATTAAGGAAGAGGAAATAGAGGAAACAGCCATCGTGGAAGATTCTAGCCAACTGGTGTCTCCGGAAGAAGTTGGAATATCAAAGCAAGAATTTGCGGAGCCTATTAAATCCGAAAACGATGTTCCTATTATTAAAAAAGAAGAAACATTCGAGGAATCTAAAATGGAGGAAGAGTCTAAAATTCAGTTAGAGAGTGTTACTATGTTGGACATAAAGAAGGAGGATATAAAAGAAGAAAAAGAAGACAAGAAGATCATAGACAACGAACAGAATGTAAAAAAGGAAACAGAATCGATAGCGAGCGCCGGTGAAGATACTATTGAATTAGACGAGGAAGAATCTTCATTAAGCAAATTAAGCGGAGGACGTGCTATGAAAACTTACTCCAAAAAACAGAATGCATCTATTGACAGTGAACCAGAGAACGAAAGTACCGGGGAAGGTGCGGATTATAGAGCGTGGAAGAAGGCAGTTATGCTATTTTATAATCGTCTTGCCACACATAAGTATGCATCCGTATTTTTGAGACCCATTACGGAAGACCAAGCACCAGGCTATCATTCGGTAATCTTTAGACCAATGGACTTATCAACGATTAAAAAGAATATTGACAATGGCACGATAAGGTCTACAATACACTTCCAGCGTGACGTCATGCTAATGTTTCAAAATGCAATTATGTACAATAAACACGATACTTTTGTTTATAAAATGGCAATTTCAATGCAGGAAGAATGCTTACAGCATATGCAGGTATGTAAATCTAGCCATAAATGTGGTGCATGCTAAATATAATTATTGTCATAAATAATGAATATTATTTGATTCTTGTTCTAGATATTGGTGCAAGTTACAGGAGAGGGAACGCTCAGAAGAGAAACAAGAACTGCAGCAAGCAGTAGTAGCGAGGCTAGTGAAAGTAGTATAAAAAGGAAAAGGAGTCACATTACACCGAGCCCACATGACACAGACAGTCCACGTTCGAAAAAACGTAGAAAATCAGAGAACGATTAAGGTTTCTTGTTTGTGTAGGTGTATGTGGTTAACATTGAAGTTCCGAGGAACTGTTCAGAAGAAGCGAAATACAAGACGGCTCTATCTTGCTGACAACAAAGGACAATGTTGGACGTGAATGACGCTTATAATGTGTACAAGATGAACAATGACTTCGATTCTATTCCATTACTTTCTCATAACAGCGAAGAATAAAAATAGTATATTCTACATTGAACGTATAAAACTGGTTTCATTTGTTTTTATGACATACTGTTGCAGTATTGTAAATGTACAGTGAATTTAATAACTCCATTTATAATTGATTGCTTAACACAAAATGAGACCTCACTGAAATATATGTTTTTGCTTTGACAAAAATGTAATAAAAACATTTTGAACAAGAAAATATCTGTGTCTATTCTATATACCATATACGAATGAAATTTTGAAAAGCAATGGGAACTGCACTGACACAACAAAAAAGAACCTACTATTCCAAATGGCTCTCAACAACATTTAAATTATTTTGGAGTCCCAATTCACTTAGAAATTTACCAGTTTAACAGAAACATAAGCAACTAATTTACGAGAAGAACGTGTTACGATTATATTACCGAAAATCTAAGTAAGAAGAGCGATGGGTTATTACGCTAGTGGTGACGTTCGCAAAATGGTGCATAGCTCCGAAGACGACGAAGGTTATGACCACCAATCATTTTATTCTGCATTGTCTTTTGGTGCATTGATTCGACCAGACATTAGAAATAGCTCGTGTTATCAACACGGGAAACGTGCAGGAATAGTAAGTTGTTTTAGTGATACTGGTGTACGCAATGTTATCTTTCATTTAAACGATCATATATATGTACATCCAAGTCTTCAGAACTAATGCTACCGGCTTCGGACGATAGCGACAAATCATTTTGGGCTGAGAATGAATTAAGTAGCTCGGAATCGAGACAACAACTATTTAAAAGACAGAAACGTCGTCGCAGTTTGTCTTATCGTAATCGCCTTGCCAAACACCGACGTAAGTCTGTATTCTTTCAGTCATCGAGTTCTAGCTTAGACTCGGGTCCTGGTCAAATATCTCCAAAAGGTACCTTGCCATTAAACTTTTCTGAATGTACATTACGAAGAGTCTAATTAGACACGTTATCTTCATAATTATTACAGTTGCCAGGCAGAAAAAATATAATCATTGTACAGGTCGATTCGATGCGGGAAAATTGCAACCTGGATGTAACGTTGCGAAAAGAAAATTTACGCGTAATAAAGTAATTTTTTTTCATTCTACAAATCGAAATTTCCAAGATTAAAGAAAATTTTTGTGTATACGTTTTAATCGATCGGGCGCTTTTCATCGCGAATTCGGCCCTGTTACGTGCACAATTTACATTCATTTTCTTATCGGCGGTTGCTATAAACAGAAGTAACATTACTTAACCAACGTGTTTCTCTTTTACACAGAATAAGAACGATTAAATAAGAATATCTCTGAAATCATTCAGAAAATCGGAGACAATTATAATTATGAGCTACTTTAAAATCAACGAACGGGGGAAGAATCAGTATGAGAATCTTGGCGAAGTTCGTATTCGTAAGTATAACTGTTGGCAAATCGTAACACTTTTAATTTATTTGGAGTAAATTATATTACAACGTACGAATTCGCAACTAGAACTGTGCAAGTGTGTGCAAGGCATGTGTTGCGCATTATTTTTTTTATATTAGATTTATTTTACCGGTATGCGACATTGCCGCCATGTTGCGCGATGTATTGCGCATGCTTGAAAATTCAATTTTGAATACAAATACTGATATATTTCTTTCTTTCCGAATTTCAGATACCTCGTTATGCCCTGTTTTGAGCTTATTTATACTGGGATTTTGTATAATATTTTTAATATTGTCGGCATGGAATTTTAACAACGCAATCAACGAAACGAACAACGCCCACGTGTGGTACTTGAATTTAAAACGTTCACCACGATATGTTGTGTCGGACAAATTCTTATCTTTTGGACTCGATACATCTTTACTCCGTGATATGGAAAATCTTCCAATTAAAAATGAAAAATTTATTAACTTAGCCCGGTATCTCGCACCCGCTTACGTTCGCGTAGGCGGCACATCCTCAGACTGTCTGTTCTTCAATCAGGTTTTATTAATCTTTTCATATATGCAATTAAAAAATGTTCAATATAGAGTATACATTAGTTTTTATAATTCACGCATATCTCTGAATTACAGACGATGCAGATAAGTAATGCAACAACGATCAGTCCAGTGGATGGAGCAGATATAAGTAACTTTACAATCACCGACGTAGATTTCGAAAACTTATACAGTTTCGCAACAAAATCGGAGTTACGCATGATTTTCGATTTAAATGTACTAATTAGAGATGGGACCAATAAGTGGAGTGATATAAATGCCAGGAATATAATCTCATTTGCCAAAGAGAATCGTATGAAGTTGGATTGGCAATTAGGAAATGGTAAAATTGAGCTACAATATTACAATCATTAATAATTTACCCGTGCCTTCTCACTACGTTTCAAATGTAATTGCAGAACCAAATTCATTTTACCATGTGTTTAATAGAAGAGTGAATGCGACGCAACTCGCAAATGATTATTATCAATTAAGACTGTTGCTAAATCAACAAGGATACGATGCAAGCATCCTTGTTGGTCCAGAAGTGAACCATGTAGGGGAACCTACGCGTATGGGAGAAAATTATGCTGAAACGTTTTTAAAGAACGATAAAGACAGCGTCAACTATGTTACCTGGCATCAGTATTATCTGAATGGGAGAGAAGCTAAGGTGGCGGATTTTATTAATGTTTCTACATTCAATTATTTACCAGAAGAAATTAGATCTATGCAGCAGGCCATTGCATTAACGGGGAAAGATATTCTCATGTGGTTATGTATGTGATTACATAAATTACATATGTATATAACACGTTATCTACCGACGATTATATCGTAATTACTGAAATGATTTTTAAGCTTTCTTTGTTTGAAAATCTGATTAATAGGCTTCCGGTAGATAAAGTGTTAACAATGAATAACGCTAATTAAAACCAGGACTGAACGTGTCACTTACAGCAGAAACCAGTACAGCGTATGGCGGAGGTGCGCCGGAATTGTCGGATAGATTTGTGGCCGGATTTCTATGGCTCGATAAATTAGGGTACAGTGCTAGCACGGGTGTAAATGTTGTCACCAGACAGTCGTTATTCGGTGGTAATTATGCTATGATCGGACCAGATCTGATACCGAATCCAGACTGGTGGGTTAGCGTTCTTTATAAACAGTTTGTGTCGGAGAAAGTGTTGAAGATATCATCGCCAAATGACTTGGGCGGCATACGGCTCTATGCACACTGTACCCCTGAGAAAGCATTGATCAACAGAGTCCCAGCATTCACAATATACGGAGTCAATATATACAAAGTTCCTACTAAAATAATCATTCATGGGATCCTTCCCATACTTCGCAAAGGTGCTAAAATCTTCTTTTACGCGCTTACCTCTGATCATCTTCAATCGAGGTATGCGAACATGATTGATTACAAGGGTATATAAATTGTATTACAATCTTCTGTACAAGTTTCTTTTCAGAGTTATAAAGATGAATGGTAAAACATTGAAATTGCAACCCGATGGGAATTTACCATCGTTCTGGCCTGTGATACTAGAGCCTACGGAAAAGATTACTTTGCCACCCTACTCCATGGTGTTCGTGGTAATACACGGAGTGGAGATCCCAGAATGTAAAACATAGTTATTGCGCTAAAGATCAATAGAATCATACACAGTTTTGTATAGTACATTTTTTTATATTATAAGTTTATAATACGGTCTCGTAAAACATTTTTACAATTTCTTGGTAAGAACGAGAAAAATTTACGAACTCAATAAAATGGCTAAAGAACTAAATTCATGTATGTATTATTATATTATATGAATTTGTACGTATCTATAAATATATATATATATATGTATATACATATATGTGTGTACGCGTATACGTATATAGACAACTACCTCTTATCGTCAACATGTAACACCCTATAAGTATAATACACAAACGACATCCGTATGAACGTATTCGTAAACTTTAAGTTCTTTCGATCGCAACAAATATACAAATATTGAAAAAATACATAATGTTAGGTATTTGGAATGATTAGATATCATCTTCCTATAGTGAAATGTCATTACATCGAACAAAAATAGAAATTACATTTGAACAGGCTTAAAAGGAAATCAATATTTTCAGAATGTATTTACCAATAATTATAATATATATGTATATGTATGTACGACACATGAGTATGCAACTAACGGTATAACAATTAATTGGGTGGTTACTATTTATGTTATATATTTACAGAAGAACGTTCATTTCACTAGCTTTAATTTAACATATCATTCTAGAGTTGAGACCATGATCATTTTCCCTTTGGGATCATCGAATCTATCCATAATACGAATATCCATAAGCATAGTAATACCCCAAATCATAATGAAACTTAATATAGTGGCAACAAATATTCCAGTCCAAATTGGAATCGTCATGAAACCAACACAATCGTACGTGCTGCCAAATCTTGCCTCTCTAGATAAATCTTCGTTATTAAACAGTTGTACTTGGAAATCTTTAATAGTTAAGAAATAACTATCATTTTCCTTGAAGACAAGATTGTGCGAACAGTGGTACGAAAATTTTGATGGAAAGACAATGTCTGTGTTCGGTGTCAAGCTATGATTTGTGCTACTGCCATTGTTTTTCATTGTATACTTGTAATTGACTGTTTTGAGATAGTAGTAACCAGATTTATTTTCAAACTTAAAGGAAAGCGTATGTTTAACTATCTCAGACTCTGCTGCGAACTGTAGGTTCAATGTTAACTCGTCATCTCCCACGATATCCTTTTCCGTAAACGATAGAGGAAGTTCGATAACATTGTCTACTTCTGGAATCTGTAACACAAATGTATTATACGATTATAGCCAACCAGTTTTAGCAAAATGATATATCTGCGATTACCTTCAATTGCAAAGGTTCGCTGGCATACAAGAGTGCTCGTCCTGTTATCACAGTTAAAGGACCTGTAACATTGTTGTTAGCTTCTCTTTTAACGCGGTTGGATTGTCCGTAAGAACACACCATTCCTGTAAGAATAGCTGTGAGATTAGGACTAGTTTCCTTTAGCGTATCGTATATCTCCTGTACAAAGTCTAAACTGCTGATCGGCGTGTACATCAATTGCACTTTGGATGTAGCATTCGAATACTTTCCATAGATTGTACTAAAAGAAGGCAAATCTTCGATAACGTTAACTGCCGATTCGACTGCGGGGAAATAATAGTACGAGTCGCCAGTGACAATCCAATGAAGAAGCTAAAAGAAAAAGCATTATCATTTGGACGTTCGAGTAAAGAATTTTTGGGAGCTGTCGCCCGTACACTAACCTGTTTGTGCTTGGTTAAATCCTCGACACAGAGATTATGCGTCACGAAGAATACCACAGGAGGCAAGTCCTCCAGCTTCTCGTGCAGGAACGACTCGAATTCTTTGCGAGGCGTAATCGTGAACGGATTTGTCGAATGTCTTTCTGAATCGGAGCCCGCACCACCCCATATTAGTACAGGCACCGCGTTGTTCGCGTACAACGGTGAAATTTGAGCAGGGATGATTAACATGAAGATTACATTTAAAACACTACGGTATCGTGTCATGGTGCTTCCGATAATAATTTTGGGCGAGTCAAACGAGTGCTGATCAGCCCAGTCAGGCCGTGTCGCCAGATCAAGACTTGTCTCCCACTCTACTTTACCACTTCTACCACGCCATTTTACCATGCTTCCACCACGGCCCGGTCATGTGACGCGTTTCGTCTCTGTTGCGCATCTGTCAAAATGTCACGTGACTAACCCGATAATGCCAGAAGTGGGGGCTAACTGTATTCCCCTCGATTTCCCCGATCTGGCGACGCTGGATCAACCTACAATCGAGCAGAAGGCAACGGAGCACCTGACTAGATCTGGAATCATATGACAGACGTCACGTGACGAGTTTGTTTCCGGTTTTCAAATAAAGTTCCCTCTTGAACCTAAATCGAGTCACCTTTTTCAAATTAAACCAAGTGATTTGACAAGGAAATCTTTGTTCGTTAAATATTTTGGTTTCTCTGACTGTGTTCGTGTACCGTAAAGCAAACATGGACAGCAATAAAAGCGAGAAAAAGAGAGAAACTGTTATGTACTCGGTTCGTACGCCACAGCTTGAAATCGTGTATGATATATGTTTTCATCGAATTAATTTTAGCAACTCCAACCTTGGAGCACGGTAGGCGCGTTGCCGTGCATGGAACAAATAGCTGGTCCACCTGTTCCTGTTCGAGTTGGTGAATTTTATAAAATCCCGAAACCTCACCCATGGCGGCCTACTATGGGATACGAAACGGTAGAAGCCGCTTCCTTGTAAGAAGTTCCGGTAGCCATGTAGCATCCCCGTTTCAAATCGGGTTTTTAAAAAGAATTTAACATTTTTATTGCGATTTAGACCCGCGCAACCGATGACGAATATGCTGACCGAAACCTGTTACATGCCAAACGGAATGGCCACCGAACCATTGCGATTTCCAAACCTGGTGACCGGTTTCGATCGAAATCCTGCGCATGCAGCTCGAGCTGCACTGTTTACTAGATACGGGCCGTACGAATGGGTGCAGAACCAAATAAATCTGTATAATGAATCAAACAGCAATCGAAATTATTCGGAGAACTTGCGCCAGGACACTGTTCGAATGATGCGGTAAAATCATTACAGATCAGCATTAGCTATATACAACTTATTCTAGTTAAGGGGTTAGGCTCGTTTCTAGGATTGCAAGCGGGTACGGGATCCGCCTCTTCATTTCTTGATAATGCAAAGATGGGGTTTTTTCAGTAGTCAAAAGTGCTAGATAAAAGATAAATCTAGGCCGCAATCGCCCTCAAAAGTCCTATTTTTACGTTTACGAGTGGCGTAATTTGCATTATTCCGCATTATATTGTATTATACCTTTATGAAAATAGCTACATGCCCAGCTTCATGCTTCCGAATAATGCAAATTACGCCTCGAAAACTTAAAAATAGGATCTCTCAGGGCGATCGCGGCCTAGATTGGTCTTTTATCTAGCGATTTTGACTACTGAAAAAGTCCATCTTTGCATTACCTAGAAATGAAAAGACGCATATCCCACACCCCTGCAATCCTGGAAAAGGGTGATATTTTATATTTTTATAATTTGATGGTCCTAGAGAGGCCGATGAAAAAGTGCTAAATGGTCAAACGGAAACGGGTCGAAAATTGGGAGAAAGAATCACCGACACGACATTCTGGAGGAACGAAGTGGCTGCGGAACTAGAACGGTTAATAATTGCAAACACAAAGATGCAAGAATGCCGACGGAACTTGCAGACGGCTATACAAAACTTAGAAGGGCAGTTGCACATTGCGCAAGAATGTTTATACTACCGCGAGGCCAGAACAGGTTTCGAATTTCGAGATTTATGACTTCTTTATATTGTTATTTCTCTAATTTTGTTGTACACTACGAAATGCAAACAGGCTCTGACTTGGTACATGATCAGGCTGAACATGCTCTTCTGAAAGAGGTAGAAGTGGTCCGAAATTGTCAGAACAAGTTAGAGAACTTTACAGATAAGTGTGTCAATCAAGTACGTTTATTTTCACAAGTTTATGTAAAAGTGTGAATATCATGCTCTATAGAAAATGTTTATACTTACTTAGCTTACAAATAGTAGAGCGGTACAGAATCAATTAGAGATTGACATAAGGAACAAAGAGACTGCATTGGGAATTGATATCACTTGTCATCAGATGAATAATTTTAGCCGCGGTTTGCAGTACTACAGCGGCATTGAAAAATATGATAATAGGTAGTAGCATAGTTCGCGATTAGACTACGAATTTTGCATTTATGGAATTGACTGGATTATAGTTGGTAAACTAAATTTTCTATTTAGTGTCACGGAAGCTGCATCGTGGGCCGAAGCATCCAATAACGTAGTGAAAAAGTCACAGACAGAAAGAGGAAAGTCTAGTCAGTTGATAAGCGACATTGAAATTGCTATAAACGCGGTTGGTAATGAAATGTGGGAAGCCTGGGGCTTTACGAATAATGCGCTGGATAGAAGGGCTGCAGAGATGCTCGAAGCAAAAGAAAAATTACAGATACATTTGTACAAAGTAATTGAAGCCAACGCTTCATCTAAGATGCTTATAATTAGACTGCGGATTTTATGCATTTACTACTTGGTTCCTGCTTCTTGCAATTGATACAGACAATTTTTACTTTGTATAAAGATCCGCAATCTACTGATAATGCTACATATAAAATGCTGCATTGATTGATATAGATCCAACAAGAGGTATTCGAGATCGAAAAGAATTTGCAACTAATGCAGAAAGCCATTGCAGATAAAAGCTCAGCCCTGAAAGTTGCGCACACCCGTCTCGAAAGCAGAACGCATCGGCCCGAAGCAGAGTTATGCAAAGATTATGCTCAGCTCAGGTAAAGAACAATTCTATGGTGCGTTTTCTTGGAACATTAATCTTATGGTTTGGATTCACAGAATGATCCAGGAAGTTGAAACCATAAATGCAATGATAAACGAAATGAATTTGAAGCTGCAGAAATTTGAAGCACAACATCAACAACTATTACGCACTAGATCGAATCTCGAGACAGATCTGAAATCAAAAATCGATGCGCTGTTCATTGACAGAGAAAAGTGCATGGGCATGAGAAGAACCTATCCTATTTCATCGGTCATTAAATTCTAAGTTATGCTTCTAATTGTATGTATAGAACTAGGAGTCTCTTAACACAGTATTTATTTTTTTCTAATAATATACATCGAACGCAACTATTTCGTATAAAATGATCATTTTTATATAAAAATATAATAAAAATAGTTTTGCTTCTTTTAGTATGTATCTTTTGTAAATATCAATGAAAAATTTACCGATACCCAAAAACCATTATTATATAATATAAGATTAGTTTTATTAATGTAGTAATTATAAATTCATAATAATCTAATGGTGATTATATAGTTATATCACATGGACCATGTATATAAAATTTTTTGTACGCGCAGTAGAATGAATAACTCAAGTATTAAGTTTACCTGTACAACACGATGACTGTGTAAAAATATTTAGCAAGAGATTTATCTACAGAGCTTGTCAATTTTTTCATTTACATACTCTAATGTGCAGCGAAAACAACACAGTTTCCTTAAACTTATATCTTACTTAACGTTTTGAAACCACTATATACAAGGTTTTACAACAATATCTCATGTAAAAGAGTAGTAGATTACAGACACGTTATTTTTTCGGTAACTTTTTTCTTTTTAATTTACATTTCGGGTCCATTTGAAAGCTGCTATCGTCTCGTAGATTCCCGTTACAGCAGAATCTCTGTCGTACTCATCCTTCAGATAAAATAGTTTAATGTTCTCTTGCGGGTGACACTCCAGAACGTTCCATTTTTCGAACAATTTCAACGAATTTTTTATCGGATCAACGCTTAAGCTTTCCCCTATTTTACGAACAAATTAATCCCGCGTTACTTCTCTCTTTCTGTTATTTGCTTAGATTTCATTGTTGATACTCACCATAATTTACTATACCCCTGTCTAAATTCGTTTTTATTTCGGCTAAAACTTCCTGGACTAGATCTCGTTCGGTAAGCGATCGTCCTACTAATTTCTTAAGTGTAAAGGCACTGAACGTATAGGTATCGACTAACGGTCGCAGCATCGTATGTAGAAATTCCATGCGTTTCGCGTGTTCTGCTACTAAACTTAGCTGCAACAAAATTCAAACGAAAATGAAAATCTTCATTGCAGAATATTCTCAGCTATGCGAAACGTATTCTTACTTTATACTCGATTTTCTTAGACCTATTCTTGACCGCGTATTCTTCATCTGAACTATCGTCGAACTTCTGTGCGTACCTCCTGCTCCACGCTTCATCTTCTAAACAATTTTGCTGGAAAATAATTTGCGCTGTCAATAGGCTATCAACATAGGCTAGTAACGTAACGATATGTCGGTATACGCACCTCTTGTAACATAATGATGTCGGTATACGAGAGATTCTCTATAGCTTCTACGATGACGCGTTCCAAGTCCTGGCACGGTTTGCAAAATATAAATTCGTATTTAAGAATATCACATAATTTAAGTGATCTCTGAATCAGGAGATCCTGAGATACTGTGATATTGTTTTGAGCAACCGCTACCGGATCGTTGATCTGTGACTGCAATTCGGCGTACAGAGCTGACACTACTATACTATCCATAACGTAACAATTAAGCATCGTGTTACTGTAGTAAGACAGTTCGATCACGTTTGGTAGGATCGCGATAGGACGGATTGCGGTAACGAAGCCCGATTTCATTAATTGGCCATCGACCACCTCAGTGATTTCTTGTCTTTGCTGCTGCACTAATCCGGGCCCCAGAATATCCATCTAAAATTTATTAGTCATTATGATCCATAAAAATTTATACGAATCGTATTATATTCTGTCAACGGAACACTATTAGAAAGTCATTTGCACTTACAGCATGATTGATAACATCAAGGCTCTCCCCACAGAACGCGATGTCTTTCTTCCGAGCCTCCAAATCTTGTCTGATCGAGTCAAATGCTTCGACTAATTTGTCCAAAGTACAGCCATCACGGAATTTGTTTAAAAGCAAAAATGCAACGACGTTGGTAGACATGACGGGCGTCGAGACAGAGCAATCTAGAAAATATTTTATCGTATTTAACAGTGTTCGATGCAATCGTAATCAATCAATTCTTTCGTTTTTCTCGTACCATATACAACGTGTCGCGCGATACTCTCCACTAATTGTCGGTGCTCCTCCACGATAACGTCTGTACCATAGAGCGACGAACTGGACATTGTATATTTCAGAGTCTTCTCGGCGGGCGGTGTTTTATTGGCGGTTAACTTATTCTGCTGTGCTTGAAACGAGTTCAACATTTCCTATCGATCAAACAATCGAGTTAACAAAAATAGTTTGATCCAACCAATGTACAGTGAGCTGGAAACCTGTTTTTCATCGCCAAAATTGAGTTTTCAGCCCACTGTTGAACAATGTTGCTACCGACAGCTTACCCTCAGAGAAAATGGTTGACAGAAATCAACTTTGACGATTCCATAATTGCCCTTTAGAGTCTCCCATATGGCTCCAATCGTAGATCTAAAAGTTTCCATTTTCTTTGGTTGACCTAGCTGTTCTCTAACGAAATTCCCATCAACAAGACGTTCGTAGTTCATTGTAACAGGTATTAGCAGAGCGTCTTCCACAGTCCCGTCCATGTACGCGTCGATGATCACACTTAGAATGCCACCCTTCGGCATACATGGTTTGCCAGTTCTTGTTCGGCCACCTTCTATGAAGAACTCAATGTTATGGCCCGCTCTCAAGTTCTCCATGATGTACGTGTGAAGAGTGGCGCGGTAAAGAACATCTTTGCGGCCCACCGCAGGATCAATCCGACGTTTTATAAAAAACGCGCCTAAACCTCGTAGTAACCACCTGTTCGACAGAATGATTAATGTTAAACCGGGTGCTTAACAGGAGTATTAGGTGTACGAATATCTCTGCAACGTACCCAAATAATGGGATTTTTAGATTATCTCCGGCCGCGATCAATGGATTCCTAACGTTGTTCATTAATAGAGTGAAACTGATCATGATGTAATCCAAGTGGCTGCGGTGTAACGGAAGGAACACCAGAGGAAGGCCGGTCTCGTTCGCCTTCTGAAGCATCTCGATTTGTGAAGGCAATACCACCGCAGACTGTATAAAACACGGCAGTAATTTATACAAGACCCAAGCAGTGATTTTAAGTAAAAGGTTGCTGATTCTGCTCTCCATATCGAGTAGAATCTTTTTGGCTCTATCCTTTGCTTTAGTCAGAGCCATGCTCTCGCTGCAACCCTCGTTGTTCACAGTTTCCGAAGCGGTCATTTTGATCGCTTCCTCTAATCTCTCGTCGTTCAGGACCTAAACATAAATATCTTCTGTAGTGTCTATAATCTCGGTATTTAACATAGAAATTCTGAAAAGCTCGTTTTATGTACCAGTTGCGTGACTTTCGAGTAATCGTACTCTTTACGACTGCAAACGTGCGAGATGCAGTTGAACACTTTCGAGAACAGCGTCGGTCCTGGATTAACTACTAGTATGTTCAAGCCAAAGGGCATGAGCTGGTTGGTGATATTATTCACCAACGAATCCTGAAATACGGAATACGAACAAGAAATTAATTAAAGCACTTTCTTATTTTTCGAATTTTTTTTTAACACTAGGTTTACGGGACCAGTTCCAACATATCATTATTATAAAACTTGGCTAAATATTTGAATTTTCTACACCTAATGTTAAATAAAGTACTCCGTGAAGATATTTCAACATTCTTCGGTGAACTCACGTTTTCGGGGTATCCCCGTACAATGATGATACGCAACCATCGTGAAAAAATTCCACGTGGTTCCTCATACATTTTTCGACCTTTCTATTATTTTCTAAAATAATTTCTTCGTATCACCGTATGCTCGCGTTGTTTATCATTATCAATATCACCAAGAATTCGTTGAGACGCATGACGGAGTCAGTCTGAATCAGATTTCTCGAATTGAATAATTTGATAGACTAATTGATTGACCCTCTCTATTGCCGGTACATTGCCATCAACAGCCGTGATTATACATCCGATAAAGGTACATTGCACTCAACGGTATACTTCGCGTCGTCTATGTATCAACTCACTGACAAAAAAATGATCACCGTTATGTCGTAAATCATACGTTATTATACTCGAACACCGCGCAGTGAAACACGCGACAAGATTATGCAATGAAACAGTTTGTGCATGTGTGTCGTGCAATTAAGCGTGGCTACAATTGCTGTAGTTATCAAAGGAATTGACAGAATCCGATGCAGCGGTTACGTAATTAAATGCGCGTCGAAAGATGGCGGTGTTAATTAGGTAACGAGAGATTTGCTTGTTGTGCGGTGCTTGAAATTCAAACTACACCAAACAACGTGTACTATTAAGTAATTTGTTTGCAGGATACATCGATGTTCATTATACGAATCAAAGCACACGAGCCGCACTATTCTGTTCTATTTTGTAAATCAATCAATCGCACAGTATCAACACAGTTATAATATTTTTTGGAACATTCATAATTATTCGGAATTATTTGAAACAGATGGAACAGAATTATTCTAAGCTCGAGACATTGGTGCACGTGTAGAACCACAATATTCCGAATTTTGCGCGTGCGATGGTTGCAAGAGGCTCGACTAAATATATTTTTAGTGTTGCAGGAATGTGAACGTGAACACGCGATGTCGACGTTGTCAAACTGTCTTCATCGAGTCTACCCGCTATTAACGACAGTGTTCGCTTTTCAAGTAATATTGCAACTGTTATCACAATGTTAACACAATCGATAGACAACTATTCGAAAATTCGGATACTACAATCTAAATAAATCTATTGACTCTGACATTTTTGACAGTATCACTGGTGGGGATGAGATCGTACGGTACAGAACAGTGGATCTATAATAATTCCCCAGCGACACGTGGAACAGCGTTCTTTCAAACTACCTAAATTCATTCTACACGTTGACTGCCAACTCGACGCACAATTACATTTCGCATCTACTTATTTTTCCCATTAATACATCCCAGATAGCCAAAATGCTCGATTCTGGCCAGGGCAGTTATGACCGTGTGGGCTCGTAACGTTCCCTCGGCACAAGCTGCTCTCGGCCCGTCGGTCCTGATTTCTGCCAAATTTTACGACATTCGCCACATTAATGCGACCATGCTGCCCTCTTACAATCTCGGACCTACTTAAAATTTGGCAGAAATCAGGACCGACGGGCCGAGGGGAAGCTTGTGCCGGGTTTGCGCCGAGGGAACGTTACGAGCCCTCACGGTCATAAGTGCCCTCCTCAGATTATAGCCATCGTGTGCCTTTTGCCCATTCAAGCGACGTACGGCCCGTCTACCTGACCCCGACACACCGGGCTCGATCTGTGCGCGAGGATCGCTTGGCTATCTGGGATCAAATCGTCTAATCATTGAATTCGTTACTCTACCTAGTATTTAATAGAATGCAGACATTTCTATTAGATGTTCGTCAGTACACTTGTTCTATCATCTAACAAGTTAATTCCGCCAGCAAAATGTGGATGGCACGGCAATCAACGTGTTAAAGAAGGCGAGAATCATTCTGAAATGTATATCTTTCGCGGAGTTTCAGCAATCAGTGTACTATCTTTACACAAAACTCACTCGAGAAGACGGAGTGCAACTACGACAGCAGTAGCGCAAGAATGAGAGTTTCTCTTTCACCAGAGGAATCAAGGGCTCGGTCTCTTTGATCTTGAACAATGAGTTCTCCCGAACTTTTCTCGACTGTTCTCTGTCCTGTATCTTCCGCCTGTGCAGCTGCAAGCCTGTCCGGCGAAGTTCTGAAACGCAATGTTCCTCTTAAAACTCAAATCATTTGATAACACAGTCCAACAAATTTAAACTTTTTTTGGGATTTCGATTCTCACTATGCAATTCTGATAGAGTTTTTTGCGTTGATGCTTTGAACAAATATTGTGATGTTATTATAAAAGATAGTGAATTGATCTTTACAGCAAAAGATTTCTTAGAATTTGCCGAATACAGTGATATCCAATATTAATACGTTATGATTGTTTAAACATGTTTAAACGAAGAGGCACCACTTTTTCACCAATTTTTAACAATATTTTTTAATTTATCTCAAAAAATAAGGGTCCAGCAGAAAATCGAACTATACCACGCGATAGAGCAGACTTTTATCATGAGAAACCACCATTTCAAGTTTGGACCTTCGACGTCTTTTTTCGAACCAGAAAGCAAAATATCTTCGCCCGACATGAGCTGCCGCCAGTGGCGCTCACCACTACAACGGGTGTTCGCCGCGTTGTATCCCGTGGAACGTCTATTCTAACGGTAAGCGCCACTGGTTGCAGCTCATGTCGGGCGAAGATATTTTGCTTTCCGGTTCGAAAAAAAAACGTCGACGTCCTAAACTTAAAAGGGTGGTTTCTCAAGATAAAAGTCTGCTCTATCCGCTGGACCCTTATTTTTTAAGATAAATTGAAAAATATCCTAAAAAATTGGTGCAAAAGTGGTGTCTCTCTGTCTTTAATGCTTGTTTAAACATGTTTAAACAATCATAATGTATTAGTATTGGGTATCATTGTATTCGAGAAAGTCTAAGGAATCTTTTGCTGTAAAGATCAATTCAATATCTTTTACAATAACATCACAATATTTGTTCAAAGTTGAAAAATATATCATTTTTTCAAACTCAAATTTCTCAAAAACTGTACGTCTAGGAGAAAAATTAAGGACAGATTCGGAATCGGCGCAAAAAACTCTATAAGAATTGCATAGTGAAAATCGAAATCCTTTTTGGCTGTTGGACAGTGTAATTAGACCGTCCAACAAATTCGTTTGTCCAACACACTTTCTTTTGCGTTTTAGTGATCGGCAGACTGACCTAGCATTTTTTTGGCATTCAGGAAGAAGATGAAGATCGAGCATCATCTTTCGTGAAGAATATCAAAGTTTGAACCCGTTTAAGCAACGTTTTGAGAGTTCAAGATATTCTTGTGGTAACAATTACTGTGTGATGGTAATCGAAATGCAAAGTTAGGCGTGGATAACGTTTAGAACTTACCTCCAACAGAATAACGATTGGTGGTCGGCTCCGATTTTCTCTTCACCTCCGTTCTACTCTCCCATTTCGCGTACACCTCCTGCAGACGCGTTGATAATACATCCACCATGGTGTTCGCTCTGCAATTAGAAATTAAAACATTTGTTTCTAATTAGGAACAAGGTCTAGCTTTTCTTAGGAAACAATTGTTATAGAAGAACTTTGAGTGAATTCTGAATGATCTTAGAACTTGTCTGTAGCATAGCTCCTGATGACTCGCAATTAGTGACAATCCCCCATCATGATGTTCAACGGACAATCACGGATATAATTCGAGAAGAATTTCACGGGTCATGATTCCGAACGCAATCAAGCATCGTTCACGCTCGATCTTCGATGCATTTAACGAGTTAATACAACCGAGTTCAATTCTGAGTGGAGCGGATGCGGTTTTTCTTTTTCCAAACCTGTCCCCTCGGGTCGATTGCACGACAGGATGCGTTCGAGTGCATCAGTAAGTCCGTGCAACGAAGAAGCTGCTGCGTGGGTCTCAATAAATGATCAGGCCCATTGACATAGTGATCGAAATTCACAAAAATTTGTTTAAAACCTTTCTTAAAATTATTCCTACGAACTGTTTCCCTTACTTCAGTCTCGAAATCGCTACAGCTTTCAACTTATGGCACGAAGTACGGAAATGTTTGAGCTTAAAGAGTTGCATAGTGATAAAGGTTTCCAAAGAGAATGACAAGAGAATGAAGTGAGAAAAGATCCAAATATCGATCGATACCAGCGATCTGGCCGTGAAAAGCAAAGGTCAGCCAAGAGATTAAGATTAAGAGATTCAATTGCGGCGTGAAACCGCCGCACGGTGCGGCCGATCGCCCATCTAGATATTTAAAAGTCCCAAAATGAAAATTGGACTTTGCGCACCAGCACTTGTGTGACGTTGAACTATATGTTTGAGAGCTCGAAACATAACAAATATGTACTTGGCTAAAGGGACCTTGAGCTGGTTTTTAGTAAACAATGAAGCACCTGCTAATGCTCCCGATCAGTATTAGAGTATTAGTGAAATCTTTACAATTATTATAGTAGTGTTCTTTTAAACGTTGAGTAATAAAACCTTTCTCACCAGCTATGGAGTACACAAAGGAACGTAAGTATTATATTATATGTATGTATTACATTACCATCCATTATTTTAATTAGTCAAGTAATTTCTTTGATAATTAAATATAACTTGCTAAGAACCTATCATCACCTCAAAAATATGATTGCTCATCCTTTGTGGATTATTTCGTTATTAGATTTTACCAGTTTCATATCCATATACGTCCATAATTTGACAATGAGGAATTTTTCAATTTCTATGTCAAAGAACATGTAATGACCATAATGTCTGGATTTTTCACTTTTTATAATTATATTTTCTGTTATAATAATAAAGTTATTAAGTTTTTGTTGTTAAATAAAGTTATGAGGGAGGGGGGGAGGGGTGAAAAACCGTACTTGTTCTGTCGCGTAAACAGTGTCTTGGTCACGCTGGTTTTCTGAATTTTTATCAGCTAGATCGGCGATCGGCTGTACTGTGCGCCGTGCCGAGCTCGATAAAAACAGATCGGTCGTGTTCTAAAATCAACGAAGAACCGAATTCGTCATCCGATAATCGATAATTTATCAACAGTTATGATCGTTTTGCAAAAATACAACAATGTGATCTCTGTACACCTATCAATCTCTCGCGCCTTTGTTTATCACCGTGAGATACCGACACGCAAAATCAATCAAATCAAATCTAAACTTTCTCCTGAGCGACTGATTAAAGGTGTACGCGAGCAAGATGACTTCTTAATCATGCTAACTACGTTCGAAATGATGAGTGCTCGCTGTTTGCGAGCTGTCCATGTCTAATTGGCACTGCCAACTGCAGTTGTCGCCAGGAATGATTGAGGAATAGAAGCCTTCGGTAATAACTTATAACCGATCGTTTCAGCAACAAAACAGTGACGAAAATAATATATTGATGCTATTCACAATTCTTTTTTGCAGCTACTCATTTTTGTCATCAATGCATAAAATCCGCAATCTATATACAGGGTGGGGCAATAACTATTAGCACCTCAGATATCTTCGAAACTATAAGTTCCACAGAAATATTTGCTCAAATAAAATTGCACAGTACGAAGGGGGCCATCCGGTGGCGATAATAGCCTTTTTTGCAGGTGGAGGTACTTCGGACATTTGAAGGTCACCTTCATTTTTTTAAATGGAATGAGGTATTTTTTAATACATCAATCGATGCAGCTGGACATTCGTTATAAAAAAATACTAACCTATGTATGTCGAAAAATTAGTAGTTCACGAGATATTTCGATTTAAATAACTATAAAACACCATTACTGTCGTACTAATTGTAAGACGTTAGCATTTACTTACTTGTGTAACCTCTTAGCACGACAGTAATGGTGTTTTATAGTTATTTAAATCGAAATATCTCGTGAACCCCTAACTTTTCGACATACATAGGTTAGTACTTTTTTATAATGAATGTCCAGCTGCATCGATTAATGTATTAAAATATACCTCATTCCATTTACAAAAATATCGATGACCTTGAAATTTTGTAAAAAAAATGGCCCTGAGGGAAAATTTTTACCATCATCAAATTCGCCCCTGTATACAGAATACATACAGGGTAGTCGACCTACATACGGCCACCTAAATATCTCCTCCAATTGTGGGGCTACAAAAAATATTTTGTGTACCATTTGAATGGTTTGAAGGAACCATTATATTGCAAACAATATTTTTTTCCGAAGGTCATTTTTTTCGGGGTTATCAAGGTCATCGATGTTTTTTGATTCGTTTGATACATTTTTTTTAACCTTGATCTTCGAAAACTGGTGTTCCTATGCGTGGTTCGTTTAGGTAAGGCCACCTACATATCTCTTCAGGTTATTGTGATGCAAAAAATATTTGTTACGTAATGTGCATAGTGTCAATGGACCAAATATCTGGCACGAATATTTTTTTCCGGAGATCATTTTTTTCAGTGTTATCAAGGTCATCGATGTTTTTCGATACATAACTACATTTTTATTTTATTGCCCCGTGTAATTGTTCGAAAAATACATTCAGATATTTAAAAAAAAACATGACCTTAGCTTCAACTGAAGGTAAAACTTTAATTTCCGAAGATCAAGGTCATTTCAAGGTCATGTTATTATACATATCTGAATGTATTTTTCGATCAGTTACACGATGCAATTAAAAAAAATGTATCAAACGTATCAACAAACATCGATGACCTTGATAACTCCAAAAAAAATGACCTTCGGAAAAAAATATTGTTTGCAATATAATGGTTCCTTCAAACCATTCAAATAGTATTTAGGTGGACCACCCTGTATAATAGTTCTCCAGGATTTTCAGTGGGACAGTACACACAGGAATGACCGTGGACACGAAACTGCAAGAAGTTACTCTTCGTTAGGCTCGCACGGCTCTTAGGATGACGGAGTAATTCGCATTGTTCCGTGGAATAGGCTCGGACGGGAAAAAGAAAAGAGGTACGCGACAATAGCGTGCAAGCTCTTGAAACGCGTGCACCGGGTCCAAAGTTGAAGTGCAACGAGTGCGAGGTTAATTTAGGGGCTCTTTTCAACATCCTCTGCAAGTCAAATCCGTTCTCCAAGACCGATTCGAGTGGCCGTTGCTGTAGGTCGTGGAAATACACGAAACTGTACATATGTATTATATTTATCTCGACTCGATGATAACAGCATTCAGTTATCACTTAAAAACTATTCTCGTGAAATAACTGTAACGAATTAAGATATACTGTATTGTGAGGCCTTCATTACCGAGTAGCTAACAATTGCTATTAGTAGACTGCGGATTTTATGCATTCACAGGAAAAATGTGTAGGTGCAAATTAAAGGAGATACAGACAATTTTTATTTTACATAGAAATCCGCAATCTGCTAATAATCGCTTCTATGAATGAAATAGTTGAGAGTCGTATGAAAGATATAAAATTGACAACGAACGTGTCAATTGATTCTCGCCTAGATAAAACGAGTTGAGCACACTTGCGAGATAGAAGGAGATGGACACGTCTATTGTATCACCGGCCTCGGTAATTGAATATCGATATTCCCACGAGTTACATCCGGCGGTTGTCATGGATCTAGATCAATTTGTAAACAGGAAGAAAAGTGTCGTCGAGCATAGAGAATCGCGAACCTACTAAATCGTGGTAGCGGCTTCGTGTTTGCACTATCCTATTCCTCGTTTGACACGATGCGGCGCTTTTGAGCTACGACCTCGAGAACAACGTTCCACCGGAATTAAGGCGTTCGATATGTCGTAAAATATGTATTATAAGTGGCGGGCTCTGCGACGCGATCGAGCAGATAGTTGGCAATGAAAGGAACACCCAGGCCCAGGCGCCATACGATCTGCAGCCGATCTAAGTGCACACGAACATATCGAGTATCGGTTACATAAACGAGTATTAAATGTTAGCGGCCCGTCCCGATAGGCAGAAGCGTGTAATCGTGAAGTTTCCGTCGCCAGATGAAAAATACAACCGGTATCGTTCGAGGGAAATCGACAAACAAGACTAGACTGTCCTCTGGAAACGAGCTACTGCCGCCGGAAATACGTTCGAACTGATCGGTGTCGAACTGGAATGCCTATATGTATTATTAACATTATTTTCATTCTAAAATGTAACTTTTCTTCCGACCTAGAATATTTCTACTTTATACAATCTTTTTTCTAAACTGATCCAATTACACGTAGAAAACTACAATAAGTCGCTAAAACGGTAGAAAAGGAAACGTATTGACCAATACCAATTTATGTCGGCTACCTTTAACTACCGTTGTCAAATGGCAAGCACGTGCTAAGATGTCGCCAAGATTAATCGGCAAAGTCCAAACCGATAAGAGTGTATCGCGTGCCAAGCAACGATCGTGAGCAGTGACCGTGGTCACCTCGAGTGGAAGTCACACGATAATTACGATTAATAACCATGAATACCGGTCCTTAGCAAACCAGACCCACTTTTTCCATGCTCGTGACTCACGATGACCGACACCTACTTCGTGATCTAATAACTGCTCAGTGAATTTTCGTTACAGATCATATCGTTTTATTCTCGATCTCGGTTTCGAGACGTTTACTTTCGACGATAGTGTCCATGTTTCTTAAAAAACAAATTTGACATTGGAGATTTAAGGGAGTGGACACATTTTTCCAGGATTGCAAGGGTCCAGGATGTGCCTTCTCATTTCTCAATAATGCAAAGATGGAGTTTTTAGTAGTCAAAGTCGCTAGATAAAAGATCAATCTAGTCCGCGATCGCCCTTAAAAGTCCTATTTCTACGTTACGTAATTTGCATTATTTGGAAGCATACAGCTGCGCATGTAGCTATTTTCATAAAGCTGCGACAGTATAATGCAGAATAATGCAAATTAGACCTCGTAAACGTAAAAATAGGACTTTTGAGGATGATTGCGGCCTAGATTGATCTTTCATTTAGCATTTTCGAGAAATGAGAACGCGCATCCTCGCAACCTGCAAACGAGTCTACCCCTCAACCAGGAGATTTAATCGTTCATCAGACTCAGTGCACAACCCGAAGGGTTAATTTATTAGCCATGAAGAATAGACCCTCATCTTTGAAACTAGCAAAGGATTCACTGATTCTTCTCGCTTTTCTCGCAGCACCATCTGCATCAGATACGTATCCCCTAATCGTACAATACTTTCACAAGAATCCTACACGAGTTTCTGCGTCGTGATAACCTGACCCCGCGACTCGGATGATCATGTGCTACATATACTATGCATACGCGAAAAAAACAAGCTTCAGCAATATCGTACGATGTGCCCGTAGCATTTCTATCGAAACGCAAGCTTCCATGGTCAACGATGTCTTTAACCTTTGCCAACCCGGCACTCGTTATCAGCACGACTCAAAAATAAAATTGCGACAACCGATCCGATCGAACCATGATCGACTCCGTTTCCAGTCGAACGATTACACTGTAACTTTCCTGGGAAACGAAATACTTCCGCTAAGAACAAAAGCCGTGTTGTATGCTTCGAGAGACGATAAGTGTAATGAATGGCGATAAAAACAATTATATGTAATGCTAATAATTGTTCAAGGTGGTCTATAGACTCATTTCCTGTGCGAAGTTTTACCAGCAACTCGAACGCATTTGTTTAATCACTATGTACGAAAATCATAGAAAGAAACACGCATGTACTTACGGAGGATTACCTATTCGAAAAAATGGTAATGACATATGACCGCGCCGGAAAATGAACAGGAAAATGAGCTTATTAATAAACTATATTTCGACATGTTCGATGTCTACATTTTGCAATTGCGCATGCACTTACCCTAATCTATGTCACCAGTCAAAACTTGCAACACGATAAGCTGTATGGTGACATTGAATTGTTGCGATTTGCATCGACTAAGCAATTAATCGGAACCTTTGAAATTAATATGTACCCTGGAGAGACACATCTTAATCCGTCGAAGACATGATTGCAGGTGTTGCAAATCGGTCTCGAACAGCACCGGTTATTTTAGCATGCAGATCTAACGGCCACGCGAAGAAGAAGCAAGACGGTTAACCCCCTAATCGAGAGCGCGTGCAAATTGCGATTAGTGGTACAAAGCGTTGTGCAACATTGTTGGCACACATCTGTTTCGTCGAGAAACGTAATCGCGATTGAAGGATATAAACCATGCGTGATTATACTAGATCTCGCACATGTAATGACCCTTCGCGATCGGGCGATCGCGTTTCAATCAGCTGAGAGAGTCTCTCTTTCGCTCTTTTGTGACCGAAATTCCGCGGCGTGTGTGCAAGAAGAAAAGAGTTTGAATGATCGTTAATAGCTCGTTAGCATGCGGACCCGGCCCCGGATGTTGGTCGGTCTACGTTACCTGAAGTTGAAGAAGTAGTAGAGGATCCCGAAGAACAGGAAAATCTCAACGAGACCGTCCATCGCCGTGGATCGTGCGATGCACCGCTCGCCGAGTAGAAAAAAAGCAAATGCGAGTTCAAAAATGCGAACGACTGGCTTCAGGGTGGGCGGGCTGGCGCGGTAGAGCGAGCGATTATGCTCGTTTAGTCCGTGAAACAGCGTCGAGTGCTCAACTGCTCGTGCTCATGATGATTTCGATCGACGGACGACCCGTTCGTTTCTTTTTTCTCTCTTTTTCTTGGCTTTATCTCGAACCAGCCCGATCTCCGCCGGTGACAATCGCGTAAACTTTGATCCTCAAGACCTCGCTACTCCTCGGGGGTACCACCTGGACGCGATCCATAGATCCCCAGAGAGAGCACACGTTGTTATCGTCGGACGAGCGATTAGCGCGCGAGGGCGCCCACTCGCGCGAGCAACTCTCGACGACTTTCGTCGTGAAGGACCTTCGAAGCAACAAGTTCTCACCGGATGTAAACAATGTCCTAGTGGAATTATTTGCATCAGTGGGTCGAAGAACACTAGGACACGGCTTGCAGCCGAAAGCCTGAACATCGAGAACTGTATCCGGCAATAATATTCACTGGGGACAGTTCACTGACTCGTTACCGTGACGCGCAGGTAGCATCCGCGCACCCGGACTCATGCAACCGGAACCACATTGTGAAGATGATAGAAGAACGGTTCGCTCGCGACGACCCTAACACTGGCAATAAACTGCCGGTTCTTATACACTTTATTGCTTTTCATTATCACCCTCAGTTTCTGAGAAATTGAACTCTTTACACTCCGTTGTCGCTGTTGCGGAAACATAATAGCATTTACATTCTCGAGCTTCTATTCGGCTCCTATCTCTAATAATCAACGAAGAAATTTTTTATTTTGCATAACGATCCGCAGTCTGCCGATTAGCAATAATTCTCTCACACTAAAAAGCACAGAATTTCTAAATTTCCGAACCAAATATTTGGTTCCACTTAATAAAAATGTAATACATGAAAAAGAAAGTTACATCGAGGTGTTACCGTACCTCGAAACGAAGATTTTCGCCGTGTTTTCAATCGTCGACTGGTCCGCTTGTAATTACCAATTCAACGACCACGTAAGAATCACACTTTTTAAGTATGCAACCCGACCTTGTTACTACATATGCAACACGCGACGTCCGCTAAAAGAAGTCATGAGAAAATACGGCATCGAACGATATGAATTTTCCGCAGCAAAATTTTCCGTTTGTCTTGATCGTGCTAAAACGTTTCCTAAGAGGTTGTCAAACGCCAAAATTAATAACTTTACTTAGTAACTTTGAAGTCAATACCTGATTTATTCTTTCCGTAGGAAGTTCCGGTGAACTTCAACTTCCGGCTGAGAGTTATCGGCACGCAGCTCCCGTCGATTATGCGTTTAAATGTAAATAAACAGTGAGCAATAAACGGGCTCTGTCACTGATACCCGTTATACGTAACGCAACACCACTGTTCATTCATTCGAAATACCGGTGAGAAATCAGTGAACTGTCGTCGAATATTATTGCACGTAATATGTACAATATACGTTCCAGTGATTACTGAAAATGATCACGGTAGAGGGAAGAAATACCTTATGCTCGGCGACGTTGCGATTGCGTTGAACCGCGAAAATTGAAAGCGAACCACGGAGAGGGGAATCACACTTTTCAGGAAAGGGAGATTAACCAACGAAAATCCGTTTCTTGTCCCGTGTGATGAACAAAGGTGTAATACGGAAAAGTAATGATCACTCGAACCGAACGGCCAGTTTCGATTTCATTCGGCAACCGATGTGATCACCGCAAAGGTCGAATCATAACTGAACCCGAAGCACCAAGGGGAACACGTGGTACACGGGGCAAAATAACATTCCCCGCGATGCACGTTGACGACTGATCGGTAATGACACTTTTCTCTTTCCCATCGAGCACACTACCCCGTCCATCAGTGTCATTTAAGGGACGATAAGATTACGATTCATAAACGATCTTGAAGACCGGTATGTACTGCGCTCCTCGGTTGCGAGACAACGTGGAACGTGGACAATGCCATTCCGGATAAACGATGGCGTTACTCTCGATTGTCCAATCGCGTCTCACGAAAAATTGTTATTAGTTAAATCGCGAAAAAATACATCTACATAGACTATGTCTGCTGTTCCATCGTGCTGGGCGCGCGATTGGTTTACACTAACTGAGCGAATATCAACAAACGAAATATTTGTAAACATGCTAATCTCCTACAGATATAGTGTAACAAAGATTACATACTTCCTTCCTTACTTACATAAATAAGTGGAAGGAAATATAATGTTCAAAATTTTTTGCAGCCTCAAGTCAACTCGAATTAAAAACCGTTTGAACAATAAAAATTGCACAGAACGCGCACTGATCGATCGCAGCGTGAACCGGTTCCATTCTAAATATTTCGAGTTTGAAACACTCGATAATTTTCAGATTTCACATTTTTACGGGAATGTTGAACGCGTGAAGGGAACGATCGAGAGGAGAGCTTCCTTGTTTAACGGGTTTGTATATTCGCACGATTCACTCTACACGAATGGCATTCTCGAGCCACAGAATCGGTGTGACCCGATGTCGAGTTAGTTCCATGCAACCCGTAAATTAATCCTATTGAAAGCCATTAACGTTTCATGCGGTTCTTTATTGTGCGTCAATTTACAGGACCGCATTAAGATTCTCTGGCTGTACGCATAGAAGGATTCATTGGTAGTCGGAGAACTCGCGAAACAAACAACGATTTCATGTGGGACTACGCTTTCTTCTTTACGCGTTGCTTTCACAATCAAAACGGTGAACGTAGCGGATTGCACTGTGCACATTTTTCACGATGTCTCAAGTCCCTATACTTCGACTGTATAGAATATAGAACAATTTTATTGTATTTAACGCATTAACGATTACATTTTTCCATCAGCTGATACATGTATAGTCTCACAATCGACATTCGATTGGATTATTAGTAACAAAATTAGTTATTTCATTATCTGTTTCTTTACAATGAAAGACTGTACGTGGTGTACTATTTGATAAACGTATTTACATACATAGTATTGTACATTATAAGAATTTATAATAAATTATATTGTTTATAACGGTGAATAGATGCCCAAGACATGGGTTTACGATAGTCAAGATTAATATGCGTAATAATTATTGCGAAATATGTTTTAAATAATTGCATAAGAAATTTTTTACCACGTGCATAAAAAAAATGTTGAAAATAATCACATATTGTGCAAGAAATGTATACAATTATTAAGTTCTAAAACAAAATTGTGGTAACACTTACATTTTCTGTCATAAATAATTTTAGATTGAAATAAAAAAAGAGTTAGAGTATAGCGTGCAAATTTAATTTGGCTTATCTTCGCTATCAGATTGACAAGCGTGCAAAACATAACCTAGCTTCAAAAAGTGTACTGTTTATTTAGATTTATACATAAATTGTAACTTACCTTCCGACGATATTTCAAAAATATTCTTCTATTCACATGGACCAACTTTTCAACATTTATTTAATCGTGAAACACTACATGAAATATATTTCAAACTATGAGACATAAATACAATCCTGCATACTGTAACCCTGTTATATGTACGCGTTCAACATACTATTGCAAATTTCGAACAGACATTGTATATATTTAGCTGTTGAATTCAATTTTCAATGAAATAATATCGTGTATTATACGAATATCGTTAGTGATAATTAAGAGTCCATAATAACTGTAACATATTATAAATAATAATATTCTTCGATAATTTATCATCAGAGGAAAGCGAACATGCGGTGTAAGCGGTGTTTACTGGTGTTTACGGCCATCTAAATAATATGGCGCGCGAGTATGCGAAAACACGTGCTGACAGAACGAATACATAAATACCTGTAGCGTGACAATAAATTATAATAATTATTTTAACACGACAATAGTCTAATTATTGTGATCAATAAAAGTGTATTCAACGTTGCGTAAATCTGCGAAAAAATGGCGGTAAGTAATTCTACATGAATCAATTGAAAAATACAATAATTATACTTAACCTAATCGTCGTCGTATGAATACATTAATTCAATTTGTCATGTAATTGGTTTGTTCTTATCTTTTACGAAATAGAAAAAACTGAAAATTAGCGCGATTAAAAGGAGCAATCAGAAAAAAACCAAACTTATGAAACAAGGGAAACTTCGAACAAGGCGGCACAAACCTAAAAAGCAAGTTCAAAAAGTAGTGCCGCAACCAGAATCAGTGGAAGAAGAGAGTGACCATGGAGAAGATCTTTTGACTATGGTAGAAGAAGATGACTTACAATTTTTGGAGAAAGCTATCTCTAATAAATCCTATAATTTATTGAAGCATATACATCTAGATCAGTACGTTGAATATATTTGTTTGCTCCGTTTATCGTGATATTTTAATGGACAAATATTTACAAATTATATGTAATTCAGAGCAGATAATAAGCAAGATAAGAAAAGGAAAAATAAGGGAACACTGGAGGAAGTATACGAGCATAATGTCTCTAAGATAGTGGAGGAGAAAGGCAACAAGAAAGTTCGTATGTTGCTTCCCACAAAATCTCAAAATGGGATTATAGAGAAAAGGGTAATAGAAGTCAACGACGAAGATAACAAAGATGATGGAAACGAGTCTGAACAACAGGATGCAGAACATGAGAACATGGACGTAGAAGCAGATGTAAGCGTAATAACTAGTCGAGAAACAGGAGCTGAATAAAACAAGAGTTCTTATTACGTACCTATAAATCAATCGATATTTCAGAATGAAGCTGAAAATGGAAATCAAAATTTGAAGCCTGTATCTATGGTAGAACTCTTAGCATGTTCTAGGGAAGCACGAACTGCTAAACGTTTAAAAATCGGTATACTCGCTAGCAGTCTTCTAGAAGCACCAGAGGCCAAGTCCGATAACTTCAAAGCATTGTTAGACTTCATGGAAGAATCGGATCCAGAAGCGTACATTACTGTTAGAAAATTGGCGACAGTGTCTTTATTAGAAGTTTTCAAAGACCTGCTGCCCTCTTATCATATTCTACAAGTCCAACAAGAAGGTGTAAAATGTATGTAGCTATGGTAACATTATTATTTACATTGTAATAACACGTTACAATGTATACAATAAACGTCTTTTACTTGTTTAGTGAAGAAGGATACATTAGCGCTACAAAATTACGAAGCAACTCTGTTGAGTAATTATAAACGTTATTTGCAAAAATTGGAGAAGATGTCTGGTGTGCTAAACCGAAAGAAAGGAGATACTCGGCCGTTAGAAGGGCAGGAAATTGAATTAGGAAAGATTGGAATAACGTGTATGTGCGATCTTTTAACGACGCATCCTTACTTTAATTACTCCGTTAATATCGCTAATTTTTTGATACCGTTTCTTGACAATAAACACGAATTCGTAAGACAAGAAGTGGCTAAATGTTACTCGCAAATATTCAAGGAAGATAGACGAGCTGAATTGTCTCTTACAGTAAGAAACTTAAGCTACAGCTACTATAAGACGAAATCGAAAAATATTACTTATGCTGTTACATCTTTCAGATAGTACGTAGGCTAAATCAATATATAAAAGCGAAAGCTCACTCTGTTCACTCTGAAGTTCTGTCTGTACTCTTATCCCTTCGTATAAAAGACGTGAATTTGGATAAAGAGAAAGAAGAGGAAAGTAAACAGAAGAAACTTATGTCTCACAAACAAAGAATACTTGCTCTGAGTAAACGAGAACGAAAGAAGAGTAAAAAGCTAGAACAAGTAGAGAAGGAATTGCTCGAGACCAAAGCAGAAGAGAATAAACAGACTAAGCAGAAGCTGCTTACCGAGATTACCAGCATAGTATTCACCATATACTTCAGAATTTTAAAACAAGCTCCGAATAGTAAAATTTTGTCTATTTGTTTGGAAGGACTTGCAAAGTATAGTAACATTTATCTACATTCAATTATATGTCACATCATATAATATTTTACTCTATGTGATAATTACAGGTTCGCGCATTGCATAAATTTGGACTTCTATCAGGATTTAGTAACTGTCATAAATAAGTTAATGGAAGAATCAAATTTAAATTTAAAAGATCAATTGTATTGTATTCAATGCGTACTCACGATATTATCAGGTCAAGGGTCAGCATTAAATCTCGATCCTTATAGGTACGTGTCTCGAAGAAAACTAACTAATGTTTTTAAGGAAAAAAGTTGAACATACAGTATAATTTTACAGGTTTTATGTACATCTATATAAAAATTTAATAAATATCCATTGTGGTAAGACTCAGCCCGAGTCGGAGATTCTTATAAAAATTTTAGTACAAGCTTTAATTCAAAGAAGGAAAAGGATCACGCAGAATCGTTTAATAGCGTTTCTCAAGAGAATGGCTATTGTATCGTTACAATCTCAGCATAACACAGCACTCAGCATCCTCGGGATAATAAAACAAACTATGCAACTTGGAAAAACGGCGAACATTTTGCTAGACACAGACTGTAGTACCGGAGACGGCTTTTATCAACCGGAATTAGAAGAGCCTGAATGTTGTAATGCACATTGTACCGCATTATGGGAGCTTGCAGCTTTGCAAGTACGTACCCATAGAGTTTTTCCATAACAATAGGTATCGTTGAAGTTCTACCAATTAATTATACTTTTACCATGTCCGTACAGCGACATTATCATAGCGCTGTCCAGAAAGTTGCAAAAAATATAGCTTGGGGTGTGCCACCAAGTGGAGAAGGTAGTTTACCCCCCGAAATTGCAAAATTGTAAGTAAATTATTTGACTTGTTATCGAACTCCAGAGGAACTATATCTATATTTAATTTGTTATAGAACTCCAGAGGAACTGTATAGCGAGTACGATCCTGCTGGTGTTGCGTTCAAACCAGCCGTACCAGTTCCCAAAAAGACAACTACAAAGAGAACAATAACAACACACCATTTCGTTAACAGTGAATTCGGAGATTATGTTAATGGCAAATTTAAATGTTACGGTAACAGCGTAAACGATAATGAATTATTTGCAGACGGATATGTAGATTTTTATAATGCATATCGCAGTTAACATTCTATAATACGAACTACAAAGAATGAAACGATTAATGTATTATTTTCAACTGTGCATACTTTGTAAATAATCATTTACGATCCTCGACGTCTTGTACACAGCTATATAAAATAAGTAGCATTCCGGAGTAAATTAATTAAAACAACAGAATTTTATTGTACTAGAAGATTTAACAATGAAACAAATGTACAACAATGATCGTGATCCGCTTGCTCACGAACCGTTGTTATGTATGTATTCGCAATACATATTCGGTTATTGTCACAATGAAGATAATTTAAGATAATTGATTTCTAAAACTTTAGCAACTTATTAAGATAAGTTCAGAATAAATAACTTGTTTCAATTAAAAATAGTAGAATGTTTGTTTGAGGATGTCAGCTCACAGCTGTAAACTTTTTTCTGAAATAAAAAAAAAATCCTAAATTGTTCTCAATTCTTCATAAAATGCATACAATAAGAAAATGTGAGATTTGAAAATCTGAAATAGTTTAAAAGATTGCTGATTAATAATTGTATACCTACAAAATGTATTCTATACAGTATCTGTGAAAATCCATAGAACTGCTCTATGTTCCTATATATATGTCACTTTTTTTGTACAAATTAGCATTGCATTTTCATTACATTCATACTATAAAATAAGGAACAATATATCATTAATTACTATTAAAGCTGTTTAACCGATAACATTTACATAATTATGCTAATTGTACAGACACATTCTCTTGGGATTAGATGTAATCTACATTTGGAAATCGATTTCATCATCAAGCTTGGAATTCTCTGAATAAGTCTCCTCGTCTATTCTCATTTCACACGGAATTTCTTTTACATCGTCATGTTTTGTTGGCGACGTTAAATCGATCTTCTGTACAGGTATATATTTACGTTCTATAATATTCATTTTTATAGCGTCTTCTATCTCTAACGTTTCGTCTATATACTTTTCTTCTTCGTTTCTTATCAGTTTCTTGGATGTGATTTGTGCGGTTTTGTCGAGGCTCAACAGTTTAGATGCATTAATTTTGTCAATGGTCTTTGTAACGATGACTTGTTCGTTTTTATCGTTTTGACGAGGAGGCTGTGAATTTCTTTTAGCAAGTATTATTTTAGTGTACTTGATGGTAGGTTGGTTTGTACGAGTTTGCATTGGATTTGTAGTTTTAGTTTTTGATATAGTAGGATTTTGAGGTCTTGTCTGCAGTATTACATGATTCAAATTTTGCATGGCTCCGTTAGGGCATATAATAGTTTGAGCGGAGGGTGTGATAAATTTGTTAGTTGTCTGTTGCTTGTCTTGCTTGTTACTTATGAGAACAACTTTAGTATTGCTATTCAATTTTGATGTATTTTTCTCGTGAATATCTATAGGTACGGTTACTTGCGACAAAGATGGATTCTTTTCAATGGAATTCAAATTGTCATCATCTTTTGCGAATATAATCGGTATGTCCAATATGTTGCCTAAATCATCGTCGATATCGTTTGCAAGGCAATTCTTTTGTACAGTCTGTGGTTTCGCTTTGTGAATCCTTTGCAGGCTGGACGTGTTCACTGTGATTTTTGGCATTATTTTTGCAGATCGTTGGGTGGCTTTTAACTTGTTAGACAGCGGTAAGATAGTACCTGAGCTATGACTATTTAATGGTACTATCATCGACGAACAAGTAGGTTTAGCATTAAGAGAACTTTCAACCATGATTATATTCCCACATGATGTATTATGAGAGTTATCGTTGTTGTTACAGGTTGTTACTTGTCGAGGTAATTGTGACATCTTGAACATATCCAATGAATGAGTAGAACCGAGCATCACATGCGAAGAGTTACTGGTCGTTGGCATGTCGTCCATCACTACAAAATATATAGGTAACGTATCAACAAGTTTTTTCAGATATAGATCAGCAAGTGTTTCACTGATTTAATATGAACACCATTCAATGATATAGACATGTTCAGAAATTATGGGAAACTCTCAGTCTTACTATACTGTAAACTGTAAACCATGCAAGAAACTATCAACATACCAACAGAAATTCGATAATTAATTATTTATTTGTACGAACAGTATCATCGTACAGGTACCATTGTATTTTTTGGGTCGAATGTGTATACTGTATAGAACACTTGAATGGAAAAATATTACCATACCACTTAATTCATTAAGTGAAAATTTATATAAATCGTTAATGCACATAGGATCGGGGTCAGGAAACAAATAAATTCAAATTACATGAAAAAATATTTATTTAATACAAAATAAAAGGTAGCGCTAATATATGTACAAGACATTACTTTAAATATTTTTGAATATATAAACTTATATTAATTGTAAAATAATATAAATACATGCTATATTTTATAACAAATATATGTATATATATACACGTAATCCCCTTGTTATCTTTATGCAGCAAGAATAATTTACAGGAATTGTTTTATTCTATATGTACAAAATCAAGAAAGGTTGTTAAATGCACTAATAATAATTCGAAATATAATACGACTAGAAATAAATATGGTCAGTTAAAGTTATTGAACTAATGCAGTCATTCTACAGAAACACATTTCGAATAAAGACGTGAAAATTACTTAAAAACAGTTAAAAGTTTGAACCACAATCTATGAACATAATAGCAACATAAAGAATTGAAACAACTGTTCCGAGACTCCTGTATCAATGGTGTTCATGCATAATGTGTTTTATTTTCCCATAAGATAGGAGTCGTTTTAAATTGATAAAAACAATTGATACAAACACAAACTAATCATTATTTTAATAAAGTAAAAGGCTATTCGAGAAGTGAACTGTAAATAGTAATATATCGAGAAAAAGCTCTAGTCTATACATGGCATATTCTTGTGTACGAAGGGTATTTCCACAAAAGAAACATATTTTGCCGAAAGCTTTTGTAACTATATTGGGCAGGTGACATGGAAGCCTCCTCCCAGTGCTCTTATCTCTTCAAACGTAATATCTTAATATTGAAAATGGTCAGTAGATTTTTGTTGTTTATACTGTTTTTGCTTTTTATACTTTTATTTTTCTCTTAATTTTATTTTTGTTTTTCCAATATAGTAGACAGTTTGAAGCAAATATGAAAATTTATTTATTTCTCTTTTTTCGCGTGTATTATATATGGATGTACGAAATACATTTCAAAGATACATATTACAATTGCGTGTAACTTTTTATACATATGTACAAGATTGATCAAATTTAGGAAAGAATATTTCCATTAAGAAAAGGAAAAGAAAATTTACTGTTCCGTTTCAGTGGACAAATTTTTTACAATAATTTCATTGTACGAATTTACCCTTAAAAGTAATCATTAAATTTGATATTTCATTGGAAACTGAGGGAAGTACGTATTACGATGTTGACAAATTATTTAGTATTTGATTAGATAATGATATTCTACCTTTTGATATTGTGGACGAGGTTGGTGCTACATTATTTGCTGCAGAATTGTTTGGGGTCAGTAAAATGCTAGACGCTGGTACACGCGTGGACGATGAACCTGTCGCAAGTGTGAGAGAACTTTTCCCGTTTTGCAGCATGTTTGGTAAATTCCCGTTCGACGTACCAACTCCAGATTTACTATGTATTACTATGTACAAGGAAAATCGAACATTCATTCAGTATAGTATACGACTGCAGTATAAAAACTAAGTACAGTAAACCCTCCTATAATACGGAGCAAAAATTGCGAGTTGATTTGTCAGAAATTTAATTTAATTTGATCTGGTTTATACAAATTCCAAGTTTCCTATTACGCGGTTACGATATAACACGGTACGAATTAATCGCGTTATAGGTAGGTTGACTGTACAACCGTTGCATAATATTTACCTGCTGTAGTCGGAGTAGTCACTCTAATTTGGTTTCCTGAACTTGTCAACACGTTCACCAATTTCGCGTCTCCGTTTTTATCGGGCACGTTAAGGTGCCTGTAGTTATTGGACATTACTTTCGAAAACCCTTTAGCCGACGATACTATCGCTTTCATTTTCGAAACGTTCTGCAGCTGAACGTTCGTCGGTACGATTTTAGGCACTTTAGTCGAGGAGATCGAAGATTTCGCGGTACTTTTAACCATTGGAGATGTGGTTTGACCAGTTGATGCCGGTGCTAAACGTATTGGGCCAATCGGTGCTAAACTCGCCAAGGACCCAATGTTCAATGTGATACCACCGTTGTCTGTCGTCGAATTTTGCTGCAATAAAAATGTTCATTATTGCATTTACTTCTTCGAAGAACGTTCAATGAGAGACCCTGTATGCGATTATTTCATTATTTACCTGACCAGTGAGTCTAGACGTTATTAAATGCTCTACGAAGTGTGCTTTTTGATTACTAATTACACGAGGTTTCCGTTTCACGGTGTGGCCTGTATGCGCTGCACTCGACGTTGCTAAATTCGACTGTGCATTGAATGTGCCTACTTTTGAAACTGCAGGCGACGATGTATTTTGTCCAACAGACACCACCGAAGAGATAGGTGTGTTTGGTCGAGATTTTTTCACTGTTGGAGAATTTGGTTCGCTTTCGACGGAACTGCTTGTCGAGTTTCTTCGTTTCCGCGGTTCTTTCCTGTTGTTTTTACTTTCGAAACTTGACAGCAAGTTGGATCTTAACGGCAACGGTTGTGGCTGCAGGAGAATGCTGCCCACGAAATCGCCGATTTCGTCGAGGATACATCGGTCCACCATGCTCTGCGTAATACCCTCTGATATCTTCTTCGCCGTAGATATCCTCAAGTGATCGTCCGCGGTCCCGACCACCACGAGACTTGTCTCGACCAACATCTTTTCCCGTAAATCTTCTAGATCATCGGGTCTCACGAGTGTAGCATTTTGCCCAATGACGAACATCACTGGACAACGAATATCCATTAACGTATCATCCGGCGTACCTCTTTTCCCTTCCACTGTAGAGAAAGGAAATCCAAGGCAAATAACTGCAGTCACGTGTTCCATTTGTGCTACCTAAAAATATGGTCCCATATGGGCCGGTTAAGAGGAAGTCTACCATAGACAGTACATATTGCAATAAAGTGTAGATACTACCTGGCATGCAAGAGCAGCGCCAGCATTGAAACCAACTAATATGATCGATCGACCAGGACAGTCGCTTCTGATATCCTGTATTTTTGTCCTAGTGGCTTGAACTAATTGATCAACGCACACCATCATAGTCATTCTATTGGCCGCTAAACCTAAATGTGTATGTACAGTAACAACCATTCCCAAAGCTCCTAATTGCGATATCCACTTATGTTGCCTCGATGACATGGTGGAGCCAACTCCAGTGGGTGTTATTATTAAAATTGGATTTCCTGGTAATTTTTTCTGCGATAATAAGGTTAACAATTACATTAGCGAACATATTATGTACAAGTACGTGTTGTAACAATCTAATAAAATTTCATTACAAGTCTGTTGCCGTTTAAACTCGGAGCAATCGGATCCCATGATCTTTTCAGAAGCGATCCAAGGGTTTCCCATGTTATAGAGCCTGTTTTTGCATTAATGTTCGGTTGGACAGCAATCATCTTGTCGACAAGTTGAGGAATTTTCAGTCTTAAGGTTTGCAGTATATCGAGGTAAATCCCAAGATATTCTTGAGGAAGATGATCGAACAACAGACTGTGCAACCATTGAGCAAGTCTCCAGTCCCAGCCCGCAGAAGCTAATGTTTCTCGAAATCTTCTTGCAGCTGTATCGATCGATGTCCGCCGAAATACTGGTTCTATAGCGCTGGTTGCTTTGGCTAGTCTCGCGAGCCTCTCCGAATTAAATATTTTAAGGACTTTGGTAAATATTCGATTTTGAACAGGGGTCCACAAGATTTTATCGAGTCGTTCTTCCCAATCTTCGTTCTCGTCGGGCCGTGCGAAATTTGCTAAACCTTGAAGCTCGTCCATTTGATTCCTAGATCTTGTTAGATCAACTGGTGGTACCAATAATTCATTACAATCTTCCTCCACGTCGATTTCTTCATCCTGACCAGGTTTCTCTCTGAAACATTAAAACTTATATTACAATCTTTTTCTTAGTAAATGCACGATATTCTTTATGTAGTTTCTTAGTTAGTTTCTTTAGTTTCTTACGTTGATGAACTTTTTCTACGAAAAAATAGTCTTTTCAAGGGTTTCACATATATGTTTTCCGGTCTCCAATTCCATGGTCTAGCATAACAATGATCCCTTGTTATCATATCAACTTCCATCTCATAGCAGCCAGCAAGCTGATGCAAATATATTGTTAATCTGTTCGGATTATCATCGAATGTATCGCTCATAGGGCTTGGCACCCTCGAGCTGCTAATTGACGTGGAAGGTATTGCTGACATTGGAGTCAACATTGTTATTGTAAATTTCCAATACAAAATATATCCATAAGCATAATTAACGTTTATTTGATAATACTGGATCTGTTTAAACCATTTAATCCATGATATTCATTAGATCTACGTCCCTATAAATAATTAGAGTCTTATATAATTAACGTATATTACAACGGTATTTACATTCGCCACCTCGATAATAGATAATACGCTTCGAAAAATCGAAACAAACAAACTGTGTAAATTTGAACTATTTCCAGTGAAATGTATATATGTAGGCGTGCATAAATATCGTAGTTTATATCTCCTGTAAAACTAACCTTTAATGTACATCAGTATCGAAGTTGTTTGTTGTAGCATCAGAATTCAGTATCGAATTATTTAGCTGTCGTCCAATAATGCACGAGTCTAATAGGTTAGGCTGTACATTTATCATTCAGCATGTAATATTCGATAATCACGAAAATATTCTATCGATTGGACGACTTCTGCATATATTAAAGTCACTCGAAATTAGTTTTTCTATTTAGTTAGAAATTGAGACATGTATGTATGTTATTAGAATGTAGAAGCATCATGGGTTGATATAGACCCAGGCGCTGGCGTACGCGTGGCATGGATCAAATATCGCATATTCATAAGTTATACGAGAATGAACAAATTGAATAAAAACATAAATAATCGCATACAGATGCAGACATAAGTAGCGTGCAACATTCAGAACAACAGATGTTCACTAATCCCAGAAAGAAAATTTCCTCTCGAATCTAATTGACCAATCGTGGACTAGGAAATCAAGCCAAATTCTAATGTTGCTTGAAAATTAATTACAAGAATATATAAATTACTTTTTATTATTGACAATCGATTGCATTAATCTTTTTTCGATTATATTTGCTTCGAGAAGTCTAAAGGTTCGATGGGTTCGATTCCAACACAGTGTCGCCAGGTGAGGGGAGTCACGGTCAGTCACGGTGAAATGATGTACCCCCTCTCTGATGACCAGAGTACAGTAAACGCTCGTTCGTTGTGAAAAATCGACTATGCGGTCGTTGCGACGTGCCTACTCCCTCCACTGCCTGTCAACGCCGAATCGGCCGAGTCGCTCCGCACGGCGGCAACATTGATGTCGGCTCGGGTATATCGGTGTGAACACCACACATTGACTCGAGCTTCGGTCACGCGATCCGTATTTCACTCTGTCCTTCTCTATGTTCGGCTCTCTATTGAAGTCTCGCTCGGCGCGCTCGGCGATATCTAGACGCAGTCATAAATCAAAAATCGCTTCACTATTCGCTCGTTGCGACCTCAACTCTCATGCCTCTTTACAACGAACGAGCATTTACTGTAATATGTGACACGTTGCGCGTGCGCGACGGGGTTTTAGTGGGGCGAATGGAAGACACGTTGCGCGTGCGCGATGGGGACGCAACAATGACATGACATTTCGCAGGTTTTAGGTTATTGCAGCGTATCGTAGTTATGAAATGAATCATACGAATCGTTCTGCAGAACGATATTATTGTATGTTATATGAGATGTTATATGAGTAGAGTTCATTAATATGTTCTTTAATATATATATTAATATTCACCGTCAATAACTCAATAGTTGTTGCCCTTTACCATCCTTTCCCATAGCGTATATATATAGCTGATAGACTATATTTTCCTACAATTTTATTGTATTATGTACCAATAATATATTTATTACATTCAGTATTCAGTTCTACAATTTCTTTCATCTTCCCTATACCAAAATTTTTAATATATAGTGCTATAGATTTCAACATTTTTTTCAATATCCATACTCCACAACTGAAACTACCACATGTTACAAATTCATTTCATTTATAATGAAGAAAGTTCATAATCTGCAGAACGATTCGTGTATGATTCATTTCATAACTACAATAACCGCAATAATACAATAGCTGCAATAACCTAAAACCTGCGAAATGTCATGTCATTGTTGCGTCCTCATCACGCACGCGCAACGTGTCTTCCATTTCCATTCGCCCCACTAAATCCCCGTCGCGCACGCGCAACGTGTCACATATTACTCTACTCCTGAACCCAGTGCCTGAACCCCTCTGCCGCTCTGGTCATCAGAGAGGGGGTACCTTGTATTCCCCTCGAGTAACCGTTCGGTTACTTTCTGGCGACACTGTTCCAACATGGCAGGTGTTACTGTAGCGCAGTGATGCCAGATTAGGGGAGTCACGGTGAAATGATGTACCCCCTCTCTGATGACGGGGAATGAGTGGAGCAAATGGGAGACACGTTGCGCGTGCGCGACGGGGTTTTAGTGGGGCGAATGGAAGACACGTTGCGCGTGCGCGATGGGGACGCAACAATGACATGACATTTCGCAGGTTTTAGGTTATTGCAGCGTATCGTAGTTATGAAATGAATCATACGAATCGTTCTGCAGAACGATATTATTGTATGTTATATGAGATGTTATATGAGTAGAGTTCATTAATATGTTCTTTAATATATATATTAATATTCACCGTCAATAACTCAATAGTTGTTGCCCTTTACCATCCTTTCCCATAGCGTATATATATAGCTGATAGACTATATTTTCCTACAATTTTATTGTATTATGTACCAATAATATATTTATTACATTCAGTATTCAGTTCTACAATTTCTTTCATCTTCCCTATACCAAAATTTTTAATATATAGTGCTATAGATTTCAACATTTTTTTCAATATCCATACTCCACAACTGAAACTACCACATGTTACAAATTCATTTCATTTATAATGAAGAAAGTTCATAATCTGCAGAACGATTCGTGTATGATTCATTTCATAACTACAATAACCGCAATAATACAATAGCTGCAATAACCTAAAACCTGCGAAATGTCATGTCATTGTTGCGTCCTCATCACGCACGCGCAACGTGTCTTCCATTTCCATTCGCCCCACTAAATCCCCGTCGCGCACGCGCAACGTGTCACATATTACTCTACTCCTGAACCCAGTGCCTGAACCCCTCTGCCGCTCTGGTCATCAGAGAGGGGGTACCTTGTATTCCCCTCGAGTAACCGTTCGGTTACTTTCTGGCGACACTGTTCCAACATGGCAGGTGTTACTGTAGCGCAGTGATGCCAGATTAGGGGAGTCACGGTGAAATGATGTACCCCCTCTCTGATGACGGGGAATGAGTGGAGCAAATGGGAGACACGTTGCACGTGCGCGATGGGGACCGTGGAGTGTGCGCCTGCGCACGGTGCTGGAATGGAATAGTGGAAGGGGTAAGGAGGAGAGTACGGGAGCTCCGTTTGGAGCTCCATATGGCATCACTGCTGTAGCGTGACCCGTTGATCACGCGAACATAGTTACGATAGCGTTACCGCAATATAGGTTCGATTAATGGCGCCGAGAGGGAAATTTGAATATAAAGCATAACGTTTAGGTCAAAGCCGTGTATTTCATATACATATATTTTATTCGGGCACGATAGCTTAGACTTATGTTAGAATGAGTAGGGAAACAACGGGAGGTTTCCACATGTTTCCACAGAGATCCTTGACGAAACCAGATAGGCGAGACCACGGTGTATTATAGAGATGTTCTGGCTACTCTCGGGAAAGTGAAAAAGATAGCGGTTGGTTCTCTGGTCGCCGCCAGATGGATCAGTGTTCCGATTACTGGTGCACTTTCTCGCGCATGCACGGCAATCTCAGCCTCAGTAACGTAACCTTTTCGATGAAATCGGGTAGCTTGAGCACCACGCAGACTTTTAAAAAATTGGTATGATTTGATTCTGAAAAATGAATGTATAACATGTGTATTTCTGTACATTGTGTATCTCGTAGGACACGTCCTAAAGTCTTTTTGTCCGGAACAGCAGTTGTAACCGACGTGTGACTTCAGGCCGAGGCAAATACGAAGCAGATACATTTCTGAGATCTTAGAGTCAACAACGAGTTCATTATTAAATAAAGTCTATATTTATATTTTCTTTACATTACATTGTTCAAAGTTATTTTCTGCAAACCTTCCACGAGCAGAGTGCTTCAGCGCTCCACGGGCACCCGAACCCAGTAAATTCCCTAATCCCACCACACTGCGACGTAAGGGGGTAGTCTACCCGCTGGTTACAACTGGAATCTTACTAGAATCTTACTAGAAAACATGGGTTTACGGGAAAACAAATGCTGTCCTTATTTCAGCAAATTGTGGGCTGGTTGAGGGCTCATTCTAAAGAGGAAGGTTTGACGATAGTCGCTCTGGTCATTAGGCTAACGAGATTATGTTTATATCTAATAATATGAAGGCCCAAAGTAGAGAAAAAATCTTGGAAAAAAACCCGCAGGTTTCAATGCATTTTTCTGTCTCTGAAAGACTTTTTGACTGCCCTAATGACCAGAGCGACTATCGTCAAACCTTCCTCTTTAGAATGAACCCTCACCCAGCCTACAATTTGCTGAAATAAGGTCAGCATTTGTTTTCCCGCAAACCCATATTTTCGACCCAAAATCTAGTGGGATTCTAGTAAATTAGCAAATAACTAGTCAAGTAAGAAATCCTACTAGATTTTGGGTCGAAAATATGGGTTTGCGGGAAAACAAATGCTGACCTTATTTCAGCAAATTGTAGGCTGGGTGAGGGTTCATTCTAAAGAGGAAGGTTTGACGATAGTCGCTCTGGTCATTAGGGCAGTCAAAAAGTCTTTCAGAGACAGAAAAATGCATTGAAACCTGCGGGTTTTTTTCCAAGATTTTTTCTCTACTTTGGGCCTTCATATTATTAGATATAAACATAATCTCGTTAGCCTAATGACCAGAGCGACTATCGTCAAACCTTCCTCTTTAGAATGAGCCCTCAACCAGCCCACAATTTGCTGAAATAAGGACAGCATTTGTTTTCCCGTAAACCCATGTTTTCTAGTAAGATTCTAGTAAGATTCTAGTTGTAACTAGCGCATAGACTACCCCCGTAAGGGGGTAGTCTACCCGATGGTTACAACTAGAATCTTACTAGAATCTTACTAGAAAACATGGGTTTGCGCGCTTCGGTTGTTTGATCTTATTTGAGCAAATTTTGGGCTGGGTGAGGGCTTATTCTAAAGAGGAAGGTTCATCACACTGCGCTGTGGTCATGAGGTCAACGAGATTATGTTTAATATGTATAATATAAAGGCCCAAAGTAGAGAAAAAATCTAGGAAAAAAACCCGCAGATTTCAATGCATTTTTCTGTCTCTAAAAGACTTTTTGACTGCTCAGATGACCAGAGCGCAGTGTGATGAACCATCCTCTTTAGAATGAGCCCTCACTCAGCCCAAAATTTGCTGATATAAGGTCAAACAACCGAAGCGCGTAAACGCATTTTTTCGACCCAGAATCTAGTAGGATTCTAGTTATTTGCTAATTTACTAGAATCCTGCTAGATTCTGGGTCGAAAAAATGCGTTTGCGCGCTTCGGTTGTTTGACCTTATTTGAGCAGATTTTGGGCTGGGTGAGGGCTCATTGTAAAGAGGAAGGTTTGACGCAGTGCGCTCTGGTCATTAGGGCAGTCAAAAAGTCTTTCAGAGACAGAAAAATGCATTGAAATCTGCGAGTTTTTTTCCTAGATTTTTTCTCTACTTTGGGCACTTATATTATACATATTAAACATAATCTCGTTGACCTCATGACCAGAGCGCAGTGTGATGAACCTTCCTCTTTAGAATGAGCCCTCACCCAGCCCAAAATTTGCTGATATAAGGTCAAACAACCGAAGCGCGCAGACCCATTATTTCGACCCAAAATCTAGCAGGATTCTAGTAAATTAGCAAATAACTAGAATCCTACTAGATTCTGGGTCGAAAAAATGTGTTCACGCGCTTCGGTTGTTTAACCTTATATCAGCAAATTTTGGGATGAGTGAGGGCTCATTCTAAAGAGGATGGTTCATCACACTGCGCTCTGGTCATCTGAGCAGTCAAAAAGTCTTTTAGAGACAGAAAAATGCATTGAAATCTGCGGGTTTTTTTCCTAGATTTTTTCTCTACTTTGGGCCCTTATATTATACATATTAAACATAATCTCGTTGACCTCATGACCAGAGCGCAGTGTGATGAACCTTCCTCTTTAGAATGAGCCCTCACCCAGCCCAAAATTTGCTCAAATAAGGTCAAACAACCGAAGCGCGCAAACCCATGTTTTCTAGTAAGATTCTAGTAAGATTCTAGTTGTAACCATCGGGTAGACTACCCCCGTAACATTACAATTTACAATACAAGTTACAATAAAGCACAATAAAGGTTGATTCTCAATTATCGTAACATTTTAGCAGCAAGTGGCAAGTGGCAGCAACGAATACATATAAGTATACAGATGGTATGTGGTATATATACAGTATACATATATACTTATTATACTTACTGATACTTATACATATCGCTGACAATCGCTGAACATCAAACCAAACCAAATGATTGTGTCGACAAAGATGTAACATATTTAGTCTTGTTTTTTCAATAGTATATTTAAATGTATTTTTATGTATTTTACGTATGTGCCATGACTATATAAATACGTGTCATAACATATTTTAATAGATTTCAACTGTATGTAAATACATATACAATAATGGATGATTGGTTTTCGTCGCTCGTTTTCATAGAATAATAGTGTTAAATACATCGCTAACGTATATAGGTAGGTAAATAATAAAATGCAGATATTTATGCAAATTTACGTCTTGTACGAATACATACATTTATAGAGATTCTAAATATTCATATGGCATTTTAGGCTTCCTGTACAAATCGATGTATATAAATATATCAAATCTTGTCTTTCGTATTTTGAATAAATTTTTACAAGGCATAAATGTGCAAAAATCCACAATTTAGTAATTAGAAATCATTTATTTATACACCTTTTATGTAATTTGTCCAATAATTACTTAAACCATATGTTTATAGGTATTTTTATAATGGATGGACCCTTGTTAACCAACACCATACAGATACACAACAATGTGTATGCTCGTACACGTGTACAGTGAATTTAGATCTATGTAATTTCATACATATTTATTTCTGTACACTTCGCAAGTGAAATGATAACTATACTATGATTGCTTTCGCTTGTCCAAAGACATAATGGCTGCCTTACGTAGTACAGATTTCTTGACAGGATTTTGGTTCGATATATTGTTACGGATCATTTTAGCAGGAGTCTTCATGTAATATTTCTTTTAAGATTTATTTCTTGACACTATCGTTATTATCATTTTCATGCACATTTATTATTCTTTGTACGAACAGAGAGTTAGAGAAAGCAGAACCATTTACAAGAAAAATTCACGAGGAAGAGTTATGGTTGTATAAAAATCCCAGAACCGACTCCTATGTTCCAACAACAGTATTATGGGTAATGTACCATAATGTTGCACCACATTTTTATGCATATGTCAAATGGTTAAAGCATTATTCATTTCTACTTTTGCAGCCTTTAGTATTCCTTATGCCAGCTGCTGTGATTTTAACTACTTTCATAATTTGTAAGGACAAAACTGACTTCTACCAAGCATTATTGTCAGTTACTTTAGCGTTAGGCCTTAATGGTGTTGTAACAGACATTATAAAGATTATAGTTGGTAAGAAGTGGCTTTTCAAACACGTCTGAACGATGTTTAGAAACAGCGAAGAAGATACGCGATTAACGAACCTATTTTATAGGTCGTCCTAGACCAGATTTCTTTTGGAGATGCTTTCCAGATGGGAAAATGAATCCAGATTTCAAATGTAATGGAAATCCAGTTGCTGTAAGAGATGGAAAGAAGTCGTTTCCAAGTGGACATTCCTCGTGTATGTATCACTATAGAAAACCACGTCGATTCTATAGTGATCATTATTTATTTTTCAGTCGCATTCGCAAGCTTTGGTTTTATTGCTTTATATGTAGCTGGCAAGCTGCATACATTTAGCCTAGTAGGCAAAGGACAATCGTGGAAATTATGTGCATTTATTTTTCCGATTTGTATTGCACTTGGAATAGCTCTAAGTAGAACATGCGATTACCACCATCATTGGCAAGGTAAATCATTTTCCTTCCACAGCATCCAAGAAATATTCTAATCCTTGAAATTTTAGATGTGGCCGCAGGCTCGGTGATAGGATACTGTTTAACATATATGTGTTATAGACACTATTATCCACCTCTAGACTCACAAGTGTGTCATAAACCCTATGCTGTGCTTACACTCCAACCGGAAATCGCAAAGACCAGAAACGATCAGATCAAATGGATCTAATGTATTATTTGAAAAAAAGAGATTCTGATGTAATTGAACCGTACTCATTTAGTACAGTGGCTAGCAAAATTGATCAAACATGTGTTTGACGAAGTATTCGAGTCCATTGTATCTTCAATGATTTCATACTCTTAATTTATGCCTGTGTTATGTATATTTACGAACATACCAAATAATAACGCTATTTAAGTTTCCAAGGAATGTACATTAAATATATATTTTTTACATAAAACTAATAATTTTACCATGTAAAACAGTCCATTCTATTATCATTTCATCTTTATTATATCGCTCTTTTACCGCAAACAAAGAGTCATATTCATGATTATACTTTCTTCCTTTTCTTTATCATGTGAATAATGTACTGTTTGAACTTTTAGATTGATTAAGGGGTGATAAACAGGGGTAAAAGATCATTTACAACATTGAATAAAAATATATAAAATCAAACTCGTCTTTCCTAGAATAAAAGATTTGTTAGTAATGCTACTCCCGCGACAAATACATAATTAATGAACGTATATCGGAATAATGACAGGGAAAAAAGTAAAATAGAAGCAAACATACTCGAAGAGCCAGGTTCAACGGCGCGGTTATTAAATCAGTCAGTTTTATCGAATAACAATTTTTCTCGGACGGACGGTGTAATTTTTAAATCGTTTGAAATGGCGCGGTTCAAAGTGCGCAGAAACCGTACAGCACCGTACAGTAATCTTATTGCGCGACCGACCGCCATTTTGAAGGTGTCGCGGATGACGCGCCACCACATTGGTTTCAGTCAAAGATGGTCAAAGAGGAGCAGAGCCAGCGGTCGAGTTGATGGTGTTAGCGCTTCTCGTTAAACTTTTTAACTTGGCGGTTGATCGTATGTGTCTTTGTGCATCGTGGAATTCGGTCGAATATCTTCTACATTAGTCAAAGAGGGATCAACATTGGGTTTCGTGGATCGGTTGCGAACGGGACGGGTGTAACACGGCCGTGCACCTTTTTCCGCGGAAATTAACAGTTGTATCAGGTTTCTCAGCCACCGTGAAGTGACATAGTTATTTACGAGCTGTTGTGTTGGTGAAATGTTGTCTCAACTTCCTGTACATGGCGAAGACTCGTGAGCGTCGTCGACCGTGTTGAATAGTCAAACGCCAGTGTTCGAAAGGTGTTTCGTCCCTTTCTGAAAAACCATTCATCGTATCGACCTGTTTCACGCAACCCAGATCGACGAGATCGTGCCAGTTGCGCGTGCAAGTGATCAACATGGAAACGGATAAGATTATCGGCGACACAAACACAAATCTTCAGGTATGCAACATATACAGTGGAGCTGTACGCTTATTTGAATGAAATATCGTTCGAACCACTGATGTACCAAATTAGTTAACCGATTAGCCTCTCGATTCTTCTCAGAATTATTGCCAGGTAATGTTCCAGTTTCTCGAACGTCCCAGGTATCTTATCCCCTGTCGACAGGTTCGGTAAATGTATTAGTATTTTTGACCCGCCATTCTACCGCCATCTTATGTCTCCTTATGACAGAGAAATTCGCTAACATTTCACGATCAGTCGTTAATTTTTGTTGGAAAAAAAGCTTCATTGGTTGCGTCTGATTTTCGGCTAAATAAAATTATCGGCGTGAATTAACATTGCGCGCAAAAAGTTGCAGGTTTCTGTCGCATGCCATTGTCATCCACGACGATGGTTGTGATCGTTCGACGGAACTTCTTTTATCAGAAGTATATTTACCTGTATCTATCGGTGACAGTTATCGTATCGTTGTTCGGAAATTTGTTATCGCACGCCTATTTCGGTGTTTCCTGTAACGAAAGCAAAATCATCCTGTAGCTTTACGGTAATCGTTACGACAAGTGTCCACTCTTTAATCCGGATCAAGGAAAATACGTATTGTAAACTGAAATCGTACAATTTATGTGCTTCTGTCATCGAGCATATTTTTTCTCTTTTACAGTATAACTTTGTACACGCCGTTAACAATTTTGCGCCATGAACCGAATAATGTTTATACGGTGTCTTCGGTGTATGTGCGTTCTTCTATGCTTTTTTTATATCTTGTATGTTTATAAAGATATATAGCGTATATTTATTCGCAAACTAAAATTCGAATCGATACGCTGACACATCTGATCGAATTATGTATTTGTCAACGTTATATGGCCGATCAATTTTCCGTAAAATCTAGCGCAGGCGGTAATCTCCAATTGGAAATCACATTTCGCTTGATAACGTTCAATTGGTAATTAATTCGATCAGGTAATAATCGGCTTTGTTACTGGAACAAAGAAGAGAGACAGATGACTCGAATACATGTCTAATTTCGATTCCTGGCGAACTCCGAGAACAGCTTGCTACATAATCAATGTTTAACTCGCGCTTCTCCCTTTCTGCTGTTTTTTCCAGTTTTACGATTTCGTACCCTTTTTTAATGCTTCGTCCACGCCAATAATAAATGACCGGCAAAGATCCGCAATAGAATTTGCTTTCGTTCGATTCGAATCGAATTTCTTGTATTCGAATGAAAAATGAAGAGCAATGAAATGAAAAATTCATGAGAGCAAAATAAAGAGGCGTGAATCGATTAATTCCACGATAGCTTAATTTCTTAATAGCATACGTACACTCGTACTAAATAAAAGCTAACATTCTGTTTCATCGCGTGTCGTTACAACGATATTGATTCGTACACACGATTGGGTATAAGCCAAAAATGTTTAATTATGCGTACAAACATTTGGATCTCTATTCTCCCGCCATCGATCGTATCCGAATTAAACTTTCGATTATCGATTGCAATAAATTTATATTACACTATTGTAAAAAAAAAGTATAGAATTGTGCAAAATCGAATGGGTCATGGCGGACCCAGGCGTTGCTCGTAGATGATGAAAAAGCAAATAAATTATTTCTCGAGACGAGCCCGAGCGAACAAGTGTTGAGAACTTGTGTCGAGATCGTCGAAGAAAGAGGAATAAGCTACAGTTGTGTTGCATCAGAAGGTCTTGTGAATTTGAGTGTGCGTTTCCGACGATTCACCATTTACCATCTGTAGCGAAACAAAGGTTACGAGTGTATCACATTGCGTAGTCCCTCCGGAACAATTATTTCGTTTAGTAGAATATTAATCCTGTTTTCGGCCAGATGATAATAACGTCTGTCCACGATCCACTAATGTAAACGAACTCTGCGCATTTGTGTTGTTGGACGAAACATGACTTGACGAAAAAAAAAGAAATGTGCGTAGCCCTCATATTTAGTGCCAGTGACTCATCATTCCGGTTATATTACTTACTACCAAGATCCGCCAGACGCGCTTTTAATTTTTCATTTTTAACTGCAGTCCGATTCACGGCAAAAACCGAAGAAGCCACACGAGGCTCCGAAGGAACCGACTATGAATTCACAATGGTCATTGGGAACAGGATAAAATTCGTGTACTTACGCACGCGTATTCTTCAAACTCGTTTTTTTTCTCGGCCGCTTTTTCAGCTGTATATTTAGAAAGACAGGAAGAGAGATACGAGCGACCAAGGACTACGAGAAATTTCGAAACCTTTTCCGGTTGCAAATATCGCTACAGGTTATAATGGCTACTCTATGCTTTTTTTCGCGCCACGAGTCATGACTCCCGCTAGTCCTGCTTTACCGACGCGTACAGATTTCATTCTTTTCTTTCAGTTTCAAGAAAAAGGTTATCTACTGTTCGTGGCTATGACGAGGGGGGCAAGAGGAGACTCTACCTTCTCAGAATTTGAGTCATTGTTGCTTCGACTGATAGCAAAATTATTTGTACTTAAAATCAGATCACTTTATATTTTTTTATATACCATTAGTTCTTGCGTGCATTAATATTTCACATTGTAGCTTCACGCGTTTAGACATGTATTAGAAAATATTTAATCTTAATTGTTGATCCCTTATAATTATCTACCAGAAAAAGAAGATTTATGTTTTTCTGTATTTTCATTATCCGTTGAATATCGATGGCAGAGAGAAGTAGAATTTGATTTGAATAATTTTGATTGAACAGTTTCTGTTAGATGGCAACAAACGTTAGGAATACTGTTAGTGTAGTCGGATGAATTTACCGAATTGAAAGGGACTGCCGCGTTTTCGTTCGAATCGAAGGTTTTATTTCGAGCGTTACCCAATTCGAATTTCAAGCAACTCAAACTCGTCTCGAGTACTCGGGACAGCCCGAGAAAATAGAACACGTAACGACGCGAAGACAAAGAAATACGAGAAGCATAGATTCGACACAAGTTCGCGATCCCGTTATGCCGGGAACATCGCGGAGAAACATTTTCAGGTGATCGAGGAGGTACTCCTTGGCCGCCAGGACTCTTCAATGTTGCTATGCCACCTTTTACAGTCGAGCGATCACGATATCTTGGAACGAAGGAGCGTTTTCTTGCGCGATGTACTCAACAGAAAGTAGATGTAGATGTAGAAGTAGATGTACTCGCAGAAAGTGTTGCAATCAGAGTTGTCGATCGTTGCAGCAGTTGTTCTGCACTACATTTTGAAAACATATTCGCGCTACTCCTATCAATCACTACCAAAAACAAAAAAATTACGCAGCATGGAGAACTGTTAAATTCACGGAGGTTTCGAGATATCTAAAAAATTTTTTATGAAATCAAAAATGTACCGATGAGTTTTTTAAAAATTAATCGGAAAGTCTGTAGTCGAGAATGACATGATAAGACAACAAATTTTTTTATGACAACAAGACTGTTTTACCAACTAACAATAAGTTACGTTCGAGGAATGTCGCCGCAGGGGTCGTTAACTCGAGGATCTAATTGTTAAAAGATCATCTTTCTCAAGTATCTGTCTTTTTTGCTGAGAACTCTTTTCACTCCAATTGCATAAAAATCGTACATTCTTACGAGATACACCCTGTATTATTATATCACTGAAATGACCTATGAGAAGGCGTTTTATCTTGAGTATATGATAAGAAATATTCCTTTTCTGCGTTGTAATGTAGAATATTGCATTATATATCGAAACGATATCTTGAGCGAAGGGGAAGGCCTTTTACAGAGAAATCGTTGAGCATTAAGCCATAGATTCGCAGTTTTCTTTACACTTAGCGATTTACATTAAGTCTAGCAGCGACGATGTTACCGGGTAATGAATTAATCGCGGTAGCCCGTCAATGATCGAGTCGAGACAGTTTTGATGGTCTCGTTTGGCCCGATAGATATGTTCAACCTTAATTGTGGAATGCTTAACAAGATGTGCGTCTATTATAAGGGTTTTCGTTTCCAGAGGTGGCGAGCGTGACAAGTAGGTCAGACACGAAATATTGGATTATAGCGGGCAGGCCACGGTCCTTCGGTACATTTCCCTCTCGTACAAATTAATTAGACGTGCCGCCGTGAAAAAAAACCTGTATGTTTAAAAAGGTCCGGGAGTCGTTTCTGTTACTCGAACCTGTTAACCTGCTGATTCTTTTTTCCCACCATAAACTGCTCACGAGGGCGTGTAATCCAAGGCGAACAGAACTAATAACTGTAACGCATAAATAAAATGTAGGTTACAGTAAATATAGACGTTGTGCCGTGATAAAAAGGCAGGGATTATTTATTATTAGTCGAATAAAATGGAAAAACCGAAAACACACGAAACACGAGGATAAGTTGTGTTTAACGGATGATTGGGGTGTCTGTAATCTGGTTCCGCTTACGATGCCGGTAAATACAGGGCTTTCGTTCCTTTGCGTTTGCCGATATCGAGTTCATTCGCAGATAAATCGTATCTGCGCACAATAGAAAACGTTCTAAATCAAAGAAACGAATCGCGTGTTTAAACATCTATTTCCGCAAGTATGCTCGATGTCCTGTACATGCGAGTGAGCGTAGTATATCTGAGGTCAAAAATCCGGTACCTCGCTCTACCTCAAGATACGTTTGTCGTGTAGCAGGCTTGCGATCGCGGATTTTTTGTATGATGCTGCACTTGTTTTACAGATGTATGGAAAGAAAATTATTTAAATATACGTTGAACCATTGTATACGAGTATTTTTATCCACGTCCCTGGTAATACGTGATGTATGCACAATAGGTGGAAGAAAAGTAGTCAGAATCGTTCCTTTTATTGAAAATGCGAAGGCCTATATGTAATAAATTCGAAAAAAATTTTCGTTATTCATTGATACTTGTTATTATAATTTTTGAAATATTTTTTCAGTATCCAATAACAATACTCTACGACCCTACTCGCAAGAAAGAATTGCCAACGGCGGTGTCCCCACAGTATGGCCAGGAAAAAGAAACTTGCATGAAATTGTTCGAGGGATGGAGTGAAGCGGAACAAATCAACTTTGTCGAACAATTGCTAGCCCGAATGACTCACTATCAGCATGGACACATCAATGTCTATCTAAAGCCAATGTTGCAGAGAGATTTTGTATCTCTATTACCAAGTAAATGCTTAGATTATCGCGTAGATCCATCGTAGTCAATACTCCAATCACGATTCTAATGCGCAACGGTTTTTTTCTGTTTTTAGAAAAAGGATTGGACCATGTGGCCGAAAGTATTCTTTCTTACCTGGACGCGGACTCGTTAATTGCGACCGAATTAGTGTGTAAAGAATGGCACAGAGTGATTAGCGAGGGAATGCTTTGGAAGAAATTAATCGAGCGGAAAGTACGGACCGATTCAATTTGGAGAGGACTCGCCGAGAGGAGAGGATGGTTTGTTGATGCCTGTTGTACTTTCTTTATGAAATAAGATCTCTGAAATTTACTGTACACTACAGAGGTATATTGGTTTGGTTTTACTTTCAGGATTCAATACTTATTCAAACCAAGACCGGGGCAAAGCCACCCAAATCACAGTTTCTATAGATCTCTTTATCCTAAAATAGTCAAAGACATTGATAGTATAGATAACAATTGGAGAATGGGAAGATTTAATCTTCAAAGAATAAACTGTAGAAGCGAGAATTCGAAAGGCGTTTACTGTTTGCAATACGACGACCAGAAGATCGTCTCTGGTCTTCGAGACAATACCATTAAAATTTGGGACAGAAACACCCTGCAATGTATTAAAGTCTTAACAGGGCATACCGGTTCTGTTCTGTGTCTACAGTACGACGACAAAGCAATAATATCTGGTTCCTCTGATAGCACTGTAAGAGTTTGGGATGCTAATACCGGTGAAATGCTTAATACGTTGATACACCATTGCGAAGCAGTTCTACATCTCAGATTTAACAATGGAATGATGGTCACCTGTTCGAAGGTGAGCCACGATTTCTTCGTTTCCGATGATTTTTGGATACGTTATAAATCTCGACATTTTGACTAAATTTTTCCTGTGCATGTTAGTGGCGGTCTCGCTTAGTTTCATGTGGCACAAGGATTTACGTTCCGTAAACCTACTGTTAAACGTTTCCCCGTTTGCATTATGGAATTGTTCATTTTGGAAACATGAACGATTTGCCTCGTTTTCAGGATCGTTCAATAGCTGTATGGGACATGACATCGCAAACGGAAATTGCATTAAGAAGAGTGTTAGTGGGACACAGGGCAGCAGTTAACGTTGTTGATTTTGATGAAAAATATATCGTGTCTGCTAGTGGTGACAGGACTATCAAAGTATGGAGTACGTCCACATGCGAATTTGTGCGAACATTGAATGGGCATAGGCGTGGTATAGCGTGTTTGCAGTATAGGGACTGCTTAGTAGTTAGTGGTAGCAGTGATAACACAATCAGATTATGGGATATTGAATGTGGTGCGTGCTTACGTATTCTAGAAGGACACGAAGAATTGGTCAGATGTATTAGATTCGATAGTAAACACATTGTTAGCGGTGCCTACGACGGGTGAGTGAGAAGTGTAATTATTATGCCGAGTCTCGTATGTAACATGTACGAACATATGGAAACGTTTTATCATTTTCTATTGCAGCAAGATTAAAGTCTGGGATTTAGTGGCAGCCTTAGACCCACGTGCTTTAGCCAACTCGCTCTGTTTACGTACATTAGTGGTAAGATGTTCTACATATTTTACTTTACCAATAACTAGACTGCAGATCTTTATGCGAAATAAAAATTGTTTGCATCGATTCTAAGACACAGGAGGTACTCAGGAATTTGTTTCCCCTAACAATTTAAATAAATTACATATCAATATCCTTTGATTCTTTTAATCTTTCTGCTATTTTAAATTTCTTCTAGCCATTTTTGTCATAAATGCATAAAATCCTTAGTCTACTAATAACGGGTGAAATTCATTCTAATCTTTACGTCGTGTTCTTTGGACCATAGGAGCATACAGGACGTGTATTCCGCCTTCAGTTCGACGAGTTCCAAATAGTTTCGTCATCGCACGATGATACAATATTGATTTGGGATTTCCTCAATTTTACTCCATCAAATGGAAGTATATCACACGGGCCATCAATAAATGCATCTGGTAATTCAACTCATACAGACACCAGATCTCCATCTCGTGAGTATTTAAAAAAAGAGAGAGAGGGAGAAAGAGATTTTACCAATATACAGTGGGTGTAAAAAGTATTCTTATGCCATTTAAAATAGAATAACGTTTTTATAATTGTACCAAACGACCTGATTTTTTATAATCGATTAGAAGCATTGGTTTACGAAATGATATGCAAGAAAGATTTTCCAAAAATTATGATTTACAAGGTTACATGCAAAAAGAAAAAAGGAATTTTTTAAAACTTTTTTATTTGTGTCCTTGAAGAAAATTTAAAATATATGTTTTGTAGACCTATAGTAGTTAAACACATGCTGAAAATTTCATTGAAATCGATTAACATACACACAAGCTACAAGCGGTTAAAAATGATTAAAATCGTAGTTTTACACGACTTTTGATCAGTTTCTGTTTCAAATCCACACAATCATACATACAAAACAAATATTTTAAATTTTCATTAAGGGCCCAGATAAAAAAGTTCAAAAAATGCCTTTTTTCTTTTTGCATGTAACCTTGTAAATTATAATTTTTGGAAAATCTTTTTTGCATATCATTTCGTAAACCAATGCTTCTAATCGATTATAAAAAATCAGGTCGTTTGGTATAATTGTAAAAAAGTGATTCTGTTTTAAAGGGCGTACAAATACTTTTTACATCCACTGTATGCTTTAAGTATATTTGCTAAACGTTTTGTGTATGCTGTTTTGCAGCATTTGAGTGATGCAAGTAACACGAAGATTCCTTCATTGTGATATAACTGTAAGTATACTATGTAGAAACTTATTTATTGTCTTAGGATGATAAGATTTATATAAATTTTTTTTGTAAAAATATTGCTGTATAAATCACGTTTTATAAATAACCATTACCTTGTTGTATTAATAGCCGGCCTTTCTTAAATTCGGTTCGTCGTAGAAAGCGTACGTGATTGTTAATTAAGTTAATGGTGTGCACTTTATTTCAGACAAGTGGTTAGTGAGTGAGTTTCAATGTGTTCACGATAGTGCACGCAAAGAATGAAGAATCAGTGTCTACTGTGAACAGCGGCTAAACAGAAACAGAATCTCAAAAGGACATGGTCATTGACTTTTGTTTATTATTTGCTGTGAAAAGCAAACATAATCCTCTAAAAAAATAGGAGACACACGGAGTGACACATAAAACTATGAATTAATTTATACGCGCTTGACGCACTGCGTTTAGTAATGAACATTATGACGAAACCACATAAATACATCCCATGGATGTAAGTAAATGATTGTCTGCTTTGGCCATATCTGGAATTCTTCTACGCTCTATGATATGATAGAAGTTGACCACTTTCCTACTATGAAAGAAAAAAAAAAGACTTACGATACGTAAAAACACAAAATGAAAACGTTTTTAGGGAGGCTGGATATACTTAATAAGATGTTAGCTGTATTATAGTAAATTAATAATTTTCTTGTGTAATTAATTTATGGTAAGAAAATTGTAAAATGTCGTTTGATTGGAGTACTTATTCTGTGTGAATGTGAAACAAAAAAATAAGGTATTGATATGTGGAAGGATTATGATAACCATCACGTTTCATTATTTCCGAGAGAAAAAAAAACTAGCTAATGTGAATCATTATACCCATGTTTAGCATTATAAATGTACAGCCGTTAATCGAACATGTAGCAATTTCCATAGACATTAATTTTACGAGATTCATATTATATACTGAAAAGTACACGAAAAGTTAACTGTCTGTATACAGCTATTGGTACAATACCATTTGCATTTAAAATATAGATTTTCATTATACCGAGATGTAAATATTAATTCATATAAAAGCACTATAGTGACTCTAAAATAATCTTAGCTATTGTAAAGGAATTTATTATGTTCTGACTGATGATCTCTGATAGATCATATTTTGCAGCGTTTAAGATTTTTTGTTAGTCACATTTTTTTGCACTTAAATTATAAGAACGTTTCGAATAATTCAATATACGTTTGTATCGACAGTCGACATTAAAATACAACGTAATTTTGCTTGCCGATATATTAAAAAAGCAGAAGAAACATGTCGCCGATTCGCCAAATTTATTTAAATATTCTGACCTCCAAAAAAAAACAACAAATCTCGCACGAGTAATATAATTACGAAATTCCTGATTTTTATTTTGATAGGTGTTTTTTGAATTTTTATACAACGTAGACCTTACATTAGGATAAGTCTACGTGAGAAGTGCTGAAACAAAGAAAAGAAATGAGATGATTATTGATAAAACGTGCGGAGCCACTTGATTTTTACGTTAAACGTGTAAGGAGTAATGTTAAGTAGCACTTGTACAATATTCTAAGTATTATAAAAAAGTTTACATTAAAAAAAAACAACAAAAGAATTCTAGAAAATTGCGAATCGTATGTAGTCAAATTGGGTACAAAGAATTGTGATTTTTAAATTAAAACGATGGCATGAACAATTTTCTATAACTTTAAGGTATGTATATGTGGGATTCAGATGCAAACTATACTTTTATAGTATGCAGCATGTTCTGAATTCATGAAATACTTTAATGAAGAGAGTAGCATATTAATAGTAGTAAAAGATATTAACTTACTCCTTATAAGCACATATTCTGTTATATTACAGCTATCTATGAATGCGTATGTATACAGTATACATAGGTATTATGGACGTAACATCACATATTAATTGCTGTTCTCTACATTCCACGTAGGAATGTAGGAAAATAAAAGATTGGGGTCTTAAATGATTTGAGCCAATAAACGCATTATTATACAAAAACGAAAGAGATTCCTTATGTAAAAGTCTATAATCGAAGAAGGTTACTGATATTTTTTTTGAAACTTTGCGACGAATGATGTGTCTTGAGTGTAACTCGAGTTTTACATTTATCAAAAGTAATAGTACGAGAAGAATACCTTTAAGATAACATTGTGATGATTACTGTTAATAACAACAGAAAGTTTCATGTACGAAATTGACTACATAAAAATTGAATGAAGGCTGTGGAAAAGGTATATTTGAAATACAATACCTATGCAAGAAGAGGAAGAATTTTAATAGACAAACTTATTCATCATTGTCCCTTGAATTTAAGGCTTTTCAAAGTTACAGGTGCAATTGTAAGTTATTCTAAATATATGAGGTAATTCAACGTTCAAAGTGTTCGCCAAATTATCAAAAAAACAAAAAGAAGTTTTTATTTATTATCTTAAACGACAAAAGCCATTACATCATTACATATCGATAAAAATGAACGATTACATTGCAAGTCTAGGCAACATGTAAAAACATTTTTAATTAATAATATATCATATCCATTTAAGTATCTTTGTTTAGAACGAGTATTGCACGGTATAGTTCCTGATACATTTTTAAAATGATTACAATTTGCATTATTCCAGATTCAAATAAACTGTACATACATATATATATATATATATATATATATATATATATATAAAGAAACTATATGACATTATTAGTGATGCAATTTATTAGATATACAAATTACGAAGTTTCATTAATTAATAAGATATTGATATTTGATATTAATATAAGTTTCTATATGCTTCGAATAACTAATATGTAATTCTTTTTCTGATAAGGAATAATGCATTTTCTCATGAAAATTTTATCATCGATGATTTAACAAAAAATTCTTTTCAGAATGTTGCTATTTCCATAAAACATTTAAAAGGCCCCAATCTGAATGTTACAATCGCATTTTACTATTTATTTATTATGTATTATCATGAACAATGGTATATAATTTACAAAACGTACATTATTCATGAAAATCACCTTTTTATCCAGATCCATTATTTTTTCCTATTATGTTATATTATCATCAGAATTAATTAAATCGTATTTATTTGGAGAATTATCTCTGTAATAATATAAGAATTAATAGAACTGCCAATTAAAAATTATGATAATTTTTACAGTAATCTACATCAATAAATTATATGAAGAATAAAATACAACAAATCTTTCTCCTTTATTTCTTTTTAAAAGAATCATAATGCAATATTCTTGGCTAGACAAAATGTATTCTAAATAATATTAATTCGTTTAGGTATTTCAATAATAATTCAGAAATATATATCATCTTTGTTATAAAATATTTTTATTGTAATTTTATTTTTTTCATAGTAAAAATTTAGATTGCAAACATTTACGCGTAATATATTATATAGTCTATATCTATACGTATATTTATTAAAATAATTTTGATGCGCGTAATTTACTAAAAGAGCATACATAATAGCATACATAATAGCACACATAAATTAATATTTATTGTGTGTATATTGACTAATACTCGTTTCATCAGTCGATTAAAATCGATCGCGGTTTCGGGCGATTATTAGTTCTTTCGGGCTGTAAACATTCATTGATCGATCAATTGAAAAATTTGAATCGATTATGTCTAATTGTTGGCTGTAATCACTGTAATGTTGTATACGGCTGTCATCGAAATTGTCAATTAACATAATATATATATAGTAGGAACGCAGCTTGTCATGCAGCATCGATAGATTATAAGCGAGGTGCGATTACTATTTTCCTTGTATTCTCTTTTTGTTATTAAAGGTGGCGTTGTCGATGCTCCCGACTGCTCCCGACGTAGAAAACGTCGCTTCTACATAACATGTTGTGGCAGTCGCGATTAAAGCATGTGATCCTGCCTTCACTGTAGATAATATACGAAGCTGCGAAAATGGCGGACGAACAGGTGAGTTGCCGATCAAAATAATGTGCGAACCTTGAAACGAGACGGTGTTATACTACGACGAAGTGATTTGAAAAACGGTGTGGTAAATCGGCCGACGGCAAATCTGTCGTGAGTTGTGCGGTATCGATGTGTTACCAAAACGTTTCGCAAACGTGAAACTTCCGAGCGCTCGCCAATGCTATTGCACTGTTTGTTGCCGGACCACAGTGATTATTATTCGGCCCCGCTGTCAATGAAAATGCAGTCACGAACTAAACCATCCCTCGGCCAACAGATTCATTGACGTTCTATTTCGTCGACGAGATCCTGTTGCCGTTGTGCAAAAGTTTAACCTTGTTTTCGTGAATTGTAGTTTGTGTAGATACAGTTCCGAAGTTTCAAACAGATAATTAATGGGTGGAAATATTGAGTTCGTGGACGTTACGTTTGATCATTATATTCGGGAAAAGTATCGTTTCCTTTCCGACGAGCACAAATCGACGCTAGCCCCGTCAATTATTCGAAAAAATACGGCATAACCTATCTGTTACTCAGATTTTGCAACATAAACTAAATAAGATTGTTTTCTCTGCAACTTCAGTACGCTAGATAGTTGTTTATCTAGCGTTCGTTGTTAGTGTTTCGAGTCGCTACGTTTCGCTTTCATTCAAAATCATCGAATGCGTCGCACGGGAATGGATTCTTGAGATATTTTCAAATTGAATTTCCCCGACCGTTTGAAAAACAGTCGTTCTACATATGTACGGCTGTTATTTACAAAATAGAAACCGCGTAACCTCAAACTATTGCGCTGCAAAAATCAAAGAAACAATTCGTTGTTTATCGCTGACTTATCAGTGGAAAGCGGAGAAACAGTGAAATAAAGAAATCACGCGAACAAATATATCGTCGAAACCACGAGAATCGTGTGTATTTCGAAAATGTAGGGACCGAGGACCGAGAGTATTTGTGATGTTTATCTTTCGTTTATGTTATTGTGATCGCCGTAAATGATGGTACATACGTATGTAGGATCTAACTTTTTCAAAAGTTACATTCGGATGCACTTTTTTCTTTTTTTACACGTGCAATTTTACATTTACAATATTTCATAAGATCAAAACATATTATAAATAAATGGTATTATTTTGAAATTATATTTACTTTTATTGTAATATAAAGGCTAATTAAAAGAAAGTATCTAGATACAATTGTGTTTCATATTCCTTAGATAAACAATACGTTTTGTTATTATATACTCTTTGTTCGCAACTATGATAAAAATTGATAAGGGATTCAAAAGATATTGAGAAGTGAAGCAATGGTTTCGAAAGCTTATAGACTTGAACCTAAGTGAAAATATTGAGGTATACATTTGAAACATTAAGAATGGATGACATACAGGAAGTACGGCAGCTGGAGTTGCTCTGCAAGCAGTTGTATGAATCCCAAGATTCGACTCACCGTGCAGAGGCAGAGAAAGCACTTGTTGCATTCCAAAATGCACCGGACACACTCACAAAATGCCAGCTGCTGCTCGCACGAGGGGACTCTGCGTACGCGCAATTGTTGGCAGCCACAACTTTGACAAAGCTGGTCTCGCGTTCCGGTGGACTCAGTTTACAACAAAGGCTTGACATAAGTAAGATCTTGCGATGACATTGATATGTTTATCAATAAGACGACAAACACACCTGCTAATACACCTAAACTTGTTTCAGGGAATTATGTGCTGAACTATTTAGCAACACAACCCAAATTACCAAATTTTGTGATACAAGCTTTGGTCACATTATTCGCTAGGATATCAAAGCTTGGCTGGTTTGATTCCGACAAAGATGAATTTGTCTTTAGGAATGTGGTCAGCGATGTGACAAAATTTCTTCAGGTTCGACAATCCGTTTTTTTTTAAGTTAAATCGATTTTTTATGATTTTGCAATGCTTTCATTCTGTGCAGGGTTCGGTGGAACATTACATGATAGGAGTCCAATTACTTTCCCAATTGACCTACGAAATGAATCAAGTAACAGACGTGGACGCGAGTAGGTCTCTCACAAAGCATAGAAAAATTGCTAGCAGCTTCAGAGACACACAACTGTTTGAGATATTTAAGTTATCGTGTACTTTACTAAGTACAGCACGTGAGAACTGTAAAAATTTAGACTTTAACGATGAGGCTCAGGTATGTGTATCGTACTCCTCTATGTTTATCTTTTTCAGTATTTAGCTAACGATATTTTTTCGAATTTTGCAGAACGGTCTGATCAGACAACTTTTAAAATTGGCACAGAACTGTTTAACATTTGACTTCATCGGAACATCGGCAGACGAAAGTTCCGAGGACTACTGTGCAATACAGATTCCACATTATTGGAAACCTATATTTTTAAATTCTACTTATTCGTTAAAACTTTTCTTCGACCTATATCATAGTTTACCTACCTCATTGTCATCGCTAGCCCTCTCATGTTTGGTCCAAATCGCATCTGTCAGAAGAAGTTTATTTTCTAATCTCGAAAGGACACAGTTTTTAACACACTTGGTAAACGGTGTGACCAATATAATACAAAATCCACGAGGTCTAAGCGATCCCGCGAATTACCATGAATTTTGTAGACTAATTTTAAGGCTAAAGAGCAATTTTCAATTGGGAGAACTGATTTTATTAGAACATTATCCGGAGGATATACAATTAATCGCTAAATTCACAGTCCAAAGCCTGCAAATGTGGCAGTTCTCTCCGAACAGTTTGCATTACCTTTTAACTCTCTGGCAAAAGATGGTGGCATCTTTACCTTACGTTAAATCCGGAGATCGACATCTGTTAGATGTGTACACACCGGAAGTTGTGAACGCATATATTACTTCACGATTTGACTCGGTTGCTGTAGTTGTTAGGGAACGTTTGGAGGATCCACTCGACGATTTAGGGGTGGTACATCAACAGTTGGAGCAAATATCGGTGATTGGGAGGTGTGAATATCAGAAAACGTATACCTTGTTAGTACAACTTTTCGATCAAGCTGCACGAGCATACCAAGAATTATTGACTCAAACATCATCCCCAAGCCAGCAAATGGATATCACTATAAGGGAGGGCCAACTAACATGGCTTGTATACATTATAGGTAAACTATTATTTTCAAAATGAATACATATCGATCCACAATTGTTCGATTACTCTTGCCGCTAGTTGAACACAGTTATTTTTTCACGGTCTCTCGAGCTTATTTCGATACTATTTGTGCGACGAGTGATACAAGATACATATAATAATCTAACAATTAAACGTTCAGGTGGTGTCATTGGTGGGAAAGTAACATTTAATAATAACGAAGAGTATGACGCAGTGGACAGCGAACTGGTTTGCAGAGTACTTCAATTAATGAATCTGACCGATTCACGACTTGCACAAGGTGGCTGTGAAAAATTGGAGCTAGCGATGTTGAGCTTCTTCGAGCAGTTTCGTAAAATATATGTAGGTGAGCAAGTTCAAAAGAATCCGAAAGTTTACAGAAGACTTTCGGATGTTCTGGGAGTGAACGATGAATCTATGACGCTCGGTATTCTCATTCGAAAAATGTAAGTGTCCGATCATTTGACCAGCTACGGTAGGTTTAGCGTCAAAGAAACATTTAACAGATTCATTTATTGGTATTTAATTTGCAGTATAACAAATTTGAAGTACTGGGGCCGTAGCGAGCAAATAATCTCGAAAACGTTAAAGTTATTGAACGATTTATCCGTGGGTTTTAGCTGCGTTCGGAAACTTGTAAAATTAGAGGAAGTACAATTTATGCTCAACAATCACACAGTACGTATTAAATATCTATGTGCAGCGTTGCTATCTAGAAAGTGTGTAAGAGGGGAGAACATTAATCACGTTTCTTTTAACAAATAGGGAGAGCATTTTCCCTTTCTGGGAAACAATGTTCCTGTATCGGAAATGCGTTGTAGATCAATGTTTTACACATCCTTGGGTAGATTGTTAATGGTAGATTTAGGAGAAGATGAGGAAAGGTTTCACACTTTCATGCTACCCTTAACAGGTGCGCTGATTATTTCATACACAGGGTGTTCCGCAATTTACTCGAAAACGAAGCGTGTAGAATTATTTCCCAATCGATTGTCCACGGTACGCGGGACACCCTACATAAAATGCGATGCGATTATACGTTAATCTAATCTCTGCGTTTGTATTGTACTTGTAACTAGGTGCATTGGAAAGTTTGGGACAATTGATGGGTGCCGCGGATCCTTCACTTTTTGCAGCAGAGGAAGCGAAAAAGGCTTTGATCGGTTTAGCGAGAGATTTAAGAGGCTTAGCTTATGCATTTAACACGAAAACATCGTACATGATGCTTTGGGATTGGATGTATCCTTTCTCTTTGATAAAACGTAACTCGATAGATATTTGGTTAGTGCAAAAGTTTCGTATTAAAGTAAAAGGAATCGGTCACGAACTTTTTCACTGACCTAATACATATCTAACAACAAAATATCAAATTTTTCTTCAAAATATATATTTATCTTAATTTACATGTAGATATCCAAATTACACACCCATTTTATTACATGCTGTAGAATTATGGCATTACGAACCACAAGTCACAACACCCGTCCTAAAATTGTTTGCTGAATTAGCACAAAATAGAAGTCAACGATTACAATTCGACGCATCTTCTCCAAACGGAATCTTATTATTTCGCGAAGCTAGTAAAGTGATATGCAGTTACGGTAATCGTATATTGAATGTTGACGTTCCAAAGGAACAAATATACCCTTTAAAACTGAAGGGGATAAGTATATGCTTCAGTATGTTGAAAGCAGCTTTGTGCGGGAACTATGTGAATTTCGGAGCGTTCAGATTGTATGGCGACGAGGCATTGGATAATGCGCTTAACACATTTATCAAACTACTTCTTAGTATACCACAGAGTGATTTACTGGTACGCATTTCATTCAAACAAATTCAGCAAGTGGTAGAGGTGTGCGAAAGCCCGAAAATGTCGGGTACTACCGAAGAGTCGAGATTCCCGAAATTTTCGAGACTTCGTCCTGATCCCGAATAAAATTCTCGACCCAATCCGACCTTTTCGGGTTCTCGCACACATCTAGCGAGTGGGAGTTTGAAATTTAATATAATCGTATTGTATTTCACAGCATTATCCAAAGTTGTCAGCAACGTATTATCTGTTACTTGAGTACTTGGCACAGGATCATATGGTATTCCTCTCGACCTTGGAACCCAGAGTTTTTTTGTACATTCTATCAAGCATCAGCGAAGGCCTTACAGCACTAGGTGCGCAAATTGACTATTATACAGGTCTGTGTGGCTGATTCTACCGTCTAATCAATCTCTTATCCTCTATACCCCGTGTTAAAACGTTCCAAAACCAGTTTCAAATAAAAATTGAATCTGTATGATTTTACAGGTAATAAGAGGATTGGAGTTTGTATAATCTAGACTCTATTTGCCACAACTGTAATGTATCGCTTCCTTTTCATTTTGAATTTTTGTGGTTTTGATACTGCATCGTATTGAAAACACACGTTTTGTTTTATAAAAGTTCACTAGCATAAGGGTCTAGCACACATAGTCAGCCGCACAGCTGGCATCATATCATTAACGAATGTTTTTGTAGACATTAGTGTTTGAATAATTAATCTATTCATTGTTTGCTTCATTATTAGATTTCGATATCCAGTATCATAGAAATTCTGTAATAACAGCAACGATATCTTATTGCAGATACAATGATTTCTACTGGCAGCTGCTCGACACTCGATCACATTGTGACATATTTATTCAAACATCTTTATCCAAAAGGTATCATGTATTTAGTAATTGCGTTGTACATAAATTCATGCGTGCAACATGTGTCTTTTCTTTTACAGGAAACTATGCCAGGAGGAAAAATGCTGTAGTCCCTGGAGGCGGAGATTTGTTTCTACAAGTTCTGAAACAACATCCTGAAATCCTTCAGCAAATATTAAGTACAGTTTTAAATGTAATCATGTTTGAGGATTGTAGGAATCAATGGAGTATGTCACGTCCCCTTTTGGTACTGATTCTCTTAAATGAGGAGGTGAGCATAAATCGCTAGCTGCTGAACACGCTAGTTGCTTATCATGAAATTTTCTAGCAATCGAATTGATAAAAAAATCTTTACTGTTTCAGTATTTTAATCAGTTACGAGAAAATATTATTAGAAGTCAGCCGGTCGATAAGCAGGCAACAATGGCGCAGTGGTTTGAAAATTTAATGGAGGGAATCGAAAGGAATCTACTTACAAGAAATAGAGACAGGTAAGAATGATTAAAGATAAGTGGTGGTGGTGTTCGTAAACGCGAAAGATCGATATTCTTAACACTAGCTTTACGAAACGCATTCTGATATTTTTAATTTACGATTTTAAAGATGCATTCATGAGGAATTATTTAACAAACTTATTTTCGTAAACCTAGTGTTAATGAGAAAGTAAGAAGGAGGAGGAGGAGGATGTTTAAATCTATACATGTATATTTCTTTATTCTAGGTTTACACAAAATTTGTCGTTGCTTATAAAAGATATAAATGATACCATGAAAGGACCTTACTCGTCTCTGTATGTTACCAATGATAATATGATGACATTGCAGTGATACCGCTCTCTTGCTACTAGATTCTCCTAGGTTCTTGCCTGCCAAAATGCTTGAATGTGTGTGCGAGTGAAACTATAAATTATGATGGATTAAAAATTATGGTTTTAGATGAGTATAAAGATAACAAATTAAGTACCGTTGTTTTATAAAATCACTATTGTTTGGCTTCCTATTCTCTTGTGAGTTTATCTTATCTTTTTTTTATTTTTTGTACATTTTTTTGTACCCCACAACCGCTTCTAAGGCGGTATGATGAAACTCGTGCTTCATTTCTTTACATTATATCTTTTCATACTTACAGTTTTTTCTTTTAAAATTAATATTAAAACGCTCTCGATCCTATAATCATATTTTAATAATATTTGCCAACAAACAAAAACGAATTGTCTTTATTACCTCTGTACTCCTACCGCTTTAATTTAACATCGATAATTGTGCACACGTATTATCTATAAAAATTTTGCAGGCAAAATTCATTGGGCTGCCTTTCTCTTTTCTCTTTTTCTCTCTCTTTTTAACTTGAAGCGTCAGGTTTCAGATCTAGTGTGCATTGTCCATTGCATTAAAAATTTTAAGTTTAGAATAGGAAGCCAATTGTATGGATTACAATTTACAATCATATATCTTGTTCCATATTACTTTTATATGCAGCCAACTTCCATTTATTTAAATGTATTTGTTATTTAAATATTTTTTTACTGCAAGATATGGGCCACAGTTTTAAGAACAACGGTGATATTCAAAAGTAATGAATCAGCATCGAAAAGATATGAAAAATCTATCACTGATATCATTTAAAAGTGCATTCTTTACAGTGTCAATACTTTCAACATCTTTTAAACTGATAATGCAAAATTTCGCTTTTAAATCTATTTCGTTGCTATTACAATCACCATGAAATTATACTTGTCATTAATATTTTATTAGAACACAGTTGATATTAAACATATGTTGCAGAAAGTTGTTAAAAGTCTTCTAACTGTTAACATGTACATTCTGGTATCACCATACGTGATGCACTTTTCTGTAAGCATTTTTAGCATTAAAATCTTTTGGACACCTGTAAAATATGAACCGTCAAATATTTTTAACAAATTAGTTTTCTGTATTAAGGTTACGAATCATGTATATTGTTAGTGAAAAAAAATGATGAATTTCAATAATAAACATTTTCATTACATAAAGACTAAAAATCATTTTATCAGTGAACATAAAAGTCGTGCTAAACGGAATTTCATGTTACCTACACTTATTATCTAATTCCTTTTTGTCTGTGTTGTTTATTTCATCTTTCTCTCTTTTTTTTAAATGCATGTTAACAGTAGAAGACTAGCAATATTTTTATTAACATTACATTTTATCCTGTAAACGAAAGTATTTAAAAATTTATTGTGAGTTTTGAAATTTCAAAACAGTTTTTAAAATATTTATTGGACAAAAAAGTTATAATAAATTCATTCTTTCACAGCCTTTTGTACTGCTAACTGTATTATTTAATGATTGGAGAAAATCGACGAGAAAATATTAAGTATAATTAGTTCCTTGAACATACTTATCTTTAGCGTAAACATAATTTTTATCATTAAGATGAAAATCTTGTTGATATATCATCGCGTTACATGTTCTGTTCCCTTCTAATGCTATTTTAGCAGTGATAAAGATATGTGTGAGGAGTGCGTGCAAGAAACTCATGCGAGAGATCTGTATAATGTTAATCCTTATACAGTTATTAATTTAGTAGGAACTAGATTGAATATTTACGAGATATCTTCTTTTAGGTTGCATCAAATCATTTATATATTTTTTACTGTAAGATAGTAGAAAACAGCTGTGTTATGAAGCGGCTGACATTTTTTTTTTATAACAAACTTTTAGACATTTTATGTTTAATAAATACTTGTACAAAATGTTAGAAAACTATTTTTATTAAACCGTGTGTGTGTCTCAGTTGAATACCTGCTGTAAACAAATGCATTGTATATACATTTAATATAGTAAAAATGTTACATTTCATATTGTACACGATGTTCAAAAATATCTAGCGCAGAATTAGACTAATTAATGTGACACCATATCCATCGACAAGATATATTAATTTTCATTTTGCATATGTTTCTTCATTTAGTCGAATTATGCGCTAGGTTTTTAAAATAATTAATATATATATATAAAACATGATTAAAGCTTTTATATAATCTTAATGTCATTTGTTGTGTAACATACAAATATGAACAAAATTACCTACATTTTTTAATATCTCTGGAATGAGTAGAAAGTTATATAAAATATATGTGTACATTACAATGTTTTCGTTTGGTTATTTATATTTAGTTAACGATAAATTGAAGAGTAGGATAAATAGAGACGGAAACAATAGATTTCATTGGTTTAGCATAACATTGTTATATAACATCAACGATTGTTATATGACATTTCGTATAGAAATACACTTTAACTTAATAAAGTTTCACCATCTTCAGATGTGAACATTATGTACAGTCTTTTGCTTAATTCGGGGCCTACTTTTCGCGATGTTGTGAGAGGCCCGACCGCTCTTCTTATCTGTAAAACATTAGACATATGGTTGTGAAATTTAAGTCGAAATATCCTAATAAAATACTTCATTTTTATAAATTTTAAACGTATTTATATATGTAATCTTCTCCATGCCTGATGACTTTAAATGTTACATACATGCGGAATTTGAGCAAAATTATTATGTTTTATTTGTCCGAATATTAATTAGTAAATTAAAAGACAACTGAAATTTATATCTTACTGGAATATCCTTCAGCAGGTTCATTCCTTCTGTTCGTGTGCAATTATTGTAGGTCTGAAATCAAACAGAATACAGCAAAGTTATACTCGTTAACTTACGTTTAAACGCTTATGTAATGCTTACTTCCATCAAATCTGCAGGGCATCGATATACGGAGCATATTGCTTCTGCGATTTCGAGACTGCTCAAATTAAATTGGCAAAGTTGCTGTTGCCATAATCTCTTCAATCCATTCCCATCTTTATCCACACGCACGGAATTTCTATTATCTCCCATTACATACCAATCAAATTTGCTAGTTAAACTTTTATTCTTCTCTGCCTTAAATGGAATCTCTGCTATAGCTTTGGTACATTGGTATATCATTAACGACAATTCTTCGGATGTATTTATCAATCTACTACTACACTTGGTAATTATTTGAATCTCATTCAGACAAGATTCAAGCTGTTGCTTTGATATTTCTGGATGATTTTTTAACTCGCAGCTGTTTTTACGTTTAGTTTTCTGTGTTTTTTCTCCATTTTTACCTGAGTTCTTTGATTGTTTTCTACATGCAAAATAGTCTCCTATACCATAGATAACTAACATCATATCATAATTTGGTAGAGTGGCTTTGATACTGGATATAGTTGTACAAAAGCTGCCATCTGCTACTTTCATTACCCCTTCATCCCAGTTCCATATAATTAATATTTGTTTAACATTTTCAGTATCTGTTACTGTACGTATTTCATTCGCTTCGTCGACATAACTATTTTCGATACTTCTTTTCCATGCAATGCTATTTGGAATTAATTCTTCCCTAATACTGTACCTTACGCTAGCATCCAATAATGTAGTTATAATTTCATTTTTACAGCTAAACTGTTCAATACCTTTGTCCAGAACAACTTCTATAAATTTCATGCATTCCCCAGGTTTAATATTTTTGGAGTTTTTCGATGCTATCGCTTTCAGTGCCCTGTCTCTAGCTAATTGTTCCTGCCTTTTCAATTTTTCCTCTGTTAATTGACTCTTAGGTTTCTTCTTGTTACCTTTTTCAACTTGTGTTGCTTTTTTTCCTCTGTCTTCTCCGATGGTCCCTATAGCAGGTTCGGGAGAAACGGATGTACTACGAGAAGATGCTTGAACATTTTGTCTTTTCGTCTGGATGTTCGTTGTATCTGCAGATAACGATGATGAGCAGATTCTATTTGATTTAAAGGGACTAACGTTAGGTACACGATTCTTATAGGAACAATCATCTGCTTCAAGCAGTTCTACATCTGCAACATGGTGAAATTGTACTTCAGGAAATTCGTAGTCGTCCTCGTCTATATTCGCGACTTTATCATTCGAAATAGAAGTAATAGATACGTCCGAATCACTGAGTACGACGACGTCTGCCATTTTATTAAAATAATTTATAAAATTCTCAAATACAGCAACCAAAATTCACACACATATGTATATATTAGTGTATCATAAAGAATTCAAGAAAAAGATTTTCGAAGATACTTTAGCCACATTAAGCTCAGTGATGGTATTTATCTGACCAGACTTTGAAAACGAAAATAATTCTTCCTATTATCTTTTTATTCGATGCATTTCGATTCTCTGTAAACAAAACATTCTCATTTGAATCGAAAGCACCCATCTTTGAAATAGTAATGCATAGAGAATAGAATTTATAGAGTCATAAGCACATATAAAGCGAAATAATAAAGGATCCAAAATGATTAATTTAAAAATTGAAGAAATAAAAAGTTTATAAAGAAATCTATACTTATTGAGGGCGCAGATGCCCCAATAGCCAAAAATCCAGTTGCTGACGTCGGTCTGTGCGCGCAGTTGTAACTTGTTTTGCTGTCCGTAACGTCCCAGACAGCACACCGGCTCGATTTGGGCCTGATTTTTATGCGCGCAATGGCCCGGAAATAGCCAGGCATGGGCTCGAGCCCACAGCCTGCCGGCCGTGCCAGATTTCAGCCCATTTACAAGATTGCAAGGGTGCGGCATTTGCGTTCTCATTTCGTGATAATACAAACATGGGTTTTTTCAGTAGTCAAAACGCCAGATAAAGATCAATCTAGGCAGCAAACGCCCTCAAAAATCTTATTTAAGACAGATTTAATAACAGTAAAGTGGGTTCTGTTTCCTGCTAAAGATGGTGTAGGTTCTGTTCCATGCTAAAGATGATGTAGGAGCTGTTCCAGGCTAAACATGATGTGGAGAGAGAAGATGTCGCGAGAAAAGTTGGGCTCAATCGAAGCACTGATTGGCCACATTACCCAGACAGCACACCGGCTCGATTTCAGCCTGCTTTTTATGCGCGCCATGGCCCGGAAATAGCCAGGCATGGGCTCGCCTGACGGCCGTGCCAGATTTCAGCTAGATTTCAGCCCATTTACAAGATTGCAAGGGTGCGGCATTTGCGTTCTCATTTCGTGATAATACAAACAAGGGGTTTTTCAGTAGTCAAAAACGCCAGATAAAAGATCAATCTAGGCAGCAAACACCCTCAAAAGTCTTTTTTTTTCCTATACGAGGCGTAATTTGCATTATATATGTTATGAAAATAGCTACATGCGCAGTTGTATGCTTCCGTATGATGCAAATTACGACTCGTAAATGTAAAAATAGGAGTTTCGAGGGCGATCACGGCCTAGATTGATCTTTTATCTAGCGTTATTGACTACTGAAATATCAAATTTTTGTATTATTAAGAAATGAGAACGTGAATCCCGCACCCTTGCAATCCTCATTTCCACGCGACCCGCACTGTGACGCGCATGCGCGAGAAAAGTTGGGCTCAATCGAAGCACTGATTGGCCACATTAGACTCTGGCTGAAATCTAGCTGAAATCTGGCACGGCCGTCAGGCTGTGGGCTCGAGCCCATGCCTGGCTATTTGCGGGCCATTGCGCGCATAAGAAGCAGGCACGGATCCAACGGAATCAGCCTCGAGCCGATCCAAGCATTGTGTTAGGTAGTAACCTGCCGGTCACGGGCCTCGGGAGGTTTGGGCCGGCGGTGGGCTCGGGCAGGCTGTGCTGTCTGGGTAGTGTCGGGAGGTTTGGTCCGGTGGTGGGCTCGGGCAGGCTGTGCTGTCTGAGGTCCGTTGGACCAGGGCTTTGGACATGGGCATGGGCAGAACGAAGTCAGTATGCTGGCGGCTAAACCCTGAATCTGCCTCTGTTTAAGAGGGCAGCACGATCGCACTGAATGTCATTTTACAGAGCAGCATCTGGCAGCACCGCCGGTGAGGTTAGGTCGCACTAATGTGGCAGATGTCGACGAAGTAACCTTTTATTGTACCAAATATACAGCACTCGTCCTTTTTACTGATAATTCGAAATACCGATTTTTGAATGCAGAAAAGTTTGGAAATTCGTACAATGTCTGTGGAGAAGACGTTAGAGCCCTTGGTTCTACAAGTTACCACGCTTGTGAACACAAAGGGCCCCAGCAAGAAGAAGAAAGGGAAGTCAAAGAGAGCTAGTGCTCTCGTAGGAACTGTGGAGAAGGCTACTAGTAATTTTATCGAAAAAGGTGAACAAATCGCTTATGAGAATCCAGATATCACTGCTGAGATGTTAAGCGCTGTCGAAGAAGTCAAGAAGACTGGTGCGGCAATGAGCATTGCTGCTAGGTATCATTTTCATTCTTTTTTCTCATTCCTGTAGCATGCACATGTTTTTAACTATATATTCGTATTTTTGCAAATCTAAACAGGGAATTCTCCGAAGATCCTTGCTCCTCATTGAAGAGAGGCAACATGGTCCGTGCTGCGAGAAATCTTTTATCCGCAGTGACCCGTTTACTTATTCTAACGGATATGGTGGACGTACATTTGTTGCTGAAGTCCTTGCACGTGGTGGAGGACGATTTACAGAAGCTGAAGAATGCATCCTCGCAAGGAGAACTGTTAGAGAACATCAAACAATTTGGAAGAAACGCATCGGAGCTAATGAACCAAGCAGCGAAGCGTCAGCAAGAGCTGAAAGATCCTCAGTCGAGAGACGACTTGGCTGCAGCCAGAGCCGTGCTTAAGAAGCACTCCACTATGCTTCTCACTGCCTCCAAAGTATACGTTCGACATCCTGAGCTAGCTGCGGCGAAAGCGAATCGCGATTACGTTTTGAAGCAAGTATGCGAAGCTGTGAATACCATCAACGATGTCGCGCAAGGAAAGACTCCTCTCGATAGTCAACATCTTTACGAAGGACCCGGCGAACTGGCTGCCGCATTAGATGACTTTGACGAGAGAATGGTCATGTCTCCGCTAGCGTACAACGAAGTATGCACAAGACCCAGCCTCGAGGAAAGACTAGAGAGCATTATCAGCGGCGCCGCACTGATGGCAGACTCCTCGTGTACCAGAGACGAACGTAGAGAACGCATCGTTGCCGAATGCAACGCGGTTAGGCAAGCCTTGCAAGATTTGCTCAGCGAATATATGAATAATGTAAGTATTTCGGGAATTCCTTTAATAATTCATACAAAAATGAAATGGTTGTTAGGGGTGTGTAAGAACTGGTTGTTTATTTTAATTTCTCTATGATTTCTCTTGATTTGTTTTGATTTGTCATTCGTCGGATACATTCTTGCATACTCTACATTTCGCAGTTGTATTTACAAACCAGTTTAAAATGATTTATCTGTATTTTAATATGTTTATTCTACTCATTTATTCTCTATTTTGACGACCGCAGTTACAGCTCGCTCTGGGTGGGAAACGGGTAAATATGAAAAAACCTTGTGTTCCGGCACTCTCCTTGCATACAATCTATAAATCAAGCAAAATACATTAATTGCTGAACACTGTACTAGCTCTCGCATACAATAATGCTCCTACTCTCCTGCAATGTCTTACTACAAGCACTAATTTGATCGTACTTAACAGTGGAGTGTCTATAAAATTTACTCTTATTTGCACAACTGTAAATATGACATACTTACACGATATATATAATATAGTTTCCAGTTGATAGAAATGAAGAAGTATAATAGAGTAGATGCATAGTGCATATTGCTGACGTAACTTGAGACTTATTAAACTTAGACAGACCGTACCTAGCCATTCCAATCGAAGTAAACGTGTAGTTTGAACTGATTTCAAGTCGATCATAAATTCCAACACGCATTTACTTATTTTTTAACATAACGATATTATTTTATTATGTGAGAGTTTGCATCAATTTTATGATTTCACCCATTGTTTTTTAGATTTGCTTGTGTACATAGCTTTTTTCTTAATGATTTGATATTAAACTAGAGGGCTATTGTTGCTCGCTCGCTTCGCTCGCTCGCGAGTAGGGTTGTTGTTGCTCGCTCGCTTCGCGAGCTCGCGGGCAGGACTGCTCTTGCGAGAATGTTAGTGGTATGCATGGCTAGTAGGGCCCACAGCTATTAATGTCTTTCATTTTGTGTGTGACTCTCCACGAGCCACACAAAGAACTTCCCGATTCGTTAGTTGCTGTATATTATTATTATTATTTATTAAGTGTACGTTTTAAGAAGATTATACGTTTTCAGGGAAATTCAATAGTTTTCTACTTATCAAAATGTTTGCTATATGGCGTCGCATTAAAGCAATATCGTATGCTCGTTGCTCGCTTGGTTCCTTGTTATAGCATACTAATATTGCAAAATAAATTGTCTTAATTAGTTTTTCGCAAACGATACAACTCATCATTATCCGGGTTTGCAGTATTGATCTTGGTTTTCTTCGATACTATTAATTTAAATTTTCTCAAAATATATAAACCGCTCAATTTTGAAACTCTGCTCAGTGCTACATACAACATTTGTAAAGTTCGTATTTCTGATGTTTTAAAATCCATACATACTTTCTCGTATGTTTGTCCCTGACTTTTATGAATCGTAATCGCTTTAGCAGGAACCACTGGGAATTGACTACGTGTGATTTGTCATTTTTCTTCTCTCGAAATATTTACTTGATTCGATATTTTTTTATTATTGTTGTTAAATTTTGATTTATATTTGCATTTTTCATATAATCACGATAACGAGTTCTTACTTTCACTCCTACTATGGCCAATTGAAAATCTAACCACAATATAGACGGAATTTTAGTATTTTCTTGAAAAGTAATAAATTTTAATATTCCGCATGCTCCATTAACCAATCCGTCTTCAACATCAATGTTATTAATTATCATATATTTTATATTAATTTTCAATTTAATCTCAGTTAACAATTCGTTTTGAACTGATTGTTTATTTAAAGATTGTAATATAAATGTTTTTGTACTTTCATCGATATTCTTTGAAAATGTATTCTCGGCGATGATTAACTCACTCTTGCATTGGAATAATTTTCGATTATTGTAAGCGGTTACATTAGCATTAGTTGCATAATTGGAAAAAAATTTTTTTTTTTAATTTTGTAAAAAAATTTTTTTTAATTTTATAAAAAAAAGTTTTTTTTTAAATATGTCTAAATATATATATATATATAGTTACGTTTACTTCTTCGGTGGATACGCCTTTCGTATAAATTGCAATGTTTAATCAACTCCTTTCGAAAAAAACTAAAAAACTACTTGACCAAAATGGACCAAAATCTAATCAGCTCTAAGTAACAGCGGGGCACATCGATTGCACCATTCATCATTCTGATCGCGTTGTTACTTTTTCAGAAAACGTTAACGAAAAATTTGATAACATACAAACGGCCATACGCACGCACGCGCGCGCGCGCGCGCGCGCACACACACACACACACACACACACACACACACGCGCGAACATTTTGCTGAAAATAGTCTAAAATGACTCCAATGACCACGAAACGTGAAGATCTGCTAAAAAATCGATTTTCGATTTTCGGGGTAATTACAATAACTTCCCTATGAAATCGGGAAGTTAATTAATTGAGAACTACTTTCGATTAAACATACTAAATAACATAATCTCTGATAATCATATTAATTAAAATATTTCCATACGTTGCACTCTAATAATTATAATCATCTAGTAAAACAATAGCATAGATTTTATTTGGATGCCCGCATTGTGTTAATCTTTATGCATCATTGATTATAATTCAAATATAATTTAACAGATGGGCGTCAAAGAACAATCCGAAGGTTTGGAGAGGGCAATTGATCACATGTGCAGGAAAACACGGGATCTTCGTAGGCAATTAAGAAAGGCCGTAGTAGACCATGTATCGGACAGCTTTTTAGAAACAAGCGTGCCCTTGCTGGTTCTGATCGAAGCTGCGAGGAACGGTCGGGACAAAGAAGTCGAGGAATACGCGCTTGTCTTCACAGAACATGCGAATAAATTAGTAGAGGTAAATGTTTACTCAGCAATCAATATCCTTGCGCATTGCCAAAGTGTTGCAAGAAACTGGAGAGCCAGGAATTCAGGAATTCCTTTGTTTTTTAAATAATTCTAGATCAGTGATCGGCAACGGCAGTGTCTTTTCAGCCCGATTTCGACTCGCTACACTTCCTTTCGTCTCGCTCCCCGTGACGGCCCTAGTCCTCGAGGCAGCTCAGGCGCGTACACTATCCCAGACCGTATGAACTGCGCGTGGCGCATTAGGGCGACACCCGTATCAATTCTCAGGTTCTCTCAGGTTCTCAGTTAGGTACGCGCGCCTGAGCTGCCTCGAGTACTAGGGTCGTCACGGGGCGCGAGACGAAAGGAAGCGTAGCGAGCCGAAATCGGGCTGAAAAAACACTGCCGTTGCCGACCACTGTTCTAGATGGTAAAAATTAATGTGTCGATACTCTCCAATTCTTTTAAGCCTTTTACAGTAAATGCTCGTTCGTTGTGAAAAGGCCTGGGAGTTGAGTTCACAACGAGCGAATAGGGAAGCTATTTTTGATTTATGACTGCGTCTAGACACACGCCGAGCGCGCCGAGCGAGACTTCAATAGAGAGCCGAACACAGAGAAGGACAGAGTGAAATACGGATCGCGTGACCGAAGCGTGCCGCCGTCGCCGGCACAGTTTAAAGGCCCATGAGTTCTCACAATGTATGTAATGGCAATGATGGAATTGTTAATTTTCCATTAGGCTTATGAGACTTTCACTAATTCATTTCTGGCATTTTTCTGATTAAAATGATACCAAACACGATATAATTTGTCCTATATTTACTCTACATATGAAGCATAATTAATAATATATCATACATTTAACACATACTATATATAGCATATGTTTAAATAAACAACTTAACATCTTGAAAATATGTTCTTAGCATCGAATTGGTATTTTAAACGTTACAGTTTCTCTTTCTTTTCACTTGCTATCCTCTTCCATGCCCTACAGTACTTCGTAACCATTTAATGAAACCATTAAATAAAGTTGAAATTACATTATCGTGTTTGGTATCATTTTAATCAGAAAAATGCTAGAAATAAGTTAGTGAAAGTCCCATAAAAACCTAATTGAAATTAAGAAGTTTGAGTACTCGATTCACTCGAGTCAACGTTGTGGTGTTCACACCGATATACTCGAGCCAACATCAATCGTTGCCGCCGTGCGGAGCGACTCGGCCGACTCGGCGTTGACAGGCAGTGGAGTGGGTAGGCACGTCGCAACGACCGCATAGACGATTTTTCACAACGAACGAGCATTTACTGTACTGTTTCAAATCCGCAGTCTATTTATGAGTAAATTTCGATGGTACGGTTAATAGGCCGGGCCGAAAAACACCAAAGTAAGTGTGGCGTTTGGCCCTAGTGCGGGAAAGTTGCGTCTTGGGGTCAACAAGAACTGTGCAAAAGCTGAGCCCTGTGAGTTGATATCTTCTGTTCCGGCAAGAGCCTTGAACATTCGAAAATTTAATTAAACGGTATAAAATGACTTATAAGTGAATGATCGAGGATATTCTCAACCAAATTCGATAGGCTTTGGATATGTTATGGCGCATAAAAAGCTATTACACCCGTATTTTTTATTATCGGCTTATCTGAAGTTTAAGGGTTGAAACTACCCCTTGAAAAATAGAGCTTGGAGAGTGCATACGTACGCATACTGGAGGCGTCATAAGTCTCCTGGAACTTAAGGTTGGCAGACTGCTCCAGTGCATCTGTCTTTTACATTTCAATGAGCTGTCTTTCAGACCAAATGACTATTCTGGTCCCGTTGGCCAAAGATTGATAAGGTGCGAAGAGGTTCCAATAGTTAAATTCAAACCTATTTACTGTGAGTTAGCTCCAATTGATCCTTCGATACTCGGCAAAGACCAAAAGTATTTACTCAGAATTGCTTCTGCCATTAAAACTGATAAGGTACCTGATGACCTCGCTAAGTCTGAACCAGCCAATGAATTCTATTAGCGCTGTTAGACCACTGCTAATAGAATTTTGAGGCTCTATGTTTGCACTCCAAGACCTAGCGCATCTGTTCGATTGCTGGTGAACTTTATTCTAAAAGTTTATACCCCATCACGGTTTCGGATAAGATGTAAATACTCCATCAAGGATGGTGCACATCATGCCTGGCACGTTATTCAGTCATCTCGCTACTTGTCAAAAAAGCACAGATTGGTGATTGATAATGTCATATCTAGGAATGCTTTCTTTGCCACATCTGAAAACATTCTCCTGGCCATGATTACAGATAAAAGAGACAGTGTAAGGAAACTTGGCATGCGCAGAGTTCTAGAAGCACGTAAACAGATTCGATCTCCTGAAATACGGAAATATAATAATACGGATAATTGTATCGTGTCTTCACCACCGGCACTTGATTATATCAACAATGAGTCCTTCAGCCAAATGATGCGGGTAGAAGTTATTCCCAAGTCTTGGGACTTTGAGGTTTTTCCATGCCACACTCAAGCAGTAGAACGCATAGTGAAACTTGTGACGGAGGCTTCAAGTCGAGTTATCGGTCATGAAGCAAGAGACGGCTTCATTCCTGCCACTCTCGAGTCTCGTCAAAAAATACCTCTATTTGAGAACAAATCCGATTATTAAAAATATATTTTTCCTTTTATAATTTTTTTTCCTGATTTTGTTTTTGAAGTCCACAACGTAGGGTTGGTTGGGATGGGCTTGGGAGGAACTCTTCGTGCAGCCACCTTCACGCGATGAGTTCTGAGTCATCTTATACTAAAGGGATGGGCAAAGGGCTGTACACAAACTGGACGGATTATTCGCACAGGCTGGCGCTTATAGCATTAATGACACAATGTTATCATTTCGTTTCTCGAAAATTTAATCGTAATCACCTTCTATTATATATGAATGGATTTAGCATTAAATGCTCCAGAATTTTTGTCTTTACAAAAACTTAAAAATTTGCGAAAGTAACGAGTCGAGGGGTAGGGCGGGAGAACAAATTTGACATTAAAAAAAAAAATGAATACATTGTTGCAAAGAGTATAAAAAACTATAAAACTTTTGTATGAAACATTTTTTCATATACCTCATATACTAGGGGTAGTTTCAACCCTTAAACTTCGAGATAAGCCGATAATAAAAAATACGTGTCTAATAGCTTTTTATGCGCCATAAAATATCCAAAGCCTATCGAATTCGGTTGAGAATATCCTCGATCATTCACTTGTAAGTCACTTTATACCGTTTCACTGAATTTTCGAGATTTCAAGGCTCTTGCCGGAACAGAAGATATCAACTCACAGGGCTCAGCTTTCGCATAGTTCTTATTAACCCCAAGAGGCAGCTTTCCCGCACTAGGGCCAAACGCCACACTTACTTTGGTGTTTTTCGGCCCGACCTAACAGTTAAGGAAACCTGCATAATCAACTTTTGATGTTATCGATGAATGTTTCATTCATGCAATCAGGTCGCCAATCTGGTGTGCAGTATGTCCGGCAACGAGGACGGCGTAAAGATGGTTCACTATGCTGCAGCACAAATTAGTAATTTGTGCCCTCAAGTAATTAATGCGGCCATGGTATTGGCGGCTCGTAACAGGTCCAAAGTAGCTTTGGACAACATGGAAGTGTTCCGGCAGGCGTGGGAAAATCAAGTGAGAGTATTAACGGAAGCGGTCGATGATATTACCACGATCGATGATTTCTTGGCCGTGTCTGAGAATCATATCCTAGAGGACGTGAACAAATGCGTGCTGGCATTGCAAGAAGGCGATGCAGATACCTTAGACAGAACCGCGGGCGCGATCCGCGGCCGATCGGCTAGGGTCTGTAACGTTGTCCAAGCCGAGATGGACAACTACGAGCCTTGTATCTATACCAAACGGGTTTTAGAGGCTGTGAAAGTTCTGAGGGAACAAGTAATGCCGAAATTCGCACAGCGAGTAGAAATCGCGGTAGATGCTTTGGGTAGTAATCCTGCTAAAGAGGTGGATGAGAATGACTTTATAGACGCTTCAAGATTAGTTTACGACGGAGTCCGTGAAATTAGACGCGCTGTATTGATGAATAGAGTAAGAACACCTCAAGTTTCAGACCAAGGCTCGGAACTAACACGCCTGGGGATGAAATCGCAGAACAGCTACGCTTGCAATAATATTCGTATGGTCTTAAAAAGACAACTTTTTATATGTAGGTAGCTGTTCAGCAGTTTCACTTGTCCGTGTAATCCTAGCTTTCAGTTTTAAACAGAGACTTGTTCGTCGCGTCGGTCTGACATAATTTTTCTTTTAGGCGGACGAAGATTTAGATCCCGAGGATGTCGAGCTCGATGAACACTATACATTAGAAACCCGTAGCAAATCGAGCGCTCAAACCGGCGAGCACGGCGTCGACGAGTATCCAGAAATCAGTGGCATAACAACTGCGCGCGAAGCCATGCGCAAGATGCCGGAGGAAGATAAGCAGAAGATCTTGCAACAGGTGGAGTTCTTTAAGAGCGAGAAGTTGAAGTTCGATAAAGAGGTTGCAAAATGGGACGATGCTGGAAATGATATCATCGTTCTGGCAAAGCACATGTGTATGATCATGATGGAGATGACTGATTTCACCAGAGGTCGTGGACCACTGAAAACTACTATGGACGTGATCAACGCGGCCAAAAAGATTTCCGAAGCTGGAACGAAATTGGATAAATTAACTAGACAAATTGCGGATCAATGCCCGGAGAGTTCTACCAAGAAGGACCTCCTAGCGTATTTGCAGCGTATAGCATTGTATTGTCATCAAATGAATATAACTAGTAAAGTTAAAGCAGATGTACAAAACATTAGCGGGGAATTGATCGTGTCCGGATTGGATAGCGCGACTTCTCTCATCCAGGCAGCAAAGAACTTGATGAACGCGGTGGTTCTTACTGTTAAGGCTTCGTATGTTGCGTCAACAAAGTATCCTCGACAATCTACGGTAACTGTGAGTATCGTTGATATATATCTGTAGTGGGTGGGCAAAAGAGACTAAGGCAAATTTTCATAATAAAGATGTAAATGTAAAAATACTCTTTGGCTCGTCCACTGGAGATATTGTAATCAATTTCATTGTAATAATATATACACGGTAGATTTTCCCATACAACTAACATTAATACTCAACTTGTTTACTAACTAACAATTGGATTACACAGTATGCGAGTATTTCTGTAGCTATGCTGAGCATCGATTGTTTGCATTTTTCGCTAATCGTTTATTGATTTTCTGTTCGCGCTTAGTCACCGATCGTTGTGTGGAAAATGAAAGCACCGGAGAAGAAACCGCTGGTACGACCCGAGAGACCAGAAGAAGTTAGAGCCAAAGTACGTAAGGGTTCGCAGAAAAAAGTGCAAAATCCGATACATGCACTCTCAGAATTTCAGAGCCCTACGGAAAGCGTTTGAACGCTCATGTGTAAGTAATTTAATAAAAATAAAATATGTTCGGGCTCAACCGTCCCGGCTGCGCCCGACAATAACTCGGGAGCGTCGTCCGAAAGGACCTCCACGGTTTTCAAAGAAACGCGCGTGCCCGCAAATCGGTCGTTCGCACGGGGCGTATACAATTCGAAATCGCAACTCGTTACCGAATCGCTCGGCAACGTGTTCCCCGTGACAACCCTTCCCGCGCCAGGAAGGCAATGATATATATACCCCCTGCGCACCGATGCGCGAGAAGTTGAAAGTAGATCACGAAGCGAGCTAAGACACCTTTCGAGTTACACAGTCCGAGTATTTTACAACCGACTTTTCGCACCCTCGTAATCGCGATCCCGTGACTCGATTACCGCCACGAGCGAGTTCACGCCCTGTATATAGAGTTATTGTAAAATGTTATTGTAAAGAGTTATTGTAAATAGTTGTGTTGCGTAACAGTTATCCATAATTCTCTCGTGTTCGCCCCATCGTCCTCACCGGCAGTCCCGTCCCGTAAAAGACGGAATAAAATCTATAGACAGCATCACCTTTGGAGAGCGATGCGAGCAAGATGTTTTATTTTCTACCGAATACAACGTTCAAAAACTTAATATCTGCATTTAGTAACGATTTCTTGTGTATCCTGAAATATAGACACTCTTTCTGCAAAACGATAGAAAGTTAGAAAGTTAAAAGACGGAATTAAGTGTTACTAAAAACATATTTTAAATATCATCAGTGTACAATCATATTATAGCTATAGTATTGATATAGTTGTAACACCTGGTAGTAAAGGAGCAATTGAGAAAGATTTTAAATGATAAGATATAAAGAAGAATTGATTTCGCGTTTGAAATTGTGATAGAAATGGAAAATATTCTGAACGGATATATAATGAAACTATTTGAAAAGAAAATATTTTGTGTAAAGTAAATGGTAATATTCTTTAATATTCTTTGTAATTATTGATCGATGAACGTTTAGAAAAGCAAGAACATTATAATGACCATGTCAATTTTCAGATGGAACTTAATTAGATCCCAACAAAATTAACCTCTTTTTATAGAATATATATGAAATTTAGATTTGAATTGTTATACATACAAACTAATAAGTGTCAACTATATTTTATAGGATATATAAGAGATTTGATGATACATCGTTTGATAATATTCATATTGATTAGAACGTGTTTTAATCACTATGAAGTACGTATGGGTATTTAAGTAAATAATACCTTATTTAAATAAGACGTTTACAATGTTTTACTACTCGTAAATCGATAATGATTACGAACATATTTTTTTGCAAGAGAAGACTTCCATGCAAAATGTGACTCTAATATCGACAATAGCAATAAGTATCGAAGGGATGCCAATTTTTTCATTATCATGTGTACAATTAATATACAAATATAAATTTTTTATTATATACATCAATTTTTATTAGATTTTTACTAAATAATATTGAGCGATGAGTGGTTAAGGATATCTGCATGACAGCTTATCAAAGACCTCATATTCTATAGTATTATGTTGCAATATTGAAGAAGCATACTTATGCATACGTGAACAGAAATGTTGAAAACAAATTTGATTTTTTCGCCTTGTCTTTTTTAACTATTTAACCATTAATACACTTTATTATACATATCCGAGAGACGAATACCTCTTAACGACAGAGTGACTATCTTTTGGAGTATTTAAATGTCTTTAAACCTTTGAGAATTTAATATAAAGGTTGTTGCTTCAAGTAATTTTAAGAATAATCATAGGCCTTGAAGTTTACTAATATGTTACACTAATGTCGGTTTCTTATTGTAATGTATTCTTTGACAATAATATTGCTGCATACTTTGTTATGCTTTTATAGAAAAGTCAGCTAAGGTACAGGTCTTAACATCTTTCAAACTAAAATTACATTAACAATTCCAACCGATTCATTTACAAGCCTAATTGGATCTACTTGTATGCAAAAAGAACGTTATTTTTTTAACGTGTTCTAAAACTGTACAGCTCTAGCTATATCAACTCATTTTGCATATAGTTTGTTCGACATATTCTCTTGAGTCGACAAATACGAGAAATTATTTAAATGCAAAATTATGACGTTATCGAATATTTTGTTGTGCTTTCATGGAAGGAATAATATTTCAATTTCAAGGAAAAAATAGTTTCTATCGAGAAGACTTACAGAAAAGCAATAAGAAGTAAAACAGTATTGCATTGGAATAAAGAGACTGCAGAACAAAGTATTTAACAATTGTATATAAGTAAATACGAGTACACATTTTCGAGAAAATCTTGTTTAGAATGATTTTGTAACAAACATAGCCGATAAGATGTAATATTGTAAAAAAACTGATACCAATTTCATACTTTTAATAATCACTGTGTAGTCGTGCATAATCATTCATTTACTAACAATTTAGTTTCTTTTTCTTTTAATTATTAGCTTTACGTTGAACGTTCTTGCGTTATGTTGATCGAAACTAATAGTTACCAACGTGTTTTGCAGTAAAATTTGCATCTCTATGAAAATATATAAATATATGTTGTATATACGAGTATTTAACAGTAACATATAATTGCACTCAACATAAGTACGTCAAAGCGTTTGCAGAAAGTGTGAAATTTTGCAATTTTGCAGGTTGTTTCACTACGAGATATGTATTGGTATCAATTTTTTACTTTTGTAAGACAAACACTAATTCATATAGAAATAATTATAAGATTAAATTGTAGTTACTGATATGCTGCCAAATATAAGGTGATGCTTTTAACAAATATAATATATTTTCTTTGTATATCACTCGTTATTATCATTCGTTTAATCGTCATCGCTACAATTGAGTGCCGTGATAGCGTATAAACAATAAAATAATAAAAAAGGAGAGAGGAGATGTGAAAGTTTTAGAAAAAATATACAATGCACACATCTGTATTTTATATGCTTCATTTACATACTAAATGATACAGAAATAATGATACGAGATGAGAATCGCAAATGCAAGTATTTAATGGCAATGGTACAATATAGTAATTCAAACTCACTTAAAAAATAGAAGTATTCTTAATCCATCGTGCATTGTTCTCGCAAATGGCGAAAAAGATTATCTTATCGTTTGGATTAAATTCTTCTCTATTTTTTTGTGTATTTTAAATTTTGTACTTTTTTATCTTCCAACGTAAAAGTTGAAATTATGAATATACTGCACAACCACATAAATAATTGATTTAAAATAAAAACACATTATTCGAGTCCTTTCCATCTAAATATTACAAAGTATTTTTATATATCTATATATTAACAAATTCTTTTTGACAATTTCATTATTTGTTTTGTTCTTTTTTTTCTTTCAATATACATAATTATGTAAGGGACAATTGCAGTTACTTATTTAGTAAAACCTAGATAACTATTATTATTATTATATTATATTACTAAATAAATACAGGTACCATTAAAATAAATCATTTAGAAAATTGATTCTTATCTTGAAATATTATTCAACTTTGCGACAATCTGAGTACATGAGAATTCAAAGTTGTATGCAACAAGGCGTTTATGTACTGATTACATTGTAACCAGACAAATTTACTATAGTTTCCGTTTTTTTCTTTTTCTACTGCTAGAAAACAGTTTCGTACTGTGATACACGAGACATGCTATTAAAAATATTAATAATATGATTTAAATATTGCATGTCATTCGAATTGACAGATCCAATGACTACATGATACGTGTTAATACAACTATTATTATATGCTCCGTATTAGGACATTTTTTTCATGATTTTATTGCAAAAAAGTATAAGCATACAAACTAAGTAGCTGCTTTTAATTAGCATAATATGCCGTGTCATCGATAATATGTAATGAATCGATAATCATTAATTAAGTTTTTTCGATTTGGATAAGCAAATGGTTCTAAATCTAGAAAACAGTCTCTCTCTGTGCTAAGTTAAATGTGCCAAATGAAGAAGTAGCTTGAATTTCAAGTGAACTGTTTTACATAATCGATGTATTATAAGTATTCGTAACGTACACCGTTACAAACTACATGTACAATTCTTTTTCAATAATTTTTCTTGGTTTTTACAAGGAGGTGTCACAAATTAATATACCATACACGTATGAAAAAAAGAGATTTGAAAGCAAGATAATACGAAGCTTTTATGAAATCAGTAAAATGTCTTAACTGTGAATAATATATTTGATAAATCTATTTAATTTTCTTTATAATCACAGTTTTTGCGTTCGTACTAAAGTATGTTGCGACTAAAATAATACAGATTTACCACATGCAATCTTACAAAATCCTGACAGTACATATATATATATATATGTATATATTTATATATATACATATCACAATGCAAAAAATGTTAATAAAATTTGTACATAAGTATGTGTTTCCAAATAATACACATAAGTGGTGAATACGTGGCAGAATAGGCTACGGACTATAGAATTTTTGTCCTTGGGAATGTTTGATTTGTTGTTAAGTTAATGCTCAAACATTTGCTAATGAATTATGTTGCAATGAAAAGTATGCTGATTTTATACCTATATATCTATCTATCTATATAATATATATATATTAAATTTTATATTATCATTTTGTATATTCACCACTTACAAGTATTCAAATATTACATTTCATATACATATTCTAATCACTTTTGAAGTATCGTTTCATAGAAATTTTTTATTACATAATTAAAGTAAGTAAACGATACGGCTCTTGATATTTCTAAGAGGAGCCATAGAAACAAGTCCTTCACAGCCTGCATAAGACTTTCATTTGAGATCTTTTAAGTCTTTCAGATGTACGCTGATAGAGGACCAAAATAACGCGACCATTGATGTTTGCTCTCACTTTTTTTTCTTCCTCTCTCGAATAAAGAAAAGAAATTACAATACAAGATCATCGTTAAAGGTTGTTCCATTATAATAAAGACATATTAAGTATGCTTCAGCAACAGAATATGCATCGGATGCAATATAGTTCTTTTAATGCAATATCTCATTTCGCCGTCTTAATGGCGAGCTGTATGTATTGTTCTTAGTTTATGTCAGTGATCCTACGGAAGGTGTATACCAGTATAAAATAAGTGTTATAAAAGGAACTCTTAGGAGAAGTGTTTCTCTAGAAACGCATACTACATTATAAAAACCTTCAGATCTTAATAAAAAGAAACATTCTGAAAGAATTAAAAAGGATATGCTTGTCTTGGATACAATAATTAATCGGGTGTACGTATGTACAACATAATTCATACAAAAGTGAATGTGATGCATACGAATCGACTAAACATTCGAGACTTCGTCGGTACATGATTTTCCCTTATATATATGCTGCCTCAATTTGTGTAAATAACATATTTCGTAAAACAAAAGTAACAAAAGGTACCTCATACTTTTTCGCGATATATAATTGTCCCCGGTTAAGCAAGAAATATAAATTGCAAATTTTGTTAACAAGTGATTTATGTATATACGTCGTGGTTAATTATACTTCCAAAAAACTATATATATGTAAAATTAAATGTTTATAATATTATGCAATATTTTTCTTTCTATAAAAATTTGAATAGCATTCTTTTTCCATATTTTTTCTTTTTTTTCAAATTTATGGTTATGCAACTGATTTCGTTAATCTTGGATTATCATATAACAGCATTACGTATTATCCACTTTGACATTCGTTATATCTTTGTACGTTTAGTCACAGTTGTTTAACTTTTAATACGTTCCAGTTAATACGACTGTGTTACTGTGGGTGGTAAATATTTAGCCATACATAAAGTCCATTTTTATTTACTTTAACGAGGGGAATGTATGGCTTCTATGATGATTCCGCAGTAACTTCTGGCGGTGTACTTACAGACGTTACTGCTGGCTTAAATGCTGGTACAAATTCAGCCGCGTTTGGATTTAATGTACTCTGCAAGTATACATTACACGAATTAGATGTAATTATACGCTTATGTAGTACTACTTAAGAAAATATCAAGGTATACCCATTCGGCAATGTCGTCTGGAAGACTTAGGCGATCGAGTTGCTGCCAAATTTCATTATCAATACTGTTTCTTTCGAGTTGCTTCTCGTCTTCCCACATTGCTTTTAAACATTCCTCCGTTAGTTCTTCCTCCATTAATTGTTGGATTACCTGCATAGATAGAAATATTTATATCGACGCATATTTACATTTCTGTCTTTTGTAAACTTCCATGCTAGCAGAACTTATAAGTATTGTACCTCTTTGTCAAATTCCTCCTCGTTTTCCATCCAGAGATACTCCGAAAAATCGGAGCTGGTCTCCGCTTCTGGCCCATCAAGATCTGGCTCAAAGTTATTTTCCATATACGCGATAATATCCGTTTCCGTGCCATAATCGCTCCCAGAGCCACTGGTCGGTATCTTCATTTTTATTTCGAATATGTCTGAAAGCACAACTACTAGTCTATATACAAATTAATTCCTCTTTATACACAAGCTATCTATATGCTGAAGCACTCAATCTCATATAGCAAAATACACCGTACTGAAAACAATATGTACGAGCAGAGAACAAATGTTGTTTTCGAAGATTAGATTATATATATATCTTTCTCATACATATATGTATACATATATTATTATAAATGATACGTATAATACAAAAACATGTAATCGGAGAAGGAATCGGTGATTTATCGACTCAACGTAACGTATCTCGTTTAAACGTACTGAAAACAATGTACAATACATACAACCTTGAACTTTTTTGTTCGTACGAAGACTTGCGGAACTGAACGTTTAAATACACGATTGCTTCGTTAACGCATATGGTAGCAGCGACTGCGAATTTACGGTTCCCGCTGTGGAGATTGCGAGATTCAGCGTCTACGATTAATTTATCGTTGGATACGCGAACGACCGAGAATTTTGAACGATCGGGTTTATCGCATCGCAGCGATCGGATACGGGTGAATGTCGCTTGACAGATCTGTGTGTCGCAGGGCAACCATTTTTAACTATCTATTTTGTAGTCACCGACGAACCGATATTCCCAAATTTTTATTCATAATCGCACCGTCTATCTATTGTTATTACGGCCGAGAATGATCTCGTTCCGATCGTGAAGCGTAAACATACCTTTTAACTACGCGTCTACGGACGACTTGCGATAGAAAACACGATTTACGCAGTTCATGGGTGAAATACGTGTCGTGCAACACAAATTAACCCTTGGAGTAATGCCGGGACGGTGCTGCCACCATGTGCAAAAAGAGCAATGCACTTTGTGCTCGAAAATGTTGATAGATATTGATTTTGATCTGTGCATTCTAATTATTAAATAATTAGCGAGTATCAAAATCTTTCCCTCTCTTAATATTCCCTAAGCATACGACTTTTCTATGTCAGGAACAAGCGTAGCAATCTTTCCGTTACATTTACATTAACGGACGATATGATAACTCGATTACAAAATAGTGTAATTATTAATTTTTTTAAAGCTGAAAGAGAGTTGGTAATTACACGTTCGCCTTCGTAGGATAATTCGACAAAGGATTTGCTGATATTCTAAGTGATTCGGCGTAGAGCAATAAAATCGAGTAGAATTATTATTAAAACAGGAAACAACGTAAACGCGTAGATTTATCGCGTATCTGATTACACGCGTATGCGCATACAATTAGAAAAGTAAAGGAAACGACAGAACAATGATGTTACTCGTAAAAGAAGAGAATAAAGGCTCCGACTTGTAGATTTCGATAAAATTTATATGTTCGTTCGAGTCCCAAGAAAATAATGAAACGGATATATGTTCATAAATAGAGTTATTTTCTGGGTATTCAAAGATCGCTCCACCAGATTTTCGGAATCGCATCGTACGTGTGGTTACAAGCATGTGCAGGCATCATTTTCTGCGTCATTTTCTGAACTTAAGAACGTGGATTGAGTCACGTAGTCATTGGTAAGAGAACTGTCGCGGTCATCGGCGTCATTCCCTACTTTCGTACTGTACCCACGAGCAAATTGGGTTTCCCCTACTCTGCTCCATCGTCAAGGGAACTGACACCTCAGTATTATGGCGGAATTCAAATATTAGGTCATCCCATAAGTCCTGTTATTTGTTGGCAGAAGACTGCATCTATTTTGTATGGGAACAAGCATAGTCTTTCTAAAAAATTCCTTACAAATTTACTGTTACATAAAATGCATGTATACAGACATACAGATCGTTATTCAATTATTCGCAGTTTCGAGCGATTAAATTAAATGAACAGCTGTTATATAGGACTAACAGAAACGTACACTGATATGTCTACAAGAACTACTACCAAAAATATGTTTAAAAAAAATTGATAAATAACGCAGTGAATAGGGTTAAGAAAGATTCGGCGTCCGAGCGTTGGGGGTAGATTCGTTTTTAGGATTGCTAGGGTGTGGGATGCGCGTCCTCATTTCTCGATAATGCAAAGATGGGATTTTTTTAGTAGTCAAAGCGCTAGATGAAAGATCAATCGTAAAATTACGTTTACGAAGCGTAATTTCTATTATTTGGCAGTATGTAAATATAGCTGTCGCAGCTTTATGAAAATAGCTACATGCGCAGCTGTATGCTCTTCCGTATAATGCAAATTACGCTGCCGAATAACACAAATTACGCTTCGTAAGCGTCAAAATAGGACTTTTAAGGGCGATTGCGGCCTAGATTGATTTTTTATCTAGCGTTTTGACTACCGAAAAACCCCATCTTTGCATTATCGAGAAATGAGAACGCGCATCCCACATCCTTGCAATCCTGGATAAACGACTCTACGAGCCGTTAAGTAGCTGACCGGAGCAATTACCTTGAAAGAAAATCAATAAGGACACGCATGTAAATGAGAGATAATTAATTTGTTCTCTGAAGGGATGCTCGTTTCAAATACGAACGCGTCCCCGCCAGATTGCAGCGACATCTGTGTCAAACGCAAGAACCTCTGTCACTACTACCGTTCTTTGTTAGCGACATCGAGTGGAGGGGATGTAGGGGCCCCACCCGGGGAAAATACACGGCAACTTGACTCGAGCAGTGTATTTACATAGAGGCGAGGGAGTGCAGCGATTGGTTGTCCCGTCGTGACGTTTATGTGTTGACGTTTCGTCAAAACAAAGCAGGCTCGGCCGGCTCGCCGAACATTTTATCACGGTGACTCGTCGCGGATGCGTCGTCTCTGTGCTGTGGCATTGTTGTTGAAAAGTGTTCGTTGACTGTTAGTAAGTGCTGCGTTCGGTTTTAGTGAGAGAGCGAGTGCCTTCGGCCATTGAGATGTCGTCCACGGTGAAATTTACCTCTGACGAGAGCCTGGGCGGTGAGTAAACTCCGTTTTCAAAAGGATCGATCCGAGCAGCTGTCAGACGAAAGCGGCCATTTCGCGGGTCTGAAGCTGACGCGTAAACAAATGCGATCTCGTTTTCTTTTCCGTCGTAGACGTTCGCACATGTACGATTCCCACTCTGCCAGAACGTTTCCTACGGTTTTTCGTATTTGCACGGCCCAACTGTTGAAACTATCGCGAAAAAGCGTGCGCGTCCTTTCGAAAATTTTGGCGCGATCATCTGTTTTTCTAACCTGACGCGAGCCGGTGGTAAAATTGTTGAATATCGCGTCGTTTACGAATGCGTGACAGGAAACGACTGGGCTGTGTCAATCGCCCGTGACCGACAGTATTTAATTCACCAAATTACGATTTATAGACGAGAACACAAGATCCCCGAAATTATCTACCCTATGTAGCTTTCATAATTTTTTGGAGCGGCAATTGCTCGGAGCCTTCGACTGTTTCATGGATTTTTACGGAAATTCGTTTTCGTGTTTAATCGCACGCGAATTAATCGGGACCTGTTGCACCGGTGAAGACGCCGATAGATTCAGAAAGGAATCGGGATATCTACATAGTTCGATCCCCGGGGAATCATTCATTTTGGTTCGCAGTCTATTGATTGGCGACATTTTACAAATTCCACGGGAACAACGTTAGTCAAGTGTGGCATTCGCCCGGTGAACGGTGCGTCAATTAATGCCGCATTGCAGAGCTTAATTTCTTTTTCCGGAACGGTATTACGATACTGTAATCTTTATGTCCGCCTGTTGTTCTCGGATTTATCTTGCCGTACCCCGATGACACTATTGTAAAACCAACATGTTTCGATAAAAGACTGAGGACAAATGTACATAGATTCGATACAGAGAGATAAGTGTTAATGGATAAAAATCGGGAAATTTTCATTTTAGCGTAAATCCTTCCGAGATTACCAACCACCTGAAAAGACACGATTGATAGGGAACGCTCTATGGCCAATAAAAATTTTATTGGAAATGCGGGGTAATAAATGAATATATAAAAACATTTGACTAGCTTTATCTTGCAGTACGTGGCTCTAGCCTGTACGTAATATTTCTGCCATGAAAAATAATACTACATATATTGGGAAACGGTTGGTCGACTGCTTACACTGCAGCACTGTTTCCGCATAGGGGAAAGACCGACGGATAAAATAGCTCTTATTTATGTTTCTTCGGCGCGGCGGCCGGGGGAATCTCGGGAATCTAAACACCCCCCATGTAACCATGGTTACGATTTTTAGAGACTCCTCACAGTCAGACGTTCACAAACATGTGAATCTCGGCGGAATCCACGCGTCACGCGTCGGCACTGCTGGAATAACTGATAACTTCATTATGTCCTATAAATAATTTCCCTCCTATAATCTTAAAACTGGCTGCGAACAGTTCCCGTTCTCCTTTCTTACAATGCGCGGTTCTGATTAATCGATCGATTTTTCACCCCTTGATATTCGTATCAATTTTTTAAATTCAGATAGAATTCTATTCTCCAGTTATCTGGCTAGCAATTAGTTCGTCGAATAATAAGAAAATGGTGGTTATAACGTTGTTGAGCAATTTTTTAAGGATGAACGCGACTCGATATTAGTTGAAAGTCTCGGCGTTGAATATGTAGCAACATTTGCGCACGAAGACGCGCGTGTTAGTAAATGCTGAGTAGATGCGAAAAAGAAATCTTTAGCTCCCCGAAGGTCTTGAATTGCTATTGTTCACGATAGTCGAAGTTGAATTCTAATAGTTGCGAGCACACATTGTTTGTTCATTAGCTCAGCGTTTATGAATTTTTTTGAACTTTTTAACTCGCGTCCAGATTACTTCCGTGAAAGCGGGATTAATATTCATGTATCAATCAATTGAAGAATGTGTTCATTGGTTTGTTGGCCCACACGACCGTGAATCGAAGCGTAACGATGACCAACAATTTTCCATTGTTCTTATCTGGTTTCGTTATTGGGAATAAATAATTGACCGCAGCTAGCAGTACGCGGCCGATACCTGTTGTGTTGCACCTGCATAACGAAAGGAAACATTGCGTCACAATAATCACTCGATAACGTCGTGGTTGGCTTCCTGACATTGATCGCGTCTCTACTCTCTCTATCTCTCTCTCTTCTAATGATTTTTCCCGAGCAGATGCAGCTGGAAAATTAACAATACTCGGAACAATCGTGAAAGTCGGACAACGGAGTCCCTGAACTTGGCCGAGTGCCACGTTTCATCGGGTCCGTGTAAATAGAACCCCTGGTTCGAGCGAACCGCGGGACAGTGACCCAATTGTTCGATCCTTAACGCCGGACCTTGCACGTGCCAATATCCTTTTCCTTTTCTCTCTGTCAGTTCCCCCTGGAACTTTCTGGAACGTCCCTAAACACAAAAACCCAATTTTATTCTTACCTTTTGCCTTACTACCGAAAAATAAGATTCCCCAGGATCTTCCTACGTCTTCTCAAAAAGATTAATCCACAACTGCAACCCAACAAACACAACACTTACATTCATAATCAATCATCCATTCTTTCAGGGTGGTTTCCCGCATCTCTTAGCCCAGCGGTAGTCTACCTTCGGATTGTAACTAGAACGGAACTAGAATCTTACTAGATTTTGGGTCGAAAATATGGGTTTGCGATTTTTCGTTTAATGTCCTTACACGAGCAAATTTTGGGCTGAGTGAGGGCTCATTCGAAAGAAGAAGGTTCACCGCATGGTGCTCTGGTCATGAGGTTAACGAGATTATGTTTATATCTAATAATATGAGTAGGGAAAAAATCGAGAAAAAATCCCGCAGACTTCAATGTATTTTTCTGTCTCTAAAAGACTTTTTTGGTTTCGCCCCAAAATCTAGTAAGATTCTAGTCCCTTTCTAGTTACAATCCGAAGGTAGACTACCGCCTTAATGAAACCTGAAAAGTTCGGAGTTACTCCTTTATTTCATCCCACTCCTACTATGTAGACAGATATTAACAAGTTTTTTGAAAATTTTCTTGTTCACATCTCGGACTCAAACTACAGGCTACAACCTGTTTGAAAAAAAAATTACTGTAACGTTGCCTCGACCCCTGTTCCCAGGGGAACTCGACGGCTCCCGAAGCAGAACTCGATCATGCTCCATCGACAGGGGTTAGCATTAATATTAAAAATCGCCCTCCCGAGGATTCAGCTGTAGGTCGCCTAATTTTATCTCCGGACGTCTGACCGGACGCGCGATACAGCGAAAGTTTATCGTTTCCTGAAGAATGCCGCTCTTCCGGGAGCGAGGGCCGTGCACCGCGCAGCTGTGATATCCGTTTATACTTACGTGACGATCCTCAGGAGCGCGCGTATTGCTGACGTCAGTCCTCGGACTGGCTGCTACTCTGAAAAAATTGATCTGAGGCCAGGATCACTAGGCAACCGCCTACCTATCTCTTCGTACGTGACTCGATTCACGGCGGCTATTGTGTACCGAGCTCGCCAGACGAGACTCAAATGTTGCACCTGCGTTTTGGCCATTAGGACAGGACAATTACCGCTGTTCCCCTTGAGGGGTCCTTTTTCTACATTCTCCTCTTTCTCCTGCAAACAGCTTTTCGCTTCACAATAAAGGTCTTTGCACACTAGACCGCACCACACTAGCAACGCACCAGCGTTTTCACTGGCGCTCACCAGTAGCGCGGCCGTTCGAACGGGGAAAAAGCCCGTTCAGACACGGCGAAAACCGCGCGATTTTTGTTTTTGATTGTTCGACCGCGCGGATGCGTGTGAACGAATCCATATACGCTAATGTAAATAAGGTCCGCGGTCAAATCGCGCGGTTGAAAACGCGCGACTTCTGCTGAGTCTGAACGAAGTTTTATAGTGGTGAGCGCCATTGAAAACGCTGGTGGGGTGCTGGTGTGGTACGGTCTAGTGTGCAAAGACCTTAAATGACTACTCGGATTACTGCTCGCTAGGTCTTACGAGGAACGATACCGGAAATTCAAAAAATTGTAAGAGCTTTTTTGCTACCCGAATTCACTTTCAAGGGGGTGAATTCGACTCTCGAAAATTTCTCTTCTGATTAACAAACTGATAAATATGTTACCAGACGATAGTCCTCGTTACAAAGAACAACCTTTTTCCTATACTTTATGCAATTTGTTTCAGTGACAAAGCAGAGTATTCTGCCTATATTTAGCAGAGATATAATTCTTGCTGATAGACAGCCTTTGATGGTTGTGTACTCTGTTATATCGTCTCCCATCACGTCTCCGGCGAGGAGAACGTTAGATTGAAGCGACGGACCGATGATAAGGGGGACACGTTTGTGTCTATTTTTAACCGTAACGCCCGTTGGCGGACCTTAATTCAATTTATTAAGGCCACCTACCCGTTGTGATTTCGTGGCACGTGACGTTTCCTGGTAATTTTCGTGCGTTCATCCCGGCGACAGTGTCCGTCCCCCCTTTATCTTCCCCTAACAGCCGATATTATCACACTGTTCGGTAGAGTCCTCGCCTCGGCTACTTCACATCAAGCGCAACTTAAACAGCCGTGAAAATAGGTCGCCGTTTGAACTCCACGTTTCGACGAACCCAGAAACAGCGTTTGCACTGGACCAATCCGCGAAATGAATAAACTTTCCTGCGGGCTGCTGAAAAGTTTCTCTATTAAAGAACGCGATCTTTTCATACTCCATGATAATTGCGACTCTGGATACGCTGCTGGAAAAGGGAGCTTCAATTTCGGTGTATCGTTCGCTAATTGGTTGCTAGGTTGTTAATTAATTGCAGGCATGGGGAACAAGGTCCTGGCCCTACGCGACCCTTCGGGGCCAAGTGACGCCAGAGTGGGAGGAGTTCTCTCTGTGATAGAAGCAATGTCGCACGGTACAATTATTCCTCTATCAATTCATATGTACGATTCTCGCGCGCTAGGAAGCCACAGCAATGGACAGATCACACAGAAATTGAAATTACAAAATTGTCACAGAAGCAAAAGCTCTATCTGTAGTAGAAGAAAGTTATATTTAACGGAGTGGGCGTGGCCTCGCTGCTCCAGCTGCTCCCAAGCCTGCTCTAGTTGGTCATCCACACGATTTTCACGCGTAAAGTCGAACACATACACAGGCGGACACTAATACGCTTATCGCGTTTCAACTTCGCAAGTATCGGGACCATAAATTTACAAGAGCCATCGCGACGGGCTATCTCGCACTTCGGAAACTAGTTTCGCTAATGCCTCTCAATCATTCATGCATTATCCGCTCCTGGGTTTGCAGGCTGCTTGATTACCGCATGGAATCATTAACTTCAGAGATGCCTGGAATTCGAGATGAGCAAAGCCCGAGTCTTTCATAAAAATTGGAGGAAGCTCGACAGTGTCTTTCGAAGAACAATTTCGATCGAAAGTTTCGGATAGGATAGTGATTTTATTCTTCTAAAGAGTAGCAAGTACATTCGGTTTCTATCTTCTGCTTCTTCCGTCTTCGTATTTTCTTTTTCGTCGCGTGAGCCGAATCCAGGGAGCCTTGATGGTGCTGGACGATGCTGGAGAGTATCACTAATTGGCGCAGCCTCTTCATGTTTATCCTGACCATTTCGCGGGTGTGCACATATGGACAATGAAGTATTTGATGCAGGTTGATGACGCTCCCCTTACAATCCAACTTCACGACCATTTTTGTAGCGTTCGAAGCCGTTTCATTCATCACCGTGTCGAATTTTCCACTAAATCTAGTCTTTGACACAAAATAAGATCGTTGAAATTTAGCGATTATAGTTTATCGCTAGACTGCGGATTTTATGCATTTATGGCAAAGATAGCTGGGTAAAATGCCAAACGATAGAAAGGTGAAGCGATAAAGAAAATTTTGATTTATTATAACCGCTCGAATGAACGGAAACGGGACTGGTAATTAACGTTGTACCTGCGTGGTAGTGGATCTTTTAAACTTCAAAGATTTGTAAGGTGTAAGGTTAATTTAGTGGTGAACGGTAAAGAGTTCCTTGACGTCAGGCGTCAAAGAACAAAACAGGATTAAAAACAACAGTCGATTACCTCGAAGGCGAATCGAGTCGAGTCGAGTCGAGTTATTTATCGTCGCGGCGATAGGTAGTCGATATACACTATACACAATGCACATTTTATGTCGTGGCGCGTGTATCGCGGCTTATCACCTCGCCGCACGCTTGATACGAGCTTTATAAAGCAGCTGGTGTTGCCAGCCAGACTTCGCTCATTACCTCCCACGGTTTTCGATAATTAAATTCATCGGGCCGAAATTGTGCCATCACGTCGATTTGACCACCCGCGAACGTGTAAATTGCTTAATCCGCGCGTTTGACAAAAGGGTCGAATTGATTCAGGCAAATTACGGCGAGAACTTCGCGTCTCCGTCAGCGGAAATGTGGAAAGATAAATAAATTCGTGCAAAATTAGAACAATTCATTTAATAATGCACGAATAGAAAAGACAATATTAACTTCCCGATTCATAGGGAAGTTACTGTAATTACCCCGAAAATCGAAAATCGATTTTTTAGCAGATCTTCACGTTTCATGGTCATTGGAGTCATTTTGGACTATTTTTATCAAAATGTTTGTTTGTGTGTGTGTGTGTGTGTGTGTGTGTGTGTGTGCGTACGCGTATGTCCGTTTGTATGGTATCAAATTTTTCGTTAACGTTTTCAGAAAAAGTAACAACGCGATCAGGATGATGGATGATGCAATCGATGTGCCCCGTCGTAACTTAGAGCTGATTAGATTTTGGTCCATATTGGTCAAGTAGTTTTTTAGATTTTTAGTTTTTTTTTCGAAAAGAGTTTCTTCTACAATTCAATTTATAAGGGAGGACGAAAATTTTCCACCAAAGAACCAAACGCAATGACATAAAAAAAATTTTTTTCTTAATTTTTTTTTAACTGAAGCTAATGTTACCGCTTGGAATAATCGAAAGTTATTCCAATGCAACAGTGAATTTATCATCTCTACTCCCAAGAATATATTTTGGGAGAATATCGATGAAAGTACAAAAAAAACGATGTTAGCGATGTTGGCGAAGGAGTAACGAATCGGGAAGTTCTTTGTGTGACTCTTGGAGAGTCACACACCAAATAAAAAACATTAATATCAGTAGGCCCTACTAGCCATGCGTATCACTAACCTTCTCGCAAGAGCAGTCCTACCCGCGAGCTCGCGAAGCGAGCGAGAAAAAACAACCCTACTCGCGAGCGAGCGAAGCGAGCGAGCAACAATAGCCCTCTAGTTTATTGTAGCGATTAGTTTGACGAAATGTTAGTCACAGTGTTAATTCCGATTTGTTTCTTATTTCATTTTCTAAGGGTGTCGACGAGAGAGAACACATTGTTTTTCATACAAGTTGCATCTAAATTCTCTGCAAAATATGCAACAGAAGTACAGGCGAGTATATCAAAGTGCAAGTCAGCGCACGTGCACAGCCACGATGCAACGGAGAAGAGAATCATTTTCTTCGAGCGTTCCCGAGCGAAGAGAAGAAAATTTCTATCCACCTAAGTTGCATCGAGATGCCCAGCAAAATATGCAACACGAGCACAAGCTACATAGTACACCAAAGTGCAAGTCAGTGCACAGCCTCGATGCAGCTGATGAAAAAAAAGCAGGATGCGAGAAGAGACGCATCACTCGACCATTGAAGTTTAAACGACGTTGGTTCGCGTTCCCAGACGAAGAGACAACCCTTGTCGGGATTTATTACTCTCGAAGTAATGCAATCGTCGTACAAAGGACGAGGAGGGGGATGTTTTCCAAGTGGTCCAAATTAAAAATATATTAATCCAAAATAATTGAAAAATAATTGGCTCGATTAAGCAGGCGTTAATTACAGACTCCCGATTAACTACAATCTGCCAGTGACAAAACAAACGAATCAGTCAAAGAATGAAATTCGATAAAATGCGAGGAGCTAAAACATGTAGCTACGGAAAATCGATCGTGAGAAGTTGTGCAATTGGGACAATCTAACGAACAGATTCGCGTGGCGTCGCTGCGGTTGCATTTTCTTATCACAGTTGTTCCGGGAACGGGCTCTCTCGCAATAAAGTGTTTGATTCGCGTGGTTAATTACTAAAATAGCGTACACCCGAGGGAAAGAGAGGTAAACCACTGTAGCGTGCCGGGAGTCACGTAATACACCTCGTATCCGCTTCCCAAGTTCGCAAAACGTCGAAGACCGTCATTAACCGAGTCTCTCCTTCCACGGTGTCTATTCGCAAAAAAAAAGGAAAAAATAGCATGAAAACCCGCAGAATTGAAACGAATCGATCGCTCCCGGATGACACCGTAAGCGTTTCGACCGATCAGTGACGTCGGAGCGTTCGTTTCGTTACTATTGCGAGATGCGACGATTGCGTTATCTGGGAGAGAGAAGGCGTTTTTGTGCAACGTGGCTAATTGGAGGCAGAAGAAAATCGCGGACGTCTCGGAGAAATCAAGTGCCACGTGGTCGGCAATGGTGCGAGGATACTCAAAGATTCGAAGAACAGTACATTCTTACAATCCTTCCCAGCATTTACTTATCTGAGACTCCAACGATTTCTTCAGGTCTCTTATTAACTCTCTTATTTCATCTACTTCGTTAGAATATTTACATTCTCTCGCGAGGTAGAAGATCCTAGATGCTTAAATAGGAAACAGATTACCAGCGATGAATCACTGGATACAATACAGAACATTGTCGTGTAACACGTGACAAGCAAACCGCACGCAAATCTATGCGAATCTATGCGAGGAACGCGGGGGACTGGGACATGTACCCGAGCCGCACGTGGCCGCAATTAGAGCGTGAAGTTCCGTGACATTACGTTTTCGTAATTCAATCGACCAATATACCCTTACGCAATAATCTCTGCACCGCGGACAGACGAGCGTACAATAACCGGAAACGGTTATTTTTCCTTGAAATTGGTTCCTCGAGAGATCTTGTTCTCTCGTCGGCTATTCATCGGAAGCTACAACCTCGAGAACAATGCGATCGATTCTTCCATGGATCGATTAACAATCACACAACGTTCCTACACGGAAGATAGATCCTCTGTTCCATCGTGCCGGGGTCAATCAAGTATAGTCTTCGGTGACGCGGCACGATCCGCAATTACTACGTCAAGTCAATCTAAAGGACCTTGCCCATGAACTTCTCACATAATGAACTATTCTCGATTTTTACGACACAAGATTCGATTTTGCTTCTCAATTTTTTCACATGCAGGATCGTATCTTGTCGTTCGAATTTCATTCAAGATCGTACGGTGTAGACATCTAACGTGAAATTCATCTTGTGCGATTACTCTTTTTATAGTCATTGTAGAATTTGTTTTCCCCAATCATGCCTCTGAGTCACCGTAATTCACTCGCAGCTAATGTTGTTCGTGACCGTAGACCACGCTGATTGCAATCAACGTCGCTAGCGAAGTAAACAAGGTGTTATCGAAGACCGATGCTAAAAAACTTTATCTAGCAGAATTCTATTTATAGAATTCGCAATATTGCGCTGTACCAAAAGGACGCTCGAATAGCAGCTTTCCGACCTGTTCAACTTCTGAAAATTATTCTGGATCAAATGTTTCTCACGCTGACTGGAACAAGTGTTGATACAACATTTCTGTTGTATGTTTCCTCTGTTCATTGTTGTTATAAACGCATCCACAGTCCAACAATTGAACCGTTTGTTTAACAGGTGAGCACCTAATATGCAATTGAAACTACCCACCAACGACCATAATGAAAAACACGGTTTCGAGTCGACAGGCGCCTCCGCTTCCTGTCATATACATATTCTCCAAAAGATAAGATCGCGACGTTGCCTGCATCGTGGTTCGGGGTTAGCTACAAAAAAACATTAGCAATCGATCGAAAAACGAGCTGCGCATACCGTCTCGGCCCGACCGATGACTCGAGTGTCCTCGCTCTATAGTTAACGATCTTCCAGGATACTAACTTCCCTTCTGCCTGTGCACCGTGAATAACCCAAGACCCCTGTTTCTGTTCGCAGAGTCGTGGGTGGAACTGAATCATGTACCTGACAGGATAACGCCGTTGCCGTTCAGCAGCGGCGGCGAGGAGTACCTGCGACTTCTCAGGGAGGCACAAAGGGATTCCACGCAATCATCAGCGAGGCATTCGTTGGCCTCCTCCCGTCGGGACACACCCAGAGATAGGTAAGATCCTCTTTCCTGCACACCTTGGAAAATAGTCTAAAGGTTTCATCCTTCGAAGATCCTCGGGATAAGAAAAGCAAACGCCTCCGACGTCCCTTGAGCCATTATGTAAACCCTGTGGTTCGTCTTTCTCCCTCGAGTCGATTAACCCTTGTCACTCAGGGCGAAGGATGTGTTGAGGTCGTCTTAGGTCCAGCACTATTCTCAACACTACAATAATATTGTGAAGCTTCCGAAGGTCATTGGAAATTGGGCGCCCTTACGTGACGTGACCCTGCAACCGCGTCTTTTTGGATATCGTTGCAATTTCGATTCTCATCAAAAGCGGACTTGGCTGATGAACATGTTTGTTTTTACGACAGAACGTTAGAGAAAAGTGAATCCGCGACCTCTCGAACGGCGAATCGATCGGCGGTCAGAGATTGTCGAAGAGGAGTGGCCGAGCGGTGTATAACAGTGGGTCTATTATGAAATCGGCCTACACGAGCATGAAAGTCTGGTTTCTCTTGGTACAAACGACGAACGGCGCGGCGCGGCGGCCGCTGTGCAGGCAGAAAAGAAAGAATAACGGTCGTATGAGTCAGAAGAGATGCCGAGGTGCATGGAACGCAGTGTCCGGGTCTCCGGACCGGGGGATCTTTTTCTGGCCGGTCTCTTTGTACTCGTGGGCGTTGGTTCTCTTCAAGGACCGGCCGATGGAGGAAGAAAGAAAGAACGGACAAACAAACCGGCTCGCTTACCGCCCGTGGACGTGACTTTTTCTTGTATACCCTCTACCTTCCGTTTCGCGAGTTTTATGCCCGACGTTTAGCCTCTTTGAACCTACTTCGAGCTAGACTTTGAAGGTTACTTAAATTGTTTTAATATTCCAAACATTTGAACGATGGAGCTACTCGGCGAGCTAGTACGATGTCGCTCAGGTATCGTGCTGTTAGATGAGCTAAAGCAGACGTCTATCCTCCCACCGCTTAGAATCTCTTCATTCCGTAGCATACTACAGCAAGAAATGATGCTTCCGCTGCTCCAGATTCGTCGATGATTTCAAGCATAGTCATCTCGCACGAGGAAAGCAACCGTAGCGATTTGCGACGCAGTTCTTTCCCCAGTTTTTCCCAGCACGTTCGTCGATAGCGCTTGTTGAAGGTCAGGCGTGATTAGATGTGCATCGACGTCACGATAGATAAGCAACGCACGCGTCACCGTCTCATTATCCTACTAGAACGATCGAGTTTTCAGATAATCGGGGTAACGAACTCCTTTCTCGAGGTTTATCGTACTCGATCTGTACTTCTTGGAATCTCTCGCGAATGAGGAACGACATTTGCTCGCTGTTTCAGGCGTTTGATGAGGTCATCGCCGTTCAAGATCTTAGACTAGGCTTGGCACCTGTTATGATGAACACCACCCCAGATTTCCAATTAGAGTAGACCCAGGTGTAACAGGATCAAAAATATTAATTCGAGAGATTTAGATAGGATGCTAAATTCTATATTAAACTTCTCGGTTCTTCAGGTATTTATTCTTCATTGCGGGAGTCGATGAAACATTTATTTTCCTTCGTAATAGGTTGAAAATAGCGTCAAAACCCCTGTCCGAAACCCCGATAATGGAGGCTCGCGTAATCTCCGCAGTGCGGTGCGAACGATCGACAGAAAAGCGTAAAGATGTGGAAACGTGTATCGTACCATACACAGAGGTCAACCAATACAAAGTCGTCAGAGTTATCGATGAGTAAGACCGTTGTGAATGTTTCGAATTGATGGATGAGGCTTACGTTGTGAATCTACTTTGCTACTTGTGACGCGTTAGATGTGGGAATTGTGTAAACCATGTGAAATCTTATTGTTGCAGCCCAAAGAGCCCGCCGAACAGCCCCAACACCGAACTGTCCACCGAAGACGAGCTCAAGGGAGTTTATATAAATTACAGCTCCAACAAGGTCAGTTCCATAATCGATTTCTAATAGCCGTGTAGCTGTGCGTGGTCGATACGTGGGAGACATTCCATGACGCTGGCAGCAAATAAAACGCTCTCGATTTGAAGAATTTATTATTCTATTGATATATCTCTGAAATAATTCTATTAGTAATCACTAGACTGTGGATCTTCGTGAGAAATAAGTATTGGAAATGGGTAGTTAAATAAACTGCAAACAGTATATTCTTGTATAAACTCTAGTTTATTTGACTGAACTTGGAAGGACGTCGCGTCGCGTTGGAGGCTATACTCGAAGTGAAGAGAAAACGAAAAGGCAATGTGGAAAAGTCCGTTGTCCACTTGAGATAAAGGACCAGGGCTGCGTTCTGTTTCTTACCCCCCTGGCAGTTAGATATACGAAACACTCACAGGCCCATGGGTCCGCTGACATCTGGTTTATTGTCAAAGCCAGTGATTCTCACACGTAATTAAATTAATTTTTGCTTTCTAGCTGACGCATTGTTACTAACAATCCAACAATAAGATTTTTATTCATCATTCAGAAGAGAGAGAAATCGAATAGAAATTTATTTCTCTTGTTAATAATATGAAATTCACAGTCTAGTGATCACATTCGTAATCTTAATTGAATTATTTTTTGCCGGGGTGGTAGAGCGCGATAAAGAAAGCGCGAGACACGAATAGGAGCATTTATCTTTGGGGGAAATTGTGTTTTCCATTTCGCTCGTTTCCGTCAGCGAAATCGAGTCCGTCCATTCATCCCCGGTCTATTTTCGCTTCAATTTCACGGAGAGACATGCAACTGGTTTTATCGAGCGACATAGTCAGCGAGTTTTCCAAGTCCACGGCTCGCAGACTTCTCGAGTGAAGAACCCCTTTCGTATTTGTGGGTCATGGGACACCTGTTCGGCAACGGTGATCGTCCCTTTGCCCCTCTGATCGATTCGTCTTCGGATCCATGACTAAAATTAATTTTAGCGAACGTTACACTTGTGTCAATTGAGCTTTCATTAAAATTGCCGGGGACTAAAAGAGTTGGACCATTGCGACAACATAAAACATGCAAAACGCTTTGAAGGCAAATTTCCTCAGGTTCTTCGATGTTTGTATTTGCGATTTCGATCGGATATTTTCTGGCGAGGATAGTATTATTCGCAATCTTTCCAAAAATAAACAAATGGTCGCGGAACCAGACGCGATACGCGAATCAATGGGAGCGGTTCCGATAAAACATTATCACCGATGACTGTTTGCTGGCGATTCACGCGGATTATTTGTCTCAGCGGGGAATCGGTGTGCCCGAGAGCTTATGGTCACGTTGTATCACGGAAAATGCCGAGGTACTCTTATCTTTAGGTGGACCGTGTAAACACTGCATAACAACTTCGGCAAATATGTATAGTCTATTTACTAAATGCGGATGGCAGGTTGACTCGGTCGCGCGAGACACGCGATCTTTCTCGTTATCAGCCGATTTATCTGTTGGAGACGGTGCTCGGAAATAGCAACAAAGACAATTGTATCTGCGTATGTAACGGCATGAGTAATGCGTGATAACGAGATGCGAAGGAGAAGCGTTAAGGATTTTCCATGAGCGCGTTGCTTAATCGTGAAAAGATGGACAAAAGAAGGATCTCTTTGTGAGTCATACATAGTTGGTTACAAACTGGAAGAGTTTCGTGAAACCATCGTAGAAATTGATGTTGTTTATCAATTGTATGCGGCAAGAAAAATTATCGGACTGTTCTAGAAACATAGAGGAATGTCCACGGATTTTGTTGAAATTTTTTGAAATTGAGAAAATTATAAAATTTGCTATACGAATTTAACCGATCCAGTATGATCTCTTCGAGATGCAGTATGGTGTAGTACCAGTAGCGCGTTATAACTGGTTGAAGCTTTGGGCAAAGTAGAATTTCAGGGCCCCCGGGGAGAAACGTAGAATTTGGATCTTGGATCTTGGTTTGTGTTCGGGGCACAGCATTTGCTCTACTTCTGCCATTAGGGACTTTTTCTTGGGGCTCCGGGCATTTGCCCAAGTTGCCCATAAGGCGACGCGCCACTGTGCAGTACGATACAGTATGGTGCAGTACAATGCAGTACGTTGCAGTACAGGTTTCCGAAGTCTCGGTGAGCGCATTCCCTCTCCTCCCGTCTTCTTCGACCAATCCGCAGTGCATTTGGCCACATAGATAAACCATTATAAATAGAAGATCTCGACCCGAGGTTTCTACGTTTCCTGAGAGGCCACGGGATGCACAGTTGCGGTGTTTTTCCCACACCGTGGTTATTTTAATCGCGCGTATGTCACGTTCGCCAGAACAGATCGTCGTTCGAACAAGAGAACGAGGTCTCTCTCTCTCTTTATCACCGTTTCTCGAGTAATGCGAATGAACGACCTTGGTGGCTTGCTCTCTCGTAGTGGAACGGCCGACCATTCCCCACTACCAGCACAACGATTCGAATGATTCGAGAATGATTCGACGACGCAGAAACGGGGCTTGATACAAGCCTCGCTGAAGTCATACCGGTGCTTGTTTTTCTCGGTTGTCAGGTTGTGCACCGTGCAGCGTGATTGATATAATCTTGTCCTGATATGATCAAGCTTGCGACGACCTCTTGCTGCAACGTAGGTTCTATCGCAGTGCGTTGCAACGCGGTGTTTCTTGTCTGCAATCTAAGATTTATAGCGTTAGGTTAGTTCGCTTTCATCGAGGCTCCGCGACGGCGAAGACTTGCATCGCTGTGCAATGTTGTTCAACGTAGAATTTATAGAAGTCTGTTGCATCGAAATTCTCCAGCTTCCAGGCCCAGAGAAGATTTAGCTAATGAGGAACATTTGCGATTCGTTGATCGCAACGGTTGCAGCCAAACGAAAGGAGCCTCCTCCGAGGCGCGGCGCGAGCGCGTCCACGCGGAACGAGCATAACAGAGGAATTATCATAATCCCACGCGAGCGTATTGCGGCCGGTGAAGCGTCTACGCGTTTCACGGAGCGTACTCGAAGTGGTTCGTGGCAATCGGGCCGCGGGAGGACCGGTTTTTGCGCGGCGATGAGAATCGCGAACCGATTCGCTGGCTCGCGATCGCGTGATCCCTCGTAACGGGGAAACGGAGACGCGCGAACACGCAGGTGAACGATCTACGGGCGCGAGCACCTATGCCAATACAGCACCGCGTTCCGTTTCAATTTCGTATCGTTTCATTTCATTTTGCGACGAAACTTCACTGGGTTCCTAGACGCGCACGCCTGCGGCCGTTTATATAAACGAGTTCTTAGCTGACTCATCGATAATTGCCGGTCTTAGAATTGCCGCTGTTAGTTTATCCGGCCGCAACCTCGAGTACCGTAAGCCTAAAGCCTCCTATGCACGGCGAAACGTGTCGCGTCCCGATGCATTAATATTGCACTCTATTCGCCGCAGAAATCAGTTCTTTACACACGAGTTCACGCAAACGATGTGGAGCCATTTAAATGGAAATATTGCATCGTTGTTTTACGAAACGGTGTCCAATATTGAAATTTTCTGACGTAACTCGTGAATAGATTGAGGATTTATGAGCCGGAAAGTAACACAACATTTCTAACACTGCGCCAACCACGGTTAAATGTTTTCTCATTTCTCGATTACTGAAACGGCACTTATTTTACAATTACTGACATTATAGGCGCAGAATCGGTTTTAATGCTTAGTCGATTTCTTCGCAAGATAACGCGTTTTTAATATTAAATAGAAAGAGTCCAATTATATTCGTTACCATTTGGCATCATCGTTTCCACACATGATAGTCTAGGGTTCAGACAAACTAAAAAGAATCGGTAATGCGCAGCGAAATTGAAACAGGTGCATGTCTCACGAGGTGTAGACACCGATGCGCGCATCCCACGTTTCGGAGTATGTACATAGGAAGCTTATACTCTTTATCCGTGTGAAACTTACGAATCTAGAGTCGCTCGTTTCTTTTCGAAACTGGCGAATTAGTTATTGATGAAGCTAATTGCGTCGGTGCTCGACCTAATCGAGAAGAGTCCCTTTCTAAAGTAGCATCGATTTCAACCACGGGATGATTCTTGTCCCACGTGTTACTTTTGCGCAGTTCTCGCGACTCATGCTAGTTCTCCAAGGTTTTCGAATTGGACGTAGTTGGAAACTACACGCTCGATGCCAGGCCTTTTCTTTTCTACTTGATGAACGCATTCAAAAGAGAAATTCGATCATTTCTGCCAAATGAAATTAATTCGCTTCCTGGCACACTGGCGAATGCAGTGGATTAGAAAACGCGAACAATTTGATACAATTTGATTTTAACATTCCGCGAAGTCGTGAAGACATGAAGTGATTGGAAAAAGAGAGGACTGCGATATGCCAAATTTCTTTAATAAATGTTCTTGGAAAGCAATCAATAGACTGCGCATTCTATGGATTTACGACACAAATGGATACATGTAATTTTAAGCAGTGGACATGTTAAAAACATTTAAGAATACCATTTTTAACCGACTTTGAAAAAGGAGGAGGTTACTCGATTCGATCTGTGTGTGCCTTTTTTTTCTTTTTTCGCTTTTTTCTATGTATGTTCACAGATTACTCCGAAATGGATGGACCAATCAGGACGAAACCTTCTGCATTTTGTAGGGTATGTCTCCCGATTGGTCCCTTGAAAACAAGTTTTGCATTTTTTATTCTTTGCGGTTTTTATTGCAAATAACCAATAAGACCGAAAAAACCATCCTACGCTGTTCTACAAATTCTGCTGGTTCCACTGAAAAGTGTAAAACAACAAATTAAACCGGCTTCGAAAAAACACACTAAAAAAATGCACTAAAAAGTATGAAATAATTTCCATTTAATTGATGTGAATACAATCTTTTGGGAGGCGGCGCAAAATTGAAAATTTTCGATATTGGAAATTACGAAAATTCTTAAATTCTTCTACATGCTTTTACATATTAATGTATCTTCTCTTCCCACCTACTGATTTCCAAGTTCACTATATTCCAATGAAATCATAATCAGCAACATGTGTCATTTGGAAGATTTTCAATTTTGCGCCGCCTCCGAAAAGATTGTATTATATTCAAGTTCGTGTGTACTCACATCAATTAAATGGAAATTATTTCATACTTTTTAGTGCGTTTTTTCGAAGTCGGTTTAATTTCTTTTTATAAAATCTTTTTATTTGGCTCCTATACGTCCTGCAATCAATGCAAACATTTTTTATTTTGCACAAAGATCCAGAGTCTGGTAATTACATTTCCCAGTAGTGCATTTTTACGATTGTAATGAAACCTTATTCTCGGTATCGCGTTCTTGTTTCTGCCCAGGGATTCTTAATTCATTAGTGTGTTTTGCTGTAGGTTCTACCTTGAAATGCAGCTACGAATGTACAGAGCACTTTAATACGTAGAAAGTACGCTTGGCGTTTCCCTATATATGTACGGCGAATAAACCGCTCGATAAAAATTTCTCTTTTGCCTGTTACGCGACGTTGTGAACGTAACGAGTTCCACTTCCGCGTAATTCGAGCGAGGAGTCGCGTTTCCGTGAACTGGTTCGCATAAACGACGGTTTTCTACACAATTCTGCCTCCACGCCGGTCAAATATCGCACGTTTATCACTGCACTATAACCAGAAACAATCAATGTTGTTCGAAAGCGAAACCAATCCTTTCCGGATCCTGATTCTGTTCGCGCGTCTCGTTCCTGATGGAGCTTGTCTTTTATTCCTGGGCTCGAATGTTCGTTATGTTCGATTGGTTTGCCGTCTCAGCGACCCCAGCGGGAACAATTGTGGAGGAAGAGACACGAGATAAAAGAGTATGTCGAAAGTCCTACGTGGCAAGGGAGCAACACAGAACCCTCTTCATACCAATCCGAAATTGTCCAGGGATCGGACCACTCGCTGTATCGAATCAATTCGCCGTGGGCAGAACGTGCGTGGCCTGATTTCCTTCGATTGGTTCTCGATGACTTCTTTTTATACCTCGAACGCCTTTGTCACCGGCGGGAAAGTGATTCGCGCAGTTCACCGAAGTTAGATCGATTCTTACACGTCGCTAGATACTGCTTGCATCGACAATTCCTTCGGGAATCAGACGTTTCCTGTGGATCTCAATGAAGTCAATTTGTCCCTGTATCGCGAGATCGCTTCTTTTCAGATCTTAACCGAACTTCGTACAATACATTAGCGTCCGATGTTAGAATGTTCGAATTAAGAGAACACTCCTAACATCTGGCTACCAATTTTCCCACAAGGTCCCGCATTTGGAGCGCAGGACGTTCATCTGGTCTAAATCGGCTCTCCTAGATCCCCGAACAGTTGTCGCGCTAATTTATGGTCGTTCTTTTTTAACCAACAGCAATAAAATCTTCCCGTGGACCTTTATATTGCCCGCGTGGGAGAATAGTTAAAAAAAGAATCCGTAGAACTCGTAGACAAACCAAGCCCGATTTGGTAAACGATCGCGAAGCGGAACGGATTTCGAAAGAGGTTCACGATAGGATCTATGAGCGAGATAGATTCGGAAGATTCGTGAATAAAAAGTCGCGGCCACCAGGAATCGATAAACTTGCTAGCTCGACAACGAGTGATCGATAAGCACATTTTTCTTCGGCGAGTGTCTTTTTTCGCTAAATCTGGAAGTGCTTCACGAGCGAGGATACCAGATTAGCAAAGATTTCTTTTCACTGAATACGATTGCTTTTGTTTTACGATTGTGGATCTCGTTTGTATACAATGAAGATAAAGATACGAAGTACACAACCCTGCAACTTCGGAAGTGTTTGGCAACGCCAATATTTTATCACAATTTATTGAAATACTTCGGATATGAAATCAATTTTTATCTGGTCTTTGTTTCTCGTTGAAAATTTTAATGTTACAGATAAATGTGCAATATAGTAATCAATGGAATAAGGCTGAAGGACCTTATCAGTTAGCTTTTTCTTGGCAAAATTTTCGTGCCGAAGTGCAACGTTCTTGGATGCGCATAGAGCAGGCATGTCCAGAAGTTGCTCGATCGGACGCATCCTCGAGGAATACCCGCGCGGCCCGGAGAAGCGGGGGTATTCCTTGAGAATGCCTCCGATTCCGATCGAGCAACTTCTGAACATGCCTGGCATAGAGGAACCAAACCTCTTGTCGAATGCGTCGCGACGCACCTAACTGGGCTACCGATGGAAACCGACTCAACCGACCTTAAAAGGATTTTCCACTAAGCGACGGTCCACGTCGCTGCAAATCGCAACTCATCGCGTTTCAAAACAGTTGAAGCGAGCTTACCAAGTGAGCCTTTGATGTTTACCTCCCGATGGGAAGAGATTAAACAAAGCCGGATAATTCGAGGCTAATGGATGCACTCGAGTGGCGAGCTCGCTGCGTGATTGTTTCCCGATTTCTAAATGCGTTCGGCGTCGACGGCGCATCTCTTCGCTTGTGCATTTCTGACCGCGAGGATGTCCATTTATTTCCACAGTCGATTCAAATTCATATTCGCGTCTACTTTATAATTGATTATTCAGCTACGCATGGGCAGCATGCTTCGGTATTCAGGCCAATCGCGAGACGGAGCTTCGAAAGATATCCTTGAAAATCGATCCTTCGCCGCATTCTCGCATATGTAATCGAGCCGGGCAATCGAAATCGAGAGGGTGAGTCAAACGGAAGCATTTCGATGCGTCCTGCGTCTCTTTCGGACAATGTCTTCCGGTCGTTTAGGTGTTTGACGCCATTGTTACGCTCCTCTGAAATGTAAAATCAACCCTCGATGCTCTGCAGAGGCTCCACCTCAACAAACGCTCTTATCGCATCTATTTTCCTTCAAGAGAATGGGTATAGCCGGATAAGCATGGGCCAGCGGCCCCCGCTCCGATTTTCCTGATTCCTGTCTTAAAACATCGTTTTATGTCTAAACAAACATTGTGTAAAATTTCAAATGTCTACCCCACCGATATTGAGGTAAATTCCCCCGCACTTACATACAATTTGCTCTAAAACGAGAAAAGATATCGACATGGGATAAACGGCAAACAAAAGATATAGATACACTCTATATTTCAGATTTTTTTCAGAATTTTTTGCTAATTATTTATAGTTGAAAATAACTAATTAATTTTTTGGGAATTTTTTAAACTATCTTCCCCTGGGTTCACACCTACCAAAAAATTCTAAAATATTGCTATGATTCTAACCTATTTTGTAAAAAAATCTCAGAAGTGTCCGTTTGGTGGAACAGTGTAAAAAAAAAATAAAGTATGCTGGCGAACGCTCGGTTTGATCAGTAACGACGCAGCGACCGAGTCCCCTTGCGGTGGCTAGTGACGGGAACGAACGGGTACGGGTTTGACAGCAACAAACTAGCTTTACACGTATTTTTCTTCTTCAATGTAAGCTATTTCCTAGAATATGATTGTTTAGACTTCCAACTGTAATCATATATTAGAAGATTTAGTCGCATTTTTACATGTATCAGCTTTTCCGTACAAGCGCCGACTTCCCGTTCGCTCCCGTCACTAGCCACCGCAAGGGGACTCGGTCGCTGCGTCGTTACTGATCAAACCGAGCGTTCGCCGGCATACTTTATTTTTTTTTGACACTGTTCCACCAAACGGACACTTCTGAGATTTTTTTACAAAATAGGTTAGAATCATAGCAATATTTTAGAATTTTTTGGTAGGTGTGAACCCAGGGGAAGATAGTTTAAAAAATTCCCAAAAAATTAATTAGTTATTTTCAACTATAAATAATTAGCAAAAAATTCTGAAAAAAATCTGAAATATAGAGTGTATCTATATCTTTTATTTGCCGTTTATCCCATGTCGATATCTTTTCTCGTTTTAGCTCAAATTGCATTTAAGTGCGGGGGAATTTACCTCAATATCACCCCTATCGGTGGGGGTAGACATTTGAAATTTTACACAATGTTTTTTTAGACATAAAACAATGTTTTAAGACAGGAATCAGGAAAATCGGAGCGGGGGTCGCTGGCCCATACTTATCCGGCTATATCCTTTCTTGGTGCTAAAGAGTGTAAAATTTCGGTCTTCGAAAAGAAAATTAGGTAATTATTTAGAAAGAGGGTCTCCTCTCAGATTTTGTTCATCTTGAAATATGTTATAGATTACTACATTTTGAACAACTTTTTCTTACACATATTACCACCGCTCGATTTTAGTTTTCGAGATATTCGCAAAAAACTATCGCTTATACAGTTTTGAATTTTTCGTATTGTTGCAGCAACGTAAGCCTGTCCCGGCACGGCGTTTGTTTACATTTTGCTTGTAAACACGCTGCGGAGATGAGAGAAAAAACAGGGTCTCACTCTGACCATACATGTATAGGGTGAGCTTTCAGTTTTGAAAGACTACTCCTACATTTTCGTATGCGGTGTCGGCCCCCCACCACCCAACCCTAACTAATTCTGATGACATAATCTTTTCATTCTATATAGCCGTCATACAGAATTTGAGCTAGTAATGAAAATCATGCGATCAGAATTAGTTAGGATTATCTGACCGGGGGGTGGAGAGCACCGGCCGTCAGGCCGGCCCGACCACGCATACGAAAATGTAGGTAGGAGTAGTCTTTCAAAACTGAAAGCTCATCCTATATACAGGGTGTCGTACTATATACTCGTGACGTAGGCGCGACTTTTCACAGTCGACCAATCGACAGTTGGCGCACCGGGCCGATTGTGCCAACTCGCGCCTAGGTCGCGCTCTGATTGGTCCGTGTTTTTCGTTAATAACTCCTAAACAAAGCCGCGGATAACATTGTTGCAAAGGAAAATGTCGCTTGAAATGGTTTCAGGAACCACCCCCTTTCGGGAAGTTCACGAATTTTGGGACACCCTGTGTGTATGGTCCGAGTGAGACCCTGTTTTTTCTCTCATCTCCGCAGCGTCGTGTTTACAAGCAAAATGTAAACAAACGCCACGCCGGGACAGGCTTACGTTGTCGCAGAGCGTGCAGGAATATGGAAAATTCAATACAGCATTAGCGCTATTTTTTCGCAAATATCTCGAAAACTAAAATCGAGCGGCGGTAATATGTATAGGAAAAAGTTGTTCAGAATGATGAGCTTGACAACATATTTCAAGATGATCAAAATCTGAGAGGAGATCCTCTTTTGTAAATAATTATCCAAAATTATTTTATATGTATAATATAAATTTTGAAATAGTCACATTAGCTGTACTTTCAGCTACCATATCCCATAGGACATATTTCATAAAATTCTTTTTCCTGATACGGTAATCGCGCGTTTACTATCAAACAGCCGTGTTCTGCACTGACAGTGATCGTTCGGAGACACTATCTTTTTATGACTGCGTCTACCGCGCCGAGTCTTCAATCTAAAAGCCGAACATAGAAAAGGACAGAATAAATAGGGATCGCGTGGCCGAAGCGTGTCGTCGTAGCCGGCACAGTTCAAAGGTCCGCGTTGTCGCTGTCCTTCCTTGCGCCCGAAACTTTTACTGGCGATTAAACCACTAAATACAATTGAAATTATATCGTGCTTGGTGTCATTTTAATCAGAAAAATGCCAGAAATAAGTTAGTGAAAGTCCCATAAAAAATAATGAAAATGAAGAAGTTTGAACATTCGATTCATTCGAGTAAATGTTGCGGTGTTCACGATATATCCGAGCCGAGATCAATCATCGCCGCCCTGCGGCGCGGCGCACAGTAGGGTATTTGCCCGATTTCAGCGGCTACAGCTAGTTCAAAATTCGCTCAATATTGAAACTGCTGTAACTTTGCTAAAATTCATCCAAATTTTATGAAAAAAACAACCATTTTAAAGCTTGAGATTTCTACTTTTTGTACTGTGTGCCGTTTTTACTGAAACGACTGTTTTGAGTCAAAATTTGTCGGTAAAGAGGAGCGTATCAGATTGTAAAGTTTGTAGCTATTTTTCAATCAAGTACTGCGGATTATAATAAATATTTTAACGTTATTCGTCTATTTTATGTACTCTATCGAAAAGTGTAATCATTTACAATCAAAATATCTTTTTAAAATAGTTATTACAAAGAATAATCTCCGTTATTTGTAATAATATGGAAAAATGTTATGAACAAAATTTGCACGGTACAGAGCGGGACATGTTGTGGCACACACATTTTCTGCGTGGGTGGAGGCATAGAGGAGATTTCAAGGTCACTTTGATTTTTTTTAAACAGAATGTCCTTTTTTTATACCATAGATCCATAGAGTATCAAATTTTGAGTATAAAAGTGTCACCTTCGTATATCCTAAACCTAATAATTAACGAGATATTATCCAAAGAAGAAAGGAAATTGTTTCGATAATATCTCGTTAACTATTAGATTTTAAACATATGGAAGTCAATACATTTTTACTCAGAGTTCGATAGTGTATCGATTCATGATACAAAAAGTAGGTATTTCCGTTAAAAAAATCAAGGCGACCTTGAAATCTCCTCAATGCCTCCACCGACGCAGAAAATGTTTATGTCACAACATGTTCCCCTCTATACCGTGCATATTTTATTCATAGCATTTTTTCATATTATTATAAATAACGGCAATATTCAAAGTGGACATAGTTATTGCTCCACCCTGTATATTATGTAAATTTCATGTGTATAATGTTTCCTTATTTTAGTGTATATTGTGTGTTTATTATTATTATTTAGTATTTACTTAAGTTAATACGAAGATATAGCGAATGGGAACATGCAGGATGTGAGAGATGCTGCGATATTCGCGCGCGCGCGATGACCATTTTTTCGTAAATCAACTATAAAACACGGAGTCAGTCGTAGTCAGAACCAATTTTTCTTACATCTTAAGGGGGATCTATACCCTCAGATTTTGGGGTATTTATCAATGTTATCAACCTCTGTGCAGAAAAAAAGTTTGGTAACATTGATAAACACGCAACTGCATAATGAACACGAGATGGAGTTGCTTGCTATTTCCATATTCTATTCAGCTCGTCGCGAATGCCGTTATACAGGACAGGTCGCACTAATATTAGTGCCACCGATGAGAATATGTACCTCGTCTGTGTCAGTTTTGCTATGATTCCACATTGACAGCAGTGCAACAGTGAAATGTTGCACAATATCGCAGCACTGATTGACAGTCCTTCTGACTAGGCACCATCTCGTCTAAACTAACTGAAATAAAATTGGCTCTAGATTGGCTCTACATCAGAGATAACCTCTGTCTTCATGAACGTAATATGGGGAAATCTCTGCTATGTGAATGAAATCACGCGCATCGATTTTTTGTCGTTATACGAGCATATTTTGAGCTACATAATAGTTCATTTGATAGAGGAAGGTTCATCACGGCGCGCTCTGCACATCACATCAGTCAAAAAAGTCTCTTTGAGACAGAAAAATACATTGAAATCTGCGGTTATTTTTCTAGATTTTTTCTCTACTTTGGGTACTCACATTATTAGATATAAACATAATCTCGTTAAATCAATAGCAGAGCGCGCGGTATTTAACCTTCCTCTATAGAATGAGCCCTCACCCAGCCATAAATCGGCTCAAATAAGGACAAAAAATCGATGCGCGTAAATCCATGTTTAGACCCAAAATCTAGTAAGATTCTAGTTCCTTTCTAGTTACTTCAGTAGGGTATAGATCCCCCTTAATCAGAAAACTTCAAAGAACACAATGGCATAGAAATGAACACCGGGACTCACCCGGAAGTATAAGAAATTCATTACCAAAGTCTTGGAATCATAAAGAAAGTGACTGAATCGTTGGTTATCTTTAAATATTAATAACTAAAAAATGTATATAGTACAAAAGTGAATTTCTCTTAAAAGTATACTTTATACTTAGCTAAAAAAACTTCTATAAAACAAAAATCTATATGTGTATGTAAATTAGGTAACAATTACTAATAGGTGAATTCGTTGAGAAATAAAAGCGGGTTAACAGGAATTCACACTCCCAACGAATTTCAGTGCTTTATGGATACATGAATGGGGAAACGAATGATGGGAGATTGTTCCTGAGATATTCAACTAACTCAAGTCACAAAAATTTTACAATTTATGTAAATAAATTTTGGTGCCAGCGATCGCACAGACGACCGCTAAACGCGCGATTACTGTACCATGAAAGTAATTGACATTTTGAATCAATAAACTGCTTGATATAGCACTTTCTTGAGAAAAGAACGCTTCCCCTGCTGAATTATTTGAATTTTCTATTGATAAACATGATAATTTAGATGTTAAAACATAGTTCATGTTCAACGTAGAATCCAATGGATGTTAGACAATGAATTTTTAGATTTTTGTCCACAGGGTACCGCACTGTGCGTCGTCAAGACTACACAAAATTGAGAGACAAGAAAGAGCTGTTGCACGTTAAGAGACCAACATATGCCAAGTTTTTGTTGTACGCCACGAAAGTAGATCAATATTACGAACACACAGAGAATCTGAAAGTTTAAGGCGTCGTAGAAAATGATTCATCCATCTTTGACCTTTTTGGCGCCACTCGGCCCGCAGGAAGACACGCAAAAGCGGTTCGCGCAATTTTGAGCAACGGAAGCTCCACTGATTCATGGTAAAATTTAATCACGCGGTGATTTCGGTCGAACTGGACACTATTTCTCGAAATAGAGCCGTCGGCGCCGATGCTGCCCGTTCACTTGGCAAACGATTTAAATAAATTGGACGGTGGTTAACGAGCGTGTAACGTCGCTGCAAATAATCCCGCATATCCCCCCGGCATTGTCGCAGTTATTCGACTGCATCGTCGCGTCGTTTGCTCGTCGTTTAGCGCGTTTGCAGCGAGCGGCGCAGCTCGCTGTCGCCTATGCAAATGTTCATCTACATGAACGGAATCGCATTGAGGGGAACGAAACGGAACGGAACGGAATGGTTCCCGGGAACTGAAAACGGCTTTAATAATCTGTCAACACGACGGAAACCTCGCCGAACTAGTTTGATTCGGCTACTGCGTTTATCCGCAGCCTTGAGCGACGAGATTTTAACGAATAATTGCGGAGTAGCTGACACGACGAATTCTTGATCTGTTAGTCGGCCAATTTTTCGAGCAAACGCTGAAGGCGTCACCGGGAAATGAAATTGGTACATTGGACATTGAGGAATTCAGCAAAAGTTGCGTTTGTCTTGTACAAGTCACGGTCAAATTATATTAGATTCCTGCATAAGAAATGTCCGATTTTCGAATGCGACTCTTATAAATATGTAGACTGCGGATTCTATGCACTTATGACAGAAACGATTAGGTGTAATTCATAACACTAAAAAGATTAGACGAGTTTAACAGTGTCGATATACTATTTTTAACATATACAAATAATTAATGAGGAAAATAAATTGTTACTTAGCTTCAACAGCTTATAATCGATGTATACAAATTTTGTTTTGCATAAAGATCGGCAGTCTATTTACTCATAAAACGTTTCGATCAAAAAATGCTGTTACAGTCTATAAGTTTATTATTTAATCGATTATAAATCGAGATTTTATTTAATCAAGATAATTGCGTTACGAGCTCAGTCTCTGAATACGGAAAAAAGTGCAAAATTGTGGAACGGTCAGGTCGAAAATGGGTTAAACAAATTTAGTTACCGGAGAATTCACGCAAAAAATAATAAACTAGAAGTTATTTACGATCCGCTACAGGCTAGCTATCGTTTTCCGTCAGCTCGATATGCATATAGTCGAACAAATAATTATTCCAGGTTCCTCGGGCTCCGACAGTTCGTTTCCGACGTGTACAAATGATCGCACCTGCATTTCAGTGAAAATAATGGTACACATACTGTTAATAGAAAAATTCGAGGACGAAGTCGTGTAGAACGAGCAGAGTTGTTTTCAAACAAAAACGATCGGAAACCCGACTATCTTACGCGGCTTACGCGGTATCGCCGTGACCGTGTGTACACCGAATAATCTGTTCAAATAAAGAAAAACCCGTTCACGGATCGCATATTTGCGCACCGAATTAGGATTTTTGGATTGCCGCGCGGTCGATAATTCGCGAACGTTATCGCAACTACGGTAGCGATAAGCACTAAGCGTTGCTAGCTGGATCGAGGCAAATATCAGCTGCTAAAAATAACATAGCAACGAATACGATTTCTCCCCGTTGAGAAAACCCGAGCTGTCGAGCACTTTTAAATCACAATAATCGATTTGTCCTGCGAGCGCTAATTTGCTAAACGCAACAGTTTATTCGATGTTTCGAGTCTTTCCCTTTTGATAAGTTTAATTAACGATGTTGTCTGCTATTTAAATACGTGTAAAACGTCAATGGGGAACTACTGTCGCCGTTTATCTATTTAAAAGGGATAAAACAAACATCTTCTTAGCAATATATTTAATTTATTAGCTTTTAATGTTTACATTAAGCAAAATGACTGTGGGTCTTTATGTATTTATAGCAAAATTGAGAAGATGAAATTCAAAATTGTTGAAAATTTTTAAAATTTAAGATGTCAATATATGATTTCTCTTCTATTAAAATCATTAAGGGAAGAAATAACATTCAATTTAGTTTCTATTTCTTGCAATCGATGCAGACAATTTTTATTTTGCATAAAGATAAAGTCTAATCGTTAGACTGCGAATGTCGTGCATTTATGATAAAAACTATTTGATCAAATGTAAAATAGTGGAAACATTATTGAGAAAAGAAATCAATGTCTATATACAGTAGCTCAGGTTGTATCTGCTAATTACAGGGTGCGGCAAAAGTTCGGAAACTTTTTTTGTCGTAATATACAGGGTGTCCCACGTAACGCTTTTCACGATTTTTCAATTAAATGCTTGCGATAATCTGACGAAAAGATATTTTAAACAAAAGTCGATCAGTTTTCGATTGGCTATACATGCATTGCAATAAAAAAAGTTCAAAAATTTTCTTTTTAATTATCGCCAAGGCCATCTTCATTTTTATAAATGGTACTTCGAAGGTTATCCGAAGGTTATGGTATACTAGGTCGTTGAATTCGTCTTGATACGGGCTATTATACTGTTAAGTCAAAAATACCAAGTGTCATTTAAAAAACTGGAGGTGGCCTTGACAATTCCAAAAAAAAATTTCGAACTTTTTTTTATTGCAATGTATAGTCAATCGAAAACTGATCGACTTTTGTTTAAAATATTTTTTGTCAGATTGTCGCAAGTACTTGAAAAATCCTGAAAAGTGTTACGTGGGACACCCTGTATTTGCAAAAGAAATGATAATAAAATCAATTGCAAAATTTGTACCGAACAAACAGACAGACAGACAAGAAAGCGAGCTAATAAAAACGTGGTAAAAAGAGCAATGGACGGAAAAAGCGTTGTAACGGAGACACGGTGCTCAGTTTCACAAACAAATATTGTTTTCCGACGAAAAATATCTTAGCATCGAGCAGGCCTATAACGTCCAAAACGATAGAGTGGCCACAGGCAAAATTGACCTGATTTTCCTGGAAAATGGAGTCAAGATTAATGTCAACAATTACATTAGCACTATTTTGGAAGCCGTCGTAGTCCCGTGTGCATAGAACCACTATCACGGACAACCCTGGATTTTTCAGCAGTATTCTGCACCCGCTCATCGTGCTAAGACAATTCAGGACTTCTGCAAGGCCCATTTTCCGATGAATGGCCGCCATAATCACCCGATTCGAATCCGTTGGATTATTCTATCTGGAGGATTCTTGAGGCAAAAGCTTTTGTGCTAAACCTCACAATTCAGTGGATTCGTTGAAGCGCGATTTGAAAAAAGGGTGGGACAAAATTGACGAAAAAATTAAACCGACTTCGAAAAAACGCACTAAAAAGTATGAAATAATTTCCATTTAATTGCTGTGAATACACACGAACTTGAATACAATACAATCTTTTCGGAGGCGCGCCGCACACTGGTCCACACGTTCGATCTAGCTGTTAATTTGGTAAAAACGTAACTTGCCCAAATCGATGTTTATTGAATGTATATTGCTTCCTAAATGTCCATGATATTCGAAAACGACGAAATTAATGAAATTGATTAAAAATTGTGATCAGAACAAGCATTTAAAAATCAACATTTTATGGATTCTATTTGCCACCGAAAAATTACCTTTTTTCTTATTGATACCCTGGAGAATCTATTTAATATTATGTGTCCATTTTTGTTGCAAATGAATAGTATTTGTCTGTATTTAGAGTATATCTCTTGTACTAAAATTTAATATTTATAATTTATTGAAATAACAAAGTTTTCAATCTTTGGTAAAGGATATCTTTCGAGTCCCCCATGGGCCCTCATTGTATCAAAGTGCATTATTATCAGCGTTCTTTTCTCTATGAAATCATACAAGAATCACATCCCGTTCGGTCCCGGTACACAAGTTATTATTGTTTAAATAGTATGTGTCGTTTTTTTTTAATTGCGGCCGAACCTCTGGCATTTTGATGAATCAGTCGAACAATTAATATTGAAAGATGTTGAAGAAGAAAGTGATGACAATAACGATTTGCCAATATAATATAATATAATGTCAATTGTTATTGTTGTTTATACAATAAAAATTATATTTTTGTTTTTTATAATTAATATTATGTTTTTCGCACAGTTTTAAATAAAGTATTTTTAATTATGTTTATAAAATCCATTACTTCAAAAATGATTGGTTACTGTGTTTATTTAAAACCTGAACCTGATTTATCAGACACTTCCGATAATCTGAGAAAAAAATGTTTTAAACAAAACTTAATCAACATTCAGCAGTCTACAAATTTCAATCTAAAAAATTGGAAAAGAAATTTTTAATGCATAAATAATTAAAGTCACCTCGAATTTTTGAAAGCCAATATGTATTTTTGACTTCATAATATTGTAGCTGATATCAAAACGAATCCAACGACCTAAATTACTATACCTTTATTAAATTACTATACCTTTCGAAGTCGGTTTAATTTTTTTTTATAACATTTTTTTGTTTCACACTTTGTAGTGGAACGAGCAGAATTTGTGGAACACCGTTGGATGGTTTTTTCTGTCTTATTGGTTATTTGCAATACAAACCGCAGAATAAAAAAATGCAAAATTTGTTTCCAAGGGACAATCGGAAGACATACTCTACAAAATGCAGAAGGTTTCGTCCAAATTGGTCCATCCATCTCGGAGTAATCGGTGAACATACATAGAAAAAAGCAAAAAAAGAAAAAAAAGGCACATACAGATCGAATCGAGTAACCTCCTCCTTTTTCGAAGTCGGTTAAGGATGTTCTGGAGGTACAATGGGAGACAAAAGTACAAGAAATTCGAAATCCATCAATATATTGGCAATGAAAGCCATTCATGAGTATATTTTGCATGAAACTTTTGCGAATACTGTACCCTCTGTAACTATATTCAGTGGTCTACACTTGTCGCGTTTCTATGCTAGTAAGAGACAACACGATAAATTTGACGTTTTGTAACAGTTTATAATTTTTTTGCTCTGTAACGGTTTAGTGAATCCTAATAAATTTTGAACATAATTAATTATATAATTTTTACTACATATACAAAAAAACTGAAGTTTCTAGTTGCGTTTTTTCAAGGTTTAAATAGAGTTTGAAGTGGAATTTTATGAATTCTCCATAAGAAGACGTGTTAAAATGTGCAAACTTTAAGTTGCTATAATTCTTAAACGGTGCAGTGAATCGAACCCAAACTTTGGTAATTACATTAATTTAGTAAGAATTATGTCTTGCCAAATTTTCAAAAATTTTGTTGCGTTTTTATATACCTCCAGAACATCCTTAATAATACGCTGCGTGCTGTGATTGATCAATTTCCGAAGCGTCTGCATAAAGGCAAATGGAAGTCACTTCGAAAAAGGCTTTGTACAACATAAACTTAATGGATTTCCAATGTTATTATTGTTGTGTTCGACGTAATAAATAAAAATTTGGTTGCACAGTAATTATGTAGAAAGCTTCCGGACTTTTGCCGCACTCTGTAATGTATTTTGTATAAAAATAAGCGTAATACATATGGTGTGGAACGTCGTAGAAATGTTTGGTATTAATAAGAAGTTTTTAAATGTGCCGGGTCGCGAAACGCCATTCGCCTCGCACGCGAAATATAAATTTAGGCGTGTCGCGACCCCGACGATTGTTTACAAACAAACGCGGCGCAGTTGATGTGCGACGCGTGTACAACGATAGCGAGATTGCGATCGTCTCGCGATTGGCCGATCGCCAATAGAAGTTATCCTTGGGCGGCTCACTTATACTGTGGTATCCCCGCTATAGTCATTCATAGATAAGAGCACGGCCACGAGCTGCTGCGTCTGCGATCATTTTTATCTTCGAACAATCAACTTTTACTTTTTTCGTTCTCTCAAGTGAACAAGATAACAATGAAAACAGTAATCCTTCTTCACCGTACGATCGCTCGTCAACGAACAATTGGAGAGCATAATATTTATACTTGTTTTATTATCGCGTGAGATACGGAGCATAATGCTCGTGCGAATTGGAGAGATAGCAAACGTTAATGAACTTCTAATTGTTGCTGGATCCTGGTGCTGATTTTTAGACAGTGTTGGATCGAACGCTGAACATTTTGAGAAAGTTATCGACGATTTTTTCTGAAAGATATTTAGGTAAGACTTTAGAAACCCCCCCCCCCCCTTCCTTTCGACATGTGACATACGTCATTCTATTCGTTTTGACATGCTGAACACAAAATGTGTCATTTTTGGCTGAAATGAATAGTTTTCGAGATATTCGCAAAAAACTATCGCTAATACTGTATTGAATTTTTCGTATTCCTCCACGCTCTGCGGCAACGTAAACCAGTCCCAGCGCGGCGTTTGTTTACATTTTGCTTCTAAACATTAGAGAGAAACCAGGGTCTTTCAATTTTGATAGACTACTCCTGAATTTCCGTATGCGTGGTCGGGCCAGCCTGACGGCCGGCCCTCTCCGCCCCCCCACCTAACCTAACCTAACACGCACAGCATGGACGTGCACGTATACACAAAATTCAATGTGTAGTAACTGCAGTTTTTCACGAATATCTCGAAAACTATTCATTTCAGCCAAAAATGACACTTACATTTTGTGTTCAGCATGTCAAAACGAATAGAATGACGTATGTCAAATGTCGAAAGGAAGGGGGGGTTTCTAAAGTTCAGCCGATATTTACGCCAATAGATGATATAATTTAAATGATAGGTATTTACTTTATTAAGACATTTATTTATTTTTATTAAACAGATTTTTTCTGATGCATTCGCGAATGCGTCGCAATCGCTCGAAGCCGAAAGATCGGAAACCTTTTCGTTGCGAATAGATTAGGCTCAGAAATTTGAACATTCATGCATGCTAATAAATTCTGTAAAAAGTTGTTACTTTGCCGATTGTTTCCTGAAATTCGAAGCCGCATGAGATATATCGGTATGGCTGATTAAGCGGAGCTTGGCAGGAGTGAATCATTAAGATTGTTTGTTGGCTGTCGAAAGAGTTTCTGACAAAAGAGATCAGTTTCTCGGTCGATTAAAGAATGGTGCGTGGAATCGCGAGGTCTCGGTCCTGTTGCGCAACGACCCGCGGTCGATTCTCGGTCGTGATCGAATTCTTCCAGGCGCTAGGCAGCAGGAAACCGATCTGCGCCGCGTCGGTTTCCCGTGGCCCGTGGCGTCGTCGGCCCAGCAGAAAAACCCGCCGCTCGAGCTTTGTGTTACACGCACAAAACCGGTAAACCGATCCCACTGACTTTCAATTCATTTCTGACGCGTGCATCTTCTGTTTCACTGGACGACACGGGATCCGCTCGCCCGACGACTTAAACGATTCGCGATCCGATTCGCCACCGGGATTATACCGAAACGAGTGTCCCGTTCAAATCGTGTTTCCCTCGGATTTATAGAATCGTCGTGTTAATAGGTTCTCTTGTATTTTTTTGTTGCAGGAATCAGAGCTTCTCGACAAAAACACCGACTGGATCTACGAGTGGAGTTCGCGTCCGGACCAAGCGCCCCCCAAGTATGCAAACTATTCTACAAACGAGCAAGACGGTCCGCTTGAACGGGAATGCCTAAATGTCTCTGTTATTTATGGTTGCGGGAAGAAAACCGCACGAGACAAAGCAATGCTATTTTGAGAGAGCACGTTTGACGATACAGAAAGATTTCTCAAATCAAAATTACCTTTTACGATCGTCGATGCGTTCGAAATTTCCAACAGCTATAAATAACAGAGATATTTTTGTATGTCGACTTCAATGCCCCGGCTTGTACATATTTGTTTAACAAACGATCCCCCCCAAAAATTCTCTTTCCTAAAATTCTTCCATTATTTTGACAATACCCTTGATTTTTTCTTGTGCATATTTAGCTACCGTGCGTCACTCTGTAGTCTGAAATATTCAGAACCATCCTCGCACCGATCCTTTGGTATTCCAACAATCGCCAAGTAGATCGTGTCCTACTTACAGCGATATAACCACATCGTAGATTATACACACTTATAGCGTATACAATAATAAATAAGCAAGGTCTCTATTTTATTTGAGGTACGATAAGCGCAATGGCAGAGTCAATACGCTTCTGTTTGACCCAGTCCGTCAAACTTGATATTTGTAACAACATTTGTATCCTTAGCTATGTACATCGTTGTAGTCTTATGCATATATGTAGAGTGACTCAGTATTAGAAACAGTAGCAAAGACAGAAGAAAAATATTTCAGTTTTCTGAGATCGCGAATATTTATGAAGAGCCCGTTCAGACACGGCGGAAACCGCGCGATTTTTATGTTTGATTGTTCGACCGTGCGGATGCGTGTGAACGAACCCATATAAGCTAATTGTAAATAAGGTCCGCGAAAACGCGCGGATTCCGCCGTGTCTGAACGGGGTCGAAGAACACTTGGTGTTGTTGCTCCGGAATTGTTGGAACAGCTGCGTAAACTGCAGAAATTCTCCGAGGTGGTCTATACCATGCTTGCTTTTAAATAATAACTTCGGCTTCGGAATTATTCCACCAAGCTCACAATTTCCAGACTACTTTATAACACGGTCTACTTTACTGCATAGTTTCCTACAAACTTTCTAGCACAGTGTAAAGCCATCATTTCTGTTTGGCAACACTTCACTCCTAATTTTCCGGTCTCTAGTCTACTTGAAAGTGTATCATCTATTTCGTAGGCTGCTCCAAAATTCCTAGCACAATGCAAAGGTTCAATTTTTATTCGGGTATTGCTTCTCCGAATTTATTAGCACTAGTTTCACGTAGCACTGAAACTGTCTACTTCGCATTACAAAACCATCCCCAGCTTTCCACAGTTATATTTTTCCCGGTGCACATTTCAAGGAATCTTTGCTCAATATCATTGTTCCATTCCAGAGACTGGAAATTTAAGCACCCTCTTGGAACAAACAAGAGGAAATCCTACAGCATCCGAACTACAAAGGTTGGCAAGATTGGTCTGTTCTCAAAGGAGGTCCTCTACACTCTTTTTATTACAAACATACTGTCCGTGCTGGTCGGCGCTGGCTTGGGGTAAGCATTAAATGTGGAGCCGAGTGATAGAGGGCGAGAGTATTAAATGATTCAGAGTACTATACTAAAATCTGTGCCCATTTTGCAGAGTTTGGCTGACCAGGCGAGGATTCATAACGTCCAGCGTGACCATCGAGTGAAGAAGTTCGCCGGTCAGGACCGCGGACGTGTAAGGATTGCTGCGCTTATGTTTGCTAAGGGAACGGAGCGACGGGTTGGTCTAGAAACGAGTTGCGAAAGAAAGAAGACTGAAGAGCGAAGATGGTCTATCGAGCCTAAAACATTCACTAAACAAGAAAAAAAAACAAACACCACAGTAAAACCGATAACAATCAAGAAACAGACACATCTCGAATTCCGATTAGCCTCCACCATCGGATATTTCATATTAGCACTATTCGTCTTAACCCTTTCCTGCCCGACAAACAGAACTTAAAAGTCACGATGTGTACTTATCGAGACACACGCCGCGTTTATTATCTCATAAGCCGTATACGCAATTTGCATTTGCTTAGAATGAAAGGAGGAAGATGAAGAAGAAAAGCATTGTAGACGTATACAGAGACACGTACACGAACATACACAAGATTAATATGATTTATTACTATAGTGTCTAGCGCGTTGTTGATACAACAAGGAACATGTCCATTTTATACCGTTTCTAAATACGTTTCTATCTGCGATAGTCTATATGTAGGTATAGCTTGGATAGTATTTATCTATAATTAATTATTAATTATTACACGGAGAGAAGAAGAGAGAGTTGAGAGAGAGGACAGATATATGTAGAATGTTTATGAGAGAGCGAAGTAGTTAAAGGCAATTACTATGAAAGAGTATAACGATTGGAGGAGATTAAAGAGCGGGCGAGAGAAAGAGTAGTCGTGTTGGAAAGAAAGGAATTGCGAAGGGAGACATTCGACTGCATTGAAATCGACGTTCAATGCAGGCACGAGTAGGCAAATTTTGTTCGAGTGTGATACATGTTGTATAGAGAGTCAATGGAGCTTATGGTATCTTCTTTCAACGGAGTAATAATTGAAATCTGTTCGTATATTTACAAATACAATAAGACGAGAGTTTATTGGAAAGTGATTTACAATGTGTGACCGCGTTCACGATTTTCTATCTTGTTCAATGATGTTTGTTTCTTTTCCTTTTCTACGTTTGCGACGCCGCTATCGTCGAGTATGGTAAAACTGTGAAGAATCGTTTCGATACTAATTTAATTTTTTAATTTTCCGTTAAAAATTAAGAATTTGCATATTCGGACATAAACGTTTGCTTTTATTGGCGTGTTTTTGATCTTACGAATTTATTAGGCGCCACCCCTGGCAAAAAGCATTCTACGGGAGAGTCTACATTGGAAATGAATCATGGTATTCCATATATGGTAGACTTACCTGATAATTCAGTTAATTATATTTCAGAAAAAAATTTAATGAAACTATTAGGGTTCTTGTTCATTATGAGATGAACCATTTTTCTCGAGTATAGCCTCTGTCGCTGAAAATATTTTCCACGTTAACTATATGGATGCTTGCAATGATCGACGTTGTATGGATCGAATACCTTCTGCCAGGGGTGTGATAATCGACGATGCACTTGGAATATGCGACAGCGATTTTATACGACGCGAACTATGATTTTATATCGTCCAGTACACACAAAAGCTTCGACGAGAGCCGAAATAGGTGATCGCTCGTAATTTCGACGCGAAACCTCGAGTCAATTGAACGATCCTTCCTACATTTGACTTTTGCCAGTTACTTGCGACGCTTACAATTCTCCCGCGAAACTCTTCGAATCGCGCTTATCTTTCGATAGCACAATGTGTGGTTGGTATGAACTATGGTAAAGTAAACAAAAAAAAAAAGAATAAAAAAGCATACATAATAGAAAGAAACAACTCGATAGCCGACCGCTATCGCTTTACTAAGATTTACCGCGGTTTTTCACTGACGACGAATATAATATCTGTACCGTGTATTCAGTGTAAGATGCTGTATATTATGAAACAGTGCGTATTCGATGTAAGTAGGAATTAGCCACGCAGGTTTTTGTATTTTCAATAATAATTCTATATATTATATCGGGTCTTTTATTTCTGGAAGCCTTGCAGCGTCAAAATTATTATAATTACAAAACTATCGATTGTAATCGATAAAATCCCACTGAAGTGCAACGCGAAAGCATATATCGAATATTTTTATAGCAGTCTATAGTGGAGTCTGCGTGCTTCAGGGACTTGAAAGTGTCTGTGAAATGCAAACATCAAGAAAATCCACGGAAATGGCGCGTGAACCGGACAATCCGGGAGCAACTTCCACGAAACAGAAATAACCAACCACCAAGAAACAATCAACCACTCTTCTGATTTCTCAAGATTTAACGAATGCAAAACAATACATCAAACCGAGAAGCTCTGCTGAACCGAGGTTAATTGCACCCGACGATTATTATTAGCATGACGGATTACGATGGTGCGGAGACTCGCGAGAAAAATATCAAGATCTTCGTCAGGGTCTTGCCTCTACAGAAACCTTGCGAATCGTGCGTGAGAATCGACACGGAGTGCAAAGTAATTAATGTTGTTTGAGTTTGAGATTCGAGATTTGATTGGCCTTCGTTAAATAGTTACAAAGAACCATTCATCCGAGTAGCGGGTTAATTTAATTAATTATAAGAAGGGTTAATCTTGATCCTCTCTTTAGAAAATATTTGTACGATGTCTTCAAGACATGCAACCAAACAGAATCGCCGTGAAAAAGGAGCCGTCTTATTGGTGCTTCCAAACGGATGGCATTTTTATTAATGCCTCACAGGATGAGGTGTATCGTGTTTCTAGCCAGGACCTAGTCCCGAAGTAAATTGAAATATGATCGTTAAGATACATTAATCGCTTCCATTATCCTCGACTCCTTATCTTTAACCAACGCAGCTTTCAAATCTTCTGGCAATCCTTTTTCAAGGGTTTGACCCTATTTTCACAGGCTCTAAACACTATTTCAGGTATAGTAAAGTCGTGATCTAACTTCCTGAGGATCTCCACGATCACTGTTCCCTCGCCTACCCCTTCCATTAGGGGACATCCTCGCGAGGAGACAAGAAACTCGAGCTGCCTCGGTCACCGAGCGCGGTCCGTGTTTACATGCAGTCCTTTTCTACGTTCGGCGCGATCTCGATTTATTGTCAATCATAAAAAAATAGTTTCACTACACGATCTCTGTCCCTGCTCGGAACAGGCAATGGGAGCTAATTCGCGTAGTGCCTCGGTGGGTAGAGCGCGCGACGGCGGACTCCGTGGTCTCTCGGATTCGAATCCCGCCGCCGCGCCGCGCCATGCCGGCACCTCCGGAAATATTCCATGTGTCATTTAAGTGTGCTGGTGCCCAAGGTGGTTCGGAACCCATCTTAAACTGTGTAGGTTCTGTCGCTTAATAACCGTAGCAGTTGAAGAATCTACGTAAAACGATCAAACAAAAGGCAATGGGAGCTAGATCGCGACTTTATTGTAGTTATAGTATATCATCGGATAGAACTCTAGTTTTGGTGTCGGGTTGCACAAATTGCATACCAAAGGAAATCCTTGATTTAGTATCATTATGTGAAAGTTCCACTTCGAAAAAGGATCTTTTCCAGGATACTAAATGGCATAAGCTGCGTCTTGATGGGCCACGGTCAGACAGGCTCCGGGAAAAGTTTCACACTCAGCGGTCTAAGAAACAACTGGGAAGTACGATTCTGAGCGCAGCGAAGTTGCCACTGACTGCAATTAACCGAATAAACGCAGATCCACTGATCACGGTTCCTCTTCTCAGCACAGGGGCCTAGTATCAAGGATTCTATACGATCTGTTTCTGGAGAAATCGAACCAAAAGAGGGTCAGTAAGATACAGTACCAGATAAGCTTTGTCGAGTTGCATGGGAAACACGCCAGAGACCTGCTGTTACCTGAAACGGAGAACAGGATTCGGATCAACGATCGAAATCCGTTTAAGGTGCGTCACCGGGGGAAACAGAACGATAAAACGCGACGGTTTAATTGTTGCTCTTATAGGAGATCTCTGTAGAGAGTGTGGAGAACCAGGAGCAAGCTTTGGAGAAGATCTTCGAGGCGGAGATCAGGAGGTCCATCGTGAAGGGACCCACTTATCCGGATTCGCATTTAGCTACAGCCGTGATCACCGTCCACGCTACCAATGCCAGCTTGGTCACTTCGGGATACACCTTCACCAAGGCTAAAGTAATTTAGACTCAGAAATTTTCATTTTCATAGACTGCTTCGGGGAGTAGACTCTCGTTTCCAGGATTGCAAGGGTGCGAGATTCGCCTTCTCTTTCTCGATATTGTAAAGATAGGCTTTTTTTCAGTTGTCAAAGGCGCTAGATAAAAGATTAATTTAGGCCGCAGTCGCCCTCAAAAGTCCTATTTTTACGTTTACGAATGGCGTAATTTGCATTATTCGGCAGCATGTAACTGTCTCGCAGCTTTATGAACATAGCTATCCAGTCAGCCAGGCCTGCTCCGAGCAGAAATCGAGCACAGCCTACCGAGCAGATGGCGGGCATTGTCCTGTCCGAACGACGCTCGAAGCACAGGATGCTCGGAATCTGGAGGGATCTGCCGGGCACACCCTGCCGGCAGCAAGCGCTACCTGTGCTGACCGAGCTGCCTTCCATCTACCCGGCAGCTACTGCCGGGTCTTTCTGTCAGCAGCAAGCGTTGCCTCTGCTGACGCAGCTGCCCGGCCCAAACCGAGCATTTTGCTTACCGGGTACATGCAGTGGCCAGAGTTGGGCAGTAATTAATTACATCTTCAATTACATGTGCAAAAGTGGGCTATAATTACAATAAGAAAACGGTGAAATGGTCCAAAACATAAAAATTCGTGGTTTAAAAGAACAATAACACTGAAGTAATTATTAGACTCGATTACAATTACTGTAATTGTGTCAAGTAATTGCAATTACTTCTATCACAATTACTAGTTGAGCCAAAGTAATTGCAATTACCAATTACAATTACATGTAATTTTAATTTTATTTCTGCAATTCCCAAGTCATTTTAATGCAATTATAAGTAATTGTAATTGGTAGTTGCAATTACTTTCCAACGGACGACGCTCGCGCGTGAACACTGAAACACACCGCTAGGATACTCTCACACACCGCTAGACCATGTATACGTACTCGAGGATTGCAAGGGTCCGGGGTTCCACTTCTGATTTTTCGATAATGCAAAGAGGGGGTTTTTTAGTAGTCAAAATCGCTAGATGAAAGATCAATCTAGGGCGCTGTTTGCCTCAAAAGTCCTTCTTTTACGTGTCCGAGCAATGGTTTTGCAATATTCGGCTGCATGTTGCCCGAATTGCAAGTAATTGCAATTACAATTTCATGTAATTGTATTTCTGCAATTCCAAATTACAGTAATTGGTAAGTAATTGTAATTGTAATTGAAATTACATTTTGCTCAACTCTGGCAGTGGCGCGTTACCCTATGGGCAACTTGGGCAAATGCCCGAGCCCCGAAGCAAAAGGGGACCCCGAACACGATCCGTGACTTTGTTTAGGAGTTATTAACAAAAAACACGGACCAATCAAAGCGCGACCTAGACGCGAGTTGCCACAGTCGGCCCAGCGCGCCAACTATCTATTGGCCGACTATGCCAACTCGCGTCTAGGTAGCGCTCTGATTGGTCCGCGTTTTTCGTTAATAACTCCTAAACAAAGCCGCGGAATAACATTTTTGCAAAGGAAAATGTCGCTTGAAATGGTCTCAGGAACCTCCCATTTCCGGGAAGTTCACGAATTTTGGGACACCCTGTATACATAGTTATAACGCGCTACTGACAATGAGTAGATGTGCAGCTTGATGCTTCCGAGAATACAAACAATAAAAATAGGACTTTTGAGGGCGACTGCGGCCTAGATTGATCATTCCCCTATCTATACACGCGCAGCTCTATATGTTTCCGAATAATGCAAATGCGCCTTCCTTGTAAACGTAAAAAATCGGAAATTTGAAGAATAGCAAAAACCCCATCTTTGCATTATAGAGAAATGAGAAGTCGCATCCCACACCCTTGCAATCCTCTTTTTAACGCGAAGGAAATCCGCCTTATGGATATCCTGCCCCTCGCTACAAGCACCCTTGCAATCCTGGAAACGAGACTACCCCCTTCAGTTTGTAGATCCTTGTACGAGAATACAAATGATCTACAGTGAACCATGAAGAGGGAACATTGTGGATTCTTTCGAATTGATTTTTCTGTATGATCTTTTCTAGATGCATATCGTGGAGATGGCTGGCATTGGAACACCAGGCAGGCCGTTTATCCGGAAAACGGCTTCAGACATTGGTGCAGCTAACTTGACCAAATCGCAGTTGGGACAGTTCTTCTCGCAACTCCGCACTGCAGGGCCGATCCCCTACAACGCGATACGATCCAGTAATTTGTTAAAGATCCTCGGAGACGATTTCCCCGTTGCAGCTGTGATCCGGTGATTGATTGAAATATTTCTTTTTTTATTGTAGAACATCTCATAAGAGATTTATTTCAACATAATACAGTATTCAATATAAGAATTACAATTACATAAACAGTACAGACGTTCCAGCCGCTCATAGTTATATGTATATGAGAACGAGAACCCATACGGGACAATTACACACTCAGACCTCAGCTTTTAAAAAATCACAACATGTAAAGGCAATTTAATCAAAGTACTTAGTTCCTCGGCTTAACGATAATTGAATTTATCAGTTTTATATCCCATGTCCGAGTGACGAAAGAGGATCTGGACGTCACTCTGTCCACGCTGAGGTTCACGGGGAACATTGCCCGATTGAAGCCCATCAAAATCAAGAGGAGCATGGAATATCAGAAGGATCGCATAGTGCATAGACTTCGGAACGAGGTCGATACCTTGAAGAAAGAGCTGACAATGAATCAGTTGTTCCTGGATCAAGAAACTTCGATAAATATGTCGAAGTTGAGATCAGAGCAGATCAATCGGAGCGTTGTTAATTACTTGAATGGTAGCATCAATGACTTCACCTTGGTCAATGCGACGCAGGCTCAGCAGTTGCTGAAGAGCATCAAGGATTTCTATAACAGGTTGTAATATATTTTTTCGAACGTTCATCCTTGTTATAAAATTATCCATGCGATTATATTACCATTAATTGAGTCGCTAGACTGACAGTCAAAGAGACGGAGATCGAGCAGCAGAAGGAGAAGTACGAAAGTATTTCGAAGAACATGGTGGACGCGAGTATATCGGCAAAACTATCAAAGGTATTCGTATATGTTTAAAATTCGTGGTTATTAATTAATGATCGTTGTTAAAATAGTCGTATGTTGACAGGAGTCCGCGTTGTCTGCTGATAGCCGTATTCGTAATCGAAAGAGGAGTATGAATTCTTCGGGACGCCTTTCGGAGGATCAGGAGGCAGTGACGGAGACTAAAGAGATGGAAATAGAGGAAGTGGGAAGCATAGCTAAAACTGGTTAACAGATTTGCTACTTTTTTAAATAGATATTTAAGACGAATAGAATGATTAATATTAATTTTTAGCTGGCGGGATGACACTGGGACCATGCAAGGACACAGAAGATGACAAGTACTTAACTATTCCAGAGCCAGTTTATCAGATTGATCACCAGAATAGAATACTAGTTAGTATACATTGCAATATAACACGAAGAGCAGAATCTTTTCGTCTCGTTCTCAAAAATATATTTACAAACGTGCCCTCAAAAATATGTTTAAAAAATCGATAAACGAACCTGTGAACGGTCGTAATCATCCCCAATTGTAAACGAGGGGCAGCTGAGAGTTGATAATTAATTGTGATTTTCATTTGCGCTTTTGTAGAAGCTTCGGCAACTTTTCGAGCGTTTCCTGAAGAGCGATAAAGAGTACAGAAAGATGAAAGAGATGTTGGATAAGAATACGAGAACTTTGGCGACGGTTCAGCAGAAGTTCACGAAGTGGATCAACAAGTACTTCCAGGTGAGCCAAATTTATATTTGATTTGTAGAATCAACTTAGAACTGTACGATTGACTTGGCAGTTCTGTTCTCCAGGTAAAGAGCACTTTGGAGAACGCAAGGGACGAGCTCAGCAAGCACCAACAAATTCGACACGCGATGCAACCGGAGGACCAAGAGGAGCTTACACCGGAAGTGGAGATAATAATCGAGCGTGATATTGCGTGTCATCAAAGAGTCCTGTTGAATTTGGAGGAAGAGGTGGTTCAGGCACAGGACGAGATTCAACGATTGTTTCAGGAACAGAGGGAGATGCGTTCGCAGTTCAACTCCGGTTTCAAGGAGTATTGCAAAGAGATGGACGCCTCATCACTTTATAGCAACAGTTCGATGAAATTGTTATTTGAACCGGCGGAGAAGGCTTCTCTGGAAGTAGCTAAACGCAAGTTCAATCAGTTCCAACGAGCGATGACGCGCAAACTCCAGGTAGATACTGGATACCGAAGAGAACTATTTTTATCGTGTATTATCACGGTAATTTTTAGGCCTATAAGTTTGTTAGTTTTTTATGATTTCAGGAGAAGGAGACAATGCAGAATATAGAACGCGACCGCTCGTGGTCTTGCATGGATTGAAACCTTAATTAATTAAACCTTATCAGCTACTGTAATAATAGGTACTTAATGTAACGCAAAAATAACGTAATAAACATGTATAATTTTGAAATTGTTTAGATTGCGGATTTTAATGGTGGCAAATTTAAAATCCGCATTTAGCGCTAGTCTTCATACCGGCATTCTGCATCGACGATGTACCGTCGGTGGTCTTCTGTGTCTTAATCCACCCACAATATATGCTAGAGGGCGTATCACGTCAGTGACCCAGAAAATGGTAGCCATCTAGAACCATCCAGTACCATCTATCATGGGAGGGCTGAACCCTCGGGTAAGTTCTCGGCCGCGCGGCTGTGACCCGAGTATTTTCCAGGGCTTCGGAGTCGGAGTCGGAGTTTGGGAGTAATTGCTGATGACTGGAGTTGGAAAAGCTATATATCGACTCCCGGAGTCGGAGTCAGAGTCGGAAAAAATATATCGACTCTGACTCCAACTCTGGCTCTTTCGTTTATAAATCATTAATAGATTTATGTATACATAAATAAATTGCTAATATTCGATCTACAGTATAGACTATTGTATATGTATATACCTCGGCACTATGTAGAGGAGAAACAGTTAAAGTTATGGTAGTAGTATTTTCCAACTACATTCCTGAAAGTGAGAAAGTAACAGTCGTGTTGTGTTGTATCAGAGTTATCTGTTCCATATTCTTAGATTTTAATACAATATTTCAACTATTTGTTCAGTTTTATTACAACTCTTAATTATTTTGAGTACATATTTTTTCAATTTGGAGAGTCGGAGTTGGAGTTGGAGTTAAGAATTTTGTCTACCGACTCCGAAGCCCTGGTATTTTCTGTCTCTATCTGGGCTGACAAAAGTGGCGGCAGAAAAGATCCGTGGCATGAATTTGGTTGTGAACTTAGACCACGGGTGGCCAACCTTCTGCATACCATGCGTAAATTTTTTTCGCATACGAGTTCAGATGCGCCATACAACTCGAGCACTTTTTCTACCTTCTTACGTTCATTGTTGCGGTAGAAAAATAGAAATAGGGTAGGATCTGCTTCGGTTAGGGGAGGAAAGAAAAGGGATAACTCAATCGCGCAACTAAATTAATTAACTTAAGCCAGTTGAAAAGACACGCGTTCATTGGAGCACCAATTTACAATAGTGAGAAATGATCTATTGGACGAGAGGTTGATCGCTGTCATGAACACTCCAATTCCCATCCTATAATTGTAAACTCTCAAAAAATTGCGACGAATTGATGAGTAAGAAGGCAGTATAAATTCAACTGAGAGCTCTCAGGTGTTGAAAATATGAAGATGGATTCATTTATGGCGCCTACTTCAAAAAAATAAATAGAGGCGCAAGGATTCAATGCGCCACTTGTAATCATCCAATGCGCCACGTTTGGCGCATGCGCCACAGGTTGGCCACCCCTGACTTATTGTTAGACCATATCAGAGAGGATATGAGGATGCTGAATGCTCACGCCCGGGTTTTCGATGCCTCCGATGGTGGGTCCGGTATGCCAGCGGGTGCAACTTTTCTCGCGCAAAACAGTAACGTATCTATATTAGGATGATGAGGTAGCGGAGCTCTGAGGCAGTTATGTATATCGGCAGGAATGTACCGAAACAATCTGTTTCGGACAAAAAGACTCCAAGACTTGTCCTACGTGTTACAAAATGTACAGAAGTACACTTGTCATACATTCGTTTTTCATAATCAAATCATATTAATTTCTTAAAATTCTACGGGGAGCTCGAGATGCCACATTTTCTCGAGAATCGTACTTTACCGAGGCTAAAATCGCAGCGCATGCGCGAGAAAAGTTGCACCCGCTGACATCATCGCTCCGGTATAGTGCTGCCCCCACACAAAATCCTAGCCTGGATCAGATCCCACACCCACGGTAGAGCGGATTTCCCCCTCCCTCGCCAAAGAGGATCAGAGACAAAAGTACAAGAAATTCGAAATCCATCAATACATATATTGGTAATGAAAGCCATTCATGAGTATATTTTGCATTAAACCTTTGCGAATACTGTACCCTCTGTAGCTATATGTATTCAGTGATCTACACTTGTCGCGTTTCCATGCTAGTGACAGACAACACGAAACACGATAAAGGGTATAGCCGGATAAGCATGGGCCAGCGGCCCCCGCTCCGATTTTCCTGATTCCTGTCTTAAAACATTGTTTTATGTCTAAAAAACATTGTGTAAAATTTCAAATGTCTACCCCCACCGATAGGGGTGATATTGAGGTAAATTCCCCCGCACTTAAATGCAATTTGAGCTAAAACGAGAAAAGATATCGACATGGGATAAACGGCAAATAAAAGATATAGATACACTCTATATTTCATATTTTTTTCAGAATTTTTTGCTAATTATTTATAGTTGAAAATAATTAATTAATTTTTTAATTTGCATTATTCGGCAGCATGTAGCGCAGTTTCACAAATATTGGGCGAAGCGACAGTGCTGTCATTGTCGAGACACATACATTTTCTTAAATATCGAGAGATTTAAGGTTCTTACAGAAAAAAATGTTTACATCCCGGAATTCAGGGTCACATACAATGTCAATGAAACCTTTATTATGTTAAACTATACGTGTTTAAACAAACCAAACGAAATCTAGGAAGTAGATCCCTATACGGGGGGTTTTGGTGCAAGTATTAGTTCCATGGCATTTTTAGCTAGGAGCGCTAGCGTTTTTAGTCACTGTTTTACCGATATTTTACCGATACAGTGACTGAATCGGTAAAACAGTGACTAGAAACACTAGCGCTCCTAGCTAAAAATGCGGACGGCACCGATACTACGACCAAGGTCAAGTTCCGACCCGTAGATACCGAGGGTCAAATGTTTATTTCCTAACCCAGAGAGGCCTCTTGGATCCGAAGGACATCGGTAATAAAACACCCAAAAGCCATGTGTTGTTGAAACGCAGATAAAGCTAAGGGCCTTCAGCTCAACTGACCTGGGCTTTCTTTCTTTCCCGTTGCAGTCTGCAGAGAGAACACTTGCAAGAGTGAATTTCACTAACGCGTTTTTCATTTAAGATCCTAGATCCTGCTTCCCAGATAACCAATACTTCGAAATTTGCAATTGTTGCCCATTTTGGCGAAAACAGGCCTCGCTTACGAATTTTTATTTCGGGAACTGTATGTCCCATTGAGCTACACGGGGGCCAGAGTGATTTAAATTTAGAAAACAATATGGTTATATTCCTTGAAGTTTCTCCTTTAAACTGAGCCCTTGAAAAAGACTGGCGATTTAAAAGTTAGCGTCACAATGAGCGAATGAACTGGCAAAGGACGCCGCACAGTGGGCTGTATACAGTCCTCGACAAAATAATAAGACACCTAGCATATTTCTAAATTTCTTGTATTTCAAGGTGGAAAGTGTACACTCCGTTCTATCCTAAATACTACATACTATCTCCAAATTAAAGACGCAAAATCTTAGGATTGTATCGCATGCCATCGCAAAATTAGAGAAATATATGTGAACACGGACTGACATTGCTTCGACAAAAGTATAAAAAATTTGGCTTATTTTCCGATCATGTGACTTCTACAATTAAGTGTTCTACTGCGAACGTGTTCAGACGTTGAATCTTGTGATTTTCTTACATTATAAGTACATTTATTACAACGAAAAATAAATAATGGGTCGAGGAAAGCAGTTAGATAAAAGTGAGGTCGATCGAATCGTTCTGTTGCGCTCGGAAAAGTACAGTACATATTAATAAAACTGCGAAATTATTAAACGGAAGTAGGTGCGCGATATATAATGTGTTAAAAAATCCAAGTGCTTATGGAAAAAAGGAAGGAAGTGGAAGACCTAGGCGTTACTTCCGAACGTGATAAACGTGACAATCTTGCGTGTTGCGTCAAATTTTAAGGACACAACAAGACAAATTGCCGAAGAAGCAGGTGGGAAAACAAATTTAAGAAATGTACATCGCATTTTACGAGGAAGCAAACACATTAAACGGAAGAAATTAAAACAACGGCCACTCTTAATGGAGACACACAAAGCAGCACGACTGAAGTTCGCTTGTGAACACGTCCACTGGATGAAAAACTGGAAAAAAGTAATTTGTAGTGTCGAGAAAAAATTCGATCTAGATGGCCCTGACGACTGGGCCTACTACTTTCATGATTGCAGAAAGGAAGAACTCCATTTACGTTGCCATCAAATGGGTGGTGGGAAAAACAGGAATAAACTTTTTATCAGATCGGATGAATACTAATAAATATATTGAAGTAATATCAGATCAGTCAAACAAGCCTGCATCTCGTATCACACGCTGTGACTATATTTTTCAACAGGATAATGGAGCAATCCATACTGCAAAATCTGTGAAACAATCCTTTTCTTAGAAAAATATTAATATTTTGGAATGGCCCGCTCGTTCTCCCGATTGAAATATTATAGAAAATGTGTGGGGAGATTTGTCAAGACGATTCTACGCGAATGGGAGACAATATAATAACGTAAATGAACTAAAAGAAAGTTTAAATCCCAATTGGACACATTTAGAACAAAAACGAATCAAAAAGTTATATAAAACTATCCGAAAGCGATTACTAGACATAATTCAATTCAAGAGAGGTATCACAAAGTATTAATTTTGTATTTTTGTTTGCTTAATCAAACATTTTTCTGTTAGCGTCTTATACTTTTGTCGAATTAATGTCAGACTGTGTTTACATACATATCTTTCTATAATCTTGCAATGGTACGCGATATAATCCTAAGATTTTACATGTTTACTTTGGAAATAGTATGTAATATACAGGACACAACGGAGTGTACATTTTGTACCTTTAAATACAAGAAAATTAAAAATATGCTAGGTGTCTTATTATTTTGTCGAGGACTGTATGTATGCACCCGATTTCAGCGGCCACAGCTAATTCAAAATTCGCTCAAAATATTGAGCTTCAATATTGAGTTTCAATAGAAACTGCTGTAACTTTGCTAAAATATATCCAAATTTTATGAAAAATCAACCATTTTAAAGCTTGAGATTTATACTTTTTGTAATGCGTGCCGTTTTTACTGAAACGAATGTTTTGAGTGCAAAATTTGTCTATAAACAGGAACGTATCAGATTGTAAAGTTTGTAGCTATTTTTCAATCAAGTACTGCGGATTATAATAAATATTTTAACGTTATTCGTCTATTTTATGTACACTATCGAAAAGTGTAATCATTTACAATTAAAGTATCTTTTTAAAATAGTTATTACACAGAATAATCTCCGTTATTTGTAATGGTATGGAAAAATGTTATGAACAAAATTTGCACGGTTCAGAGGTGGACATGTTGTGGCAAAAACATTTTCTGCGTGGGTGGAGGCATAGAGGAGATTTTTAAGGTCACGTTGATTTTTTTGAACAGAATGTCCTTTTTTTATAACATAGATCGATAGAGTATTAAATTCTGAGTATAAAAGTGTTGTTGACCTTCGTATGTCCTAAACCTAATAGTTAACGAGATATTATCAAAAGAAGAAAGAAACTTATTTCGATGAAATATCTGGTTAACAATTAGATTTAATTGCAAGACATATGGAGGTCAATACATTTTTACTCAGAATTCGATAGTCTATCGATTCATGATACAAAAAGTAGGTCTTTCGATTAAAAAAAATCAAGGTGACCTTGAAATCTCCTCTATGACTCCACCCACGCATAAAATGTTTATGTCACATGTCCCCCTCTATACCGTACAAATTTTGTCCATAATATTTTTTCATATTATTACAAATAAAGGCAATATTCAAAGTGGACATCATTATTGCCCCACCCTGTATATTTAAATTTCATGTGTATACTGTTTTCTTATTTTAGTGTATATTGTGTGTTTATTATTAAAATTTATTTAAGTTAATACGAAGATATAGCGAATGCGAACATGCAGGATATGAGAAATGCTGCGATTTTCGCGCGTGTGCGATGGCCATTTTTTCGTAGATCAATTATGAAGCACGGAGTAGCTTTTTTCTCATTACTTTATTGACACACCTCGTACAAATTATTCTTTTTAAATAATCTTGCCCAATACGTAGCCATTCTTCTTGCAGACGTCTTTTTAGTTTGTCCTTTGTGTTTGTGGAAATTGTTCGAATTCGGCGATCTAATTCATCCCATAAATTTTCAATGGGATTCAAATCGCGAGTGTATAATAAAAATATAATAAGAACAATACGCAATTTGTGCTTTGGGTCGTTATCCTGATAAAATTGTATCCCGCTTTGAAGTCCCATATTATCAGCACTTTTTTAAAAATTGTTTTGCAAAATGCGCAGATATCTATTTTTATCGAGGATGTCGTCGATAAAAACTAATTCGCCTATTCCATGGGCCGAAATATAGCCCCACGCCAGCACAGACCCACCACCGTGTTTCACAGTCGGCTGCAAATGTCTCGGATTTAATTCTTCTTTCGATTTCCGCCATACCCTAATTCTTCCATCGCTTCCATAAATATTAAATTTGGACTCGTCCACGAAAATTACGTCTTCCTACCACTGACTTTCCTTTGAAATATAGTTTTTTTTGCAAAATTCAGTCTCTTCATCCTGTTTTTCGCGTTAATATACGGCTTTTTCGAGCTATTCTTCCATTATAGCCCTCAAATCATAACACTCTTCTTATGTTTTCCGGATGCACTGATATTCCACGGTCATTATTTAATTTAGTTGCTAAGTTTGGAGCACTTATCCGAAGATCACATTTCATTCTCCTAATTATGTGGAGCGTTTATCACGAGTATTGAGGATCGGTTTGCGTCCGCTTTGAGGGATAGATTCAATTCTATCATCGTTCTTGTAACGGCGCACAATATCCCATACCGTGCTCTTACTAATATTTAATAAATCTGCAATTTTGCGAACCGATTTCTCCTTTTCCCGATGAAAATTTACTAATTGTTGCATATCAAACAACGTGTTCTTACTTTTCCGACCCATTTCGCATACATTTTCAGCAACACTGACAAATATTCGATCTCTAACATACTCTGTACATAGTATGAATGATATGTTTACAAACATTGTTTCAGTCAGTTCCTGGAATCTGGAAACTTGTGAAGTATAGTAAGTGTCCGAATATTTTCGTGACATGAAAATGAGCATACTTTCCATTTTTCTTTTATTATTTATCTAATCACTTATCGTACATAAATATCTCTTATGCTTATGTTAACTACACACTGCATAGTAACATACGTGAAACCTCTTTTTGTTCTTATTGCATAAATTTATGAAGTACGGACTAATAATAGTCAAAACTATAGTGGTGTCCGAATATTTTCGTGACCGACTGTATCTAAAGTTTTAAAAATTGAATTTTGACCGCTGAAATCGGGCATACAGCCCACTGTGCGCCGTGCACACCCGTTTCAGGTAGAGGCGAGTCGAGCGTACCGCTATTATGGTCCGTTGTCTACAGTCTTGGGAAAATACCCAGCAGACTGTACACGTACCACGTCCGACGTCCGACTGCGGCACACACACACACACACACACACACACACACACACACACACACACACGAGCGTTTCGAGCGCCTCGGGAGGCATGTGTTGGTGTCTTTTCGGTTGATTTCGTCCGAAAATGTGCTCACAGTGGGCCAGACATCGGACGAAATGGTCGAGGTCAGCGGGGAGCCGAACCTTTCCGAGTGCTTCGAGAAGGGTAACAATGGACATACCCCATGGGGGACCCCGAGCCGACGTCGGAAGATGATCGAAGGAAGAATCAAATCAGTTTGTTTCTCGCTCGCCATCGGACGGTGCAGCGTTCACTTCAAATAATTTTCATGTCGCCAATGTTCAAGTTTCCATATTTTTAAAAACGTGTCCGTAAACAAGACACTTGGGGCTATATTATCATTATTTCTATTTTTCAATTTTCCGGTGCTATGATAGAAATGCGCCTGTTTAAAACAATTGCAAAATAAACTACTATGAAAATAAATATCTTTTCAACTGAAATCAGTTTTATCAAATACTCTTATGCTTTCACTATGAGCACCCAAAACTAATTGACATCGTTTTGTTAGTTTGACCGTTATAATTTAATGAAAAACTTGTGGCACCTCATATTACACGTTCGTAAAACCATTAATTATCAAAATATCAAAAAATTCTCTTTGGGATACGTTCATATCTCACTAAAGATTGCAACATATGCAAATTCGAACAAAATTCGAAACAGTAGTCCTATTTCGCATGGAACGATACATGTGCATTAATTGTATATAGATCACAACGCTCATGGAAGGGAAGTATGGATACTGGAGAATAATTAAAAATTAAAACAATTATAAGATACTGCGATTTAGATTAATCGTAAGCAGACAAATTCGATGATTCGTATCTTTACATCTTTCAATGTCAAGATAACATTATTTTTAATTGTCGTTTATTTTAATTATTATTTTATTGATCATCTGCTCTTGAAAAAACTGAAGGACATCATCCGGATAGCGTTTTCACTTTCTTAGTTTTAAAAATCTTAAGCTTAATAAATATGGATTCGAAAAAATCGTTCATCTCACTCTTTCCAAAACTATTGTGATCTTATTTTTCGGAAAATCCAAAAAAGTCGCAAACTTTTTTTGGATTATAACGTTTATATTAACGTCCAGTTCTGAACCAACAAAAAAATCGGTGGTACTCTAAAGGTCTCAATAATAAACAAAAAATATTAATAATTATAGCTTTGTGTTTTTTATAATTTAAAGTAATGTACTCACCGCACTGAATAATATCTACGCTATAAATCTTTAGAAAATCAAGGAGTGTTTGTGCTTAGGTTCTATGTATTAGGTCAATCGGAAAGTTCCGTCCGTTTAGCGTCGAGTAGCTGTAGCTCGAACTGACGTTAACTATAACGTCTGAAGTAAATGTTAACTTTTTAGTTTGGACATCTGTGGTGTATGTATGAGTGAGTGAATGAGAAAGGAAGTTGGTGAGTGAGAGTGAGCGAATGAGTAAACAACGAATGATAGGTCGAATGAGGAAAGAATGTGTGAGAGAATGAGAGAGAGAGAGTTCGCGAACATTCTTTCTCTCGCACATTCTTTCTTCATTCGACCTATCAGTCGTTCTGTTTACTCATTCGCTCACTCTCCCCACCAACTTCTTTTCTCACTCACTCACTCATACATACACCACACATCTTTCAATAAAATTCGATACATAACAATATAAGCTTGCACCAATAACATCGTTTTTTTTCTACATTGAAAATGTCGGAATTTGAGCCGAATAAGCGTCATTTGCGCGAAGTGTTAATCTTTTGCTTCAATTGAAAGAAAACTGCAGCTTAAGCTCATCGTATGATTGTAGATGTTTATGGCGATAATGCTGTTTCCGATAAAACATGTAGAGAATGGTTTCGACGCTTTAAAAATGGTGATTTTACTGTGGAGGACAAAGAGCGTTCTGGACGGCCACAAGTATTCGAAGACGAAGAAGAATTGCAAGCATTGGTGGAAGAAGATCCATGTCAAACGCAAAAACAAATATCAGAAGCGTTAAATTGTGCTTAATCTGTCATTTTCGATCGTTTAAAAGCCTTGGGGAAGGTCTACAAGGAAGGAAAGTGGGTTCCACATGAATTCAAGCCAAGAGACATTGAGAAGCGAAAAACCATCTGCGAAATTCTACTTGCGAAACGTCACAAAAGTTGTCAAAGAAACGTTAGAAGCACTTCGCTGGGAAGTGCTACTCCATGCGGCTTATTAGCCAGATTGTGCCCCTTCTGTCCATCACTTTGGGTGACTGGTCGATGGCACACGCAACTTGCCGAGGAACGATTTAATTCTTACGAAGATGTCGAAAAATGGATCTCTGACTGGATAACCTCCAAAGATGACTCATTCTTTCGTCGCGGAATTCGCTTGCAGCCCGAAATATGGGGAAAAGTCATCGCTAACGATCCACAATATTTTGATTAATGTACTTTTTCATTTTGTTTCTTAAATAAAGCTCTACTTTTTGTAAAAAAAACGGACGGAACTTTCCGATTGACCTAATATTATAATCTAATATCATCGATGTATTCATACTGTAATGTATTTCAATACGTAGATTTTTTAAAACGACGTTACCATAGTAAACGAATTATTGCCACGTCTTGGGGATTTTGCACCACCGTGCGATGTACGATAGCGTAGCGGCTATCGGCACGTGCAATAAAACATTGAGCATGCAAATGGACGGGTCATTTTATTGGGAGATCGACAGCGAAGCTATTTTTCAGAAAGCTGTTTTTAGCGCATCCAATTCATAATTTTTTTTTAAAGCAATTTAAAAATTACTTTACAGTCAACACGCGTTGTCCGAGAAAGTGTCGACTTCCAGCTCAATAGTAATGACCTGTCATAAACCTCTCCATAGAGAACAGCCCCGGGAACGGCCAGCAAATGCTGGTACAATAAACTCCGAGTTTCCAAAACGAGGACCGTCCTGTCGGTCGATGCAGGACGAAACTAGAAGGGTCTCACAGACGGGCCTACCTGGGCCTACCCACACATTCGAAATGTCTGCCAGACGGCTCTGACGTCACCAGGTCTGTCCGACGTCGGACCACGTTCCCTTAGGGCGCGATCACAGTGGATCCGATGTCGCACGATTCAGCCGACGTCCGACGTTGTGTCTCTTTTTCACACGCTCGAAAAAAGAGACAGATGCGTCGGACGTCGGCCGAATCGTCCGACATCGGATCCACTGCGATCGCACCCTTAGGGTACGCGCACAGTGGACCCGTCTTCGTCCGATTTGGCCGATGTTCGACGCATCTGTCTCTTTTTCCAAGCGTGCGAAAAAGAGACAACGTCGGACGTCGGCCGAAACGGGTCCACTGTGCGCATTCCCTTACCATGGGTTCGTCGACAACTCATTTGACCGACACTGTTTTGATCGACACGATTTGACCGACAATAACTTTCGTCGACACTATGTTTTCCTCGACATTGTGAAATCGTCGACAAATGATTGACCGACACTATGTTTTCATAGACACGGTCAAATTGTCGACATATGTTTTTATCAACAGTCTGTGTTTTGCGACAGGTATGAATATATCGCTTTGATTTCATTACTTGATATTTATGTAATTATTGTACAATTTTGTTATGTTTTGTAATCTGTATATGTATATGCGTAGTATTCGTTCTGTTCATTCAAATTATGTATATGCATTTTCACAATTATGTTTGAAATTGAGTGAAATATTATGATTTTTGTTCATTTGTGTGTACCTATTAATAAAGTTTGTTTATTTGAAGAAATGCTTTGTATTTCTCTTTATTTTACCACGTTTTTATTTTTATTATACAAGCAACTAAATGCGTCTAGAACAGTGGTTGGCAACGGTTGCACCGTTCAGCCCGATTTCGAGGCCCGCGTCTCCCGCGCGTCTCGCTCCCCGTGACGACCATGACGACCCAAGTGCTCAGGCCCGTAGCGTTTAAAATGCGCGTAGCGTCCTCCGTGGTACATAATGTGGAAACCTATAGATACCGGTGTCGCCCTAATGCGCCACGCATATTTCATACGGTACGGGCCTGAGCACAAGGGTCGTCACGGGGAACGAGATGAGCGGGAAGGGCGGGCCTCGAAATCGGGCTGAACGGTGCAACCGTTGCCGACCACTGGTCTAAAACATAACAGTGATAATAACGATTAGTCAACATTAGCAAATACGAATCAAACCTGTCGCTAAACACGGTCTGTCGATGAAACCAGCAGACGTCGACAATTTGACCGTGTCTATGAAAACATAGTGTCGGTCAAATTATTTGTCGACGAGAACATAATGTCGACGAAAGTTACTGTCGGTCAAATCGTGTCAATTAAAACAGTGTCGGTCAAATGAGTTGTCAACGAACCCATGGTAATCCGAACCTGACGACATGACGATCTCAAATAACTTGTAAGTTATTTGTTGCACAAAAGAAATGTTCAAACAAATGTTACATGATTCCTAGGGGGACATATACTTAGTGCTCCAATCTGATTTTTGTTACTTTGATTCAAGCTTAAAAGTTTTGAGTCAGCTTAAAAGTTTTTTAAATAGAATGGCCAACATTTTTGCTCGAACTCGGATCAAGCACAAAATTCTGCATTAAAAAGTATTGACCTTCATATATCAGAAGTCTAATAGTTAACGAGATATTATCGAAATGTAGCATGTATAGAAATTTCGAGGAGAAGAAGGAAACAAAACGTGGAGCGACAAGCTTCTCAAATGTAATTTGTTGGCGGCCACGCGGGGCAGCGACGCGAGGGAAAAAGCCGTGTTGATTTCGAGTCCGCGGATAGCAACGAATGCATATAAATTGCGGATTCGCAGAGGATCTCGGCCTATTTGCTATTCCGAGAGAGAGAGAGAGAGAGACAAAGAGAGGGAGAGAGAGGACGAGGTAAGGATCACATCACGGCCGGTCTTGGTTAGAGAATAGAATCCCCGACAGGAGAGTACGACGATAATACCTGGACGCCTGCCGGCAGGACGGGAGAGTACGGGAGTCTGTTCCCCCTGACGCTGACCGCTCGTTCGACAGGGAGAGTACGGCAATAATACCTGGACGCCTATCGAACGAGAGAGGACGGGTCAACTCCTGGACGCACAGGCCTCGGCAGGAGAGTACGGCAACAATGCCTGGACGCCTGCCGAGAGGACGGGAGAGTACGGCAGTCTGTTCCCCTGGACGGCCTGGACGCTCGTTCGGCAGGGAGAGTACAGGATAATTCCTGGACGCCTGTTTAGAGTACCGTGGAACCTACATAGCTAGAGTACAGCTTGTCAAATCTAGCTGTGCGGCTGAATGTCCCCCGCAAGGGGAAATGACCCCGCTGCGCAGTGGTAAATAGGCGGAACTTCACAACGATAGAGAACTGATCGTCACCTGTCAAACGATGCACGTGGAGACAGTTCAGTTAAAAAGTAAAATGACACAAGTGTATTCACACAAACATATAAACAGTTGTTTTGTATGTTTACTGCTGTAAGAAATAATAGACAGTACGCACTTTTGACGAGGTGTGTACCTTACCGTTCAAATGTTGCATCCTTCTCTCGTCGAGTGCGGTCTTTGTTTTTTTCTGCGCATCCCTAAATTTTGGTCAACCGTACAGCTAGATTTGACAAGCTGTACACGCGTGAATTTTCGGAAAATGTTTGCGCATTATAATTTAAACGTTCAAATGTTTCACGATTTTATCCATCTCACCTCCTGTACGCAAAACCCTAATCCAAAAATAAATCTTGTCTGTCCAGATATTCCCTGTCCAAACTCACTCCGAAACACCATGGCTACAGATGTATAATTTTCCCGACTAAATAATGTACATTATTGTACATACCTACATACATATGTACATATTCTATTTAAAAAACTGAAGGTGACCATCATGTCTTGATAAAAAATCAAAGTGACAAAAATCAAATTGCTTTACTCTATGTCCCCCTAGGAATGATGCAACATTTGTTCGAACATTGTTTTTCGTACAACAAACAACTTACGAGTTATTTGAAATCGTCGTGTTATGAGACTCACCCTGTATAACTTACTTGATTTTTCTTTTCATTATAGGAAATCTCATATGAGATTTATTTCAACATAATAAATAATACAAAGATTACCATACAGAGATTAGGAACAAAAAAACAAACAGTGGAAAATTTTTACAGAAAATAAAACTAGAGACACATAAGCATTATCAATTTATCATGAAACATGAATACTATACACAGACTAGACCAACCGCTTGTACCCTAAGGCCGCAGCTTCTAAAAAATGACAACATATGTATAACGACAACTTACTCGATTCTCTAGAAGGCATATTTTAAATTTTCATTATACATACACTCCGAGACGAAAAGATAGCACACTTTGAAATTAATGTAATTTCAGTTTATTAAACATTAGAAATTCATGTTTTTTTGTACACATATTTTTAGTGTGTCTTTCTTAACATATACGAATGAAATGAAACGAAGCTTCATTAACTTATCTATTTTTATTGAATGAAATAGAATTATTAACGAAATATAAAGATAGAAAATGGTAGCACACTTAACGAAAGACTTGAAATATAACAGAATTAATCGTTAAAAATCAATGCTCAATATTTTGTAGGACCTCCTTTACAGCTAACAACTTTAATCATTCGGTTTGGTAATTATTTATACAATTTTTTAAATACTGTTTTGGCTAATATTCTCCCATTCGTCCAAAATGCTCTACTTGAAATCGTTAATATTTTGGAATTGTCTGCCATAATGGTACACACCTCTGGCAAGAAGTCCCCAACAATTTTCAATAATGTTGAGGTTGAAGAATCTTGCTGGCCACTCGAAAACTCAAATAATTTTCGAAGAGAAGTATTTCTTGACCGCTTTCGCCGCGTGGACTGCGACATTATCTTGTTGTAAAATGTGTTTATGTATTTGCAGCAATTCTTACAGATCTCATTTCAATATATCGTTCACTATTCATTCATCTTTTAATAAATTTGATTTCTGTTTTACCCCAATATCCAATATCGACCCAAATTACACTATCCAACAAATTTCAACTTTTTTTTATGTTTCCTGATTACTGTTGGGTGGTTCTTATAAAGTTTTTCGCGCTGATTCCGAATCTGTCCTTCATTTTCTCCTAGGCGCACAGTTTTTGAGAAACATGGCTTTGAAAAAAACATATTTTTCAACTTTAAACAAATATTGTGATGTTATTATAAAAGATGAATTGAATTGTTCTTTACAGCAAAAGATTCTGTAGACTTTCCCGAATACAGTGATATCCAATATTAATACATTATGATTGCTTAAACATGTTTAAACATCCTCAAAAATTGGTGCAAAAGTGATATCTCTCCATCTGTAAACAGTGTTTAAACAATCATAATGTATTAATATTGGATATCGCTGTATTCGAGAAAGCCTACAGAATCTTTTGCGGTAAAGAAAAATTCAATATCTTTTATAATAACATCACAATATTTGTTTAAAGTTGAAAAATAAGTTTTTCTTTTCAAAGTCATGTTTCTCAAAAACTGTGCGCCTAGGAGAAAATTTAAGAACAGATACGGAATCAACGCGAAAAACTCTATAAGAATCACCCAACAGTAATTGTGGATCAAATTTGGTGTTGGACAGCGTTATCGCACAGCCGCCTCCCATTTCGCGATGGCTTAAAAATTGTTGGTCTTCATTCAAATTATGATAGTTGAAGTCGATTTCAAAAATTTTGCGCAAGCTGTACAAATTTTGTTGTTCGAGATAGTTGAATGTCTAAGGAACAACGTATCAGCATTCTTTTTTAATTTTAAAATTCATGAAGCAGCATATCTCATCGAAAGTTAAGAGATTTTATAGCACATTTTTCGCTCTTAACCATTCTTTGAAACATCGTTCGCTTATTACTAATTATCAGGTATTTTATTTCAGGGAAATCGTGTAAATGTGTTCGCTCTAGAAATATTTCTGCTGGGTATGTAGAGCATTTTTGAACAGGTTTCAGTTCTTCATTATCCAAATTAGTATAGTTATTAATATTTTAAAATAACCAATAATTTGGAAACATTATTTTCGCCTATAATACTTCGTTAACGGTTTTGTTATACTTCCCGATGTTCTTTCTTGTCTCGTTACATTTGGTAAAGGTTTGTGATCACAGTCCAAAAAGAATTGGTTTCGGATTCGTCCGGTTTGAAATTTTATAGCTAATTTAAGTAATAATGACACTCCAGAGATGCTGCGTCCTATTGCGCCTGCACGGCCCACAGTGGAGTGTTTGGCCGGAAAATTATAATAAAATAATATAAACAAAAATATATTTTTATAAAATTATAAATTTGTTTGCAAAGTTTTCATCCTACGCATTTTTTTTGAATTGCAGAATATAATGGCATTATTTCAATCGCAAGTTCTTTTAGCCTAATAAAAACAAATAAAACATGTTTATTTAAAAAAATGTTTGGGACAAAAGTTAAACAGTGTTCAAACATCTACAAACTGCGATACATAAAATTTCGAAAATATTTTTTTACGACAAATAATCAAGGTCATTTTGATTTTTTAAATGTTAAAATGTATTTTTTATCTCATAATATTATAGCTGATCTTAAGACGAATTCAACGCGATATATAATATTATGACCTTGAGACCATAAATAACGTTGCAATAGTTTTGTGCAGCTTTCCGGGCCAAATACTCTACTGTGCGTCGTCAGAACCATCGAAGTTAAATCTTTTTTCGTCAGTAAATATGACTCTTCTCCGCTTTGTCCTCATATTTATATGCTTTTCGGCAAATTGTAAGCGGAACGCTTTATGCTCCTTCTTTAACCAAGGTTTCTTTTGCAATTCTCTTCGCGTCAAGTGCTTGCACTTTTGTCAAACACAACGTACATTCTCTCCGTTAGCGTTTACGCCAACACTTTCGGCGATTTGTCTCGCAGTCATCCTCGAATTTGATGCTGTTCTCAATGTTGCACGTTTTTCACAGGCAGTTAAACTTTGTGGACGCCCAGAACTCTTCTTTTTCCCATAATTTTCAGGATTTTTGAACAAGCTCATAATAACTTCTCGGCATCTATTTACAATTTTTGATATTTGTGTAATTTAATCTTGTTCTTCCTTTAACTTCAATATCGTATGTACTTCACATACACTTGGTTTTTTTTCCACGACCCATTCTTAACACTTTAGTACATATGTTGTTTTATTAAATAAGCACGAAAGAAGCTAGTACCCACTTTATCAATCACGTTTTGCGATGAATGTTTGCTGTTCAGTAACTTCTGCACAACTGACAAATGTAAAACTGCTATTTGTGCTATCATTTTGTCCCGCTTGTGCGCCCCAATATTTACGTTTCCATTTCGAAAATTCTATTGAAGTAAATATGGTGGATGATATGCAGTACATTGTACGTACAGGCATGTCAGTATATGTTGACATATTAAGATATTCATTTTATTCAGTTTAATGTATCGAACGAGGAAAGATAGATGATCTTTTGCCCCGGAGTGTGGGCACAGATGAAAATTAAAAGTTAAAAATCGTAACCTTCACATTTATCTTCGAAATTCCAAGCAATAGTAATTTTTAACAAAATTTCGGTACTTTGGGATTATCCCGTCGACCTCTCGCGCCATCATAATGAAAAGCAAGTTCCAAAATAAATAATATAATAATAATAATTTAATAATAATATAATAATAATTTCGGGTTTGGTGAAAATGGTGGACGGGATAATCCCAAAGTACCAAATTTTCTTATGCATTATCTAGTAAAAAGATTCTTCCAACATCTTAAAAAAATCCATTTTTCTTAAACCCATCCCAACTTGTCCACCATAGAGGTGGAAGACAGGTAAAAGAGTCACTGTACACTAGTGCAAACACGGTGTGCGGGTTGACGGGAGAACCCCAAGATGAATAGCTGCAGCCTGCAGCTCACAACTGACCGTGGAGGTCTGCAAGGTTTATAACACATAATTGCTATCGAGGCATAGGAAGCTGCCCGAGTCTTCCTTCGTGGCTCCGACAATAAAGTAATAAAGAACTAAATGCATTTAAGAGAGATTTTCTCTCAAAAAATAGCAAGAAAGTCACGTTCGTAAAAACAGGTATATTTTCCATTTATTCCGGTACGTTGTCGAACTTTCGATGCCGTGGGTGTGGTCGCGTCGCTAGAAACGACTTGATTGGTCGGTTTACCTGAAAATCGCTGACCAATCAGCACAGTTTTGGGGGCAAATATGCGCATCGAGGAGTTCTCCTCCTAGAGCGCGGGAATGAAGACACTAGAACGATTTCGCGACGCGCTTCGTACGGTTCGAAAAACCAGAGAGACGCGCTACGTATAATAATGGATTGTGTGAAATTAATCAGTTTAGTCCAGGAGAGGAGAAGTTTGTGGGACCCTCAAGACTCTCAATACCATAACAGAGTTGCTAATCGGGCACTGTGGTGTGAAGTTGCCACATCATTGAATTCCACAAGTAAGTACCTACGACAATTACTACAAATTGATCTACATTGCATACAATTAATATACAGTGGGTGTAAAAAGTATTCTTACGCCATTTAAAATAGAATAACGTTTTTATAATTGTACCAATCAACTTGATTTTTTATAATCAATTAGAAGCATTGGTTTCCGAAATGGTATACAAAAAAGAATTTTCCAAAAATTATAATTTACATGATTAAATGCAAAAATAAAAAAGGCATTTTTTAAAACTTTTTTATTTGGGTCCTTAATGAAAATTTAAAATGTATGTTTTGTAGATCTATGTTAGTCGTACACATGTTGAAAATTTCATTGAAATCGATTAACATACACAAGAGCTACAAGCGGTTAAAAATGGTGAAAATCGTAGTTTTCCACGATTTTTGATCAGTTTCAGCTTAAAATCCACAGAATCGTACATCTTTCGACGCCTGTTGCTTTCTCCTGCGTCAATCGATTTAGATGAAATTTCCAACATGTGTATAAACAACATGGATCTAGAAAACATATGTTTGAAATTTTCATTAAGGGCACAAATAAAAAAGTTTTAAAAAATGCCTTTTTTATTTTTACCTGCAACCTTGTAAATTGTAATTTTTGGAGAATCTTTTTTGCATATCAGTTTGTAAAGTAATGCTTCTAATTGATTATAAAAAATCAGGTTGTTTGGTACAATTATAAAAAAGTTATTCTATTTTAAATGGCGTAAGAATACTTTGTACACCCACTGTACGTTACATGTAACTGGACTGCGGATGTTCATGCACGTCAAATATGCAAAAATCATATGCAAATATGCAGAAGAAATATGATCAGAACTAATGCAAAGAGATATTTATCAGTCATGTTTTAATTAACAATAAGTTGCTAGTAATTTTTCCATGTTTGTAACACTTAGTTGTTGCCGTTTGTCAGTTAATATTTACTTATATGCTGAAAAAGTACGTTCTACATCGCAGGATGTAATGGGTGCATATTTATACAGTTACTCGAATTAATATTCGCACGCTCTAAAAAAGACTACAACTTTTTTAATATTGTACTATACGATTTGAACTTTTTTGGGAAGCTGGATCAATTAGTTTACTACAGGATGTGAACAAAAATTTTTCAAAAATAGCAATTGATCGGAATTGTAGATAAAATACTAAAAGTTGCATTTTACAACTTTATGCGGGCCTATATTGAAAATTTAAAATGTACGTTTTGTAGGTCTGCGTCAATTATACGCACTATGAAAAAGATGTAAAAATTCTTAGATATAGGCCGAAAATAGTGAGAATCTGTAATTTTTACCATCTTTGAATGTTTGCAGCTCATTGCAACGTCGACCGATTTTGACGAAATTTTCAGAATATATTTAATTTGCACAGATCTACAAAACATATTTTTTAAATTTTCAACATAGGCCCACATAAAAAAGTTGTAAAATGCAACTTTTACTATTTTTTCTACAATTCCGACCAATTGCAATTCTTTTTGAAAAAATTTCTTTTCACATCCTATAGTAAACTAATTGCTCTAGCTTCCCAAAAAAACTTAAACCGTATAGTAGAATATTAAAAAAGTTTTTCGTTCATCTGATGACGGAAATATCTTGTGACGCACTGAAGTTACGAAAAAAATTTGTTGTGCAAAAATTGTTCGGTATATCATATAGTCCAATTTTTTGAAGACTGTAATGGTGGGAGGGGGTATTTCAAAGTCAAATTAAGTTTTTTAAATGGAATGTCGTATTTTTTATACCATATACATATAGATAGAGTATCAAATTCTGAGTATAATAGTGTTTTGACCTTCATATGTCCTAAACCTAATAGTTACCGAGATATTATCGAAATAATGTTCTTTCTTCTTTGGGTAATATCTTGTTTACTATTAGGTTTAGGACATATGAAGGTCAACACTTTTATACTCGGAATTTGATACTTTATCGATATATGGTATAAAAAATAGGACATTCCATTTAAAAAACTTAATTTGACTTTGAAATCGCCCTCCCCACCATTCCAGGTCCCCAAAAAATTAATACAAAATTCCTCCAGGACCCGAAAATGGGAGGTTCCTGAGATCATTTCAAGCGACATTTTCCTTTGAAAAAATGTCGTCCACGGCTTCGTTAACGAGTTATTAACGAAAAACACGGACCAATGAGAGCGCGAGCTAGACGCGTGCAGCCCGGCGCGCCGGCAGCCGAGTGTCGGTGGCACGCCGCGATGTCACAACGAACAAAAGTTTCTCGATGATGTGAATCCTCGCCAATTTCGATAAGCTTTGGATATGTTGTCAATACCGTAATTCTGAACAATATTTCTCTTTACAGTCTTTGTCGATCGGCTTTAGTTTACGAGATAATTGTAAAAACATGTAATTGAAAATCGATCGATGTATTATTTCTTGGCCAATCGTGATGAGCTTTGGATATGTTGTCAAAACCATGATTCTGAACAACATTTCCCTTTACAATTTTTGTCGGCCGGCTTTAGTTTACGAGATAATTGTAAGAACTTGTAATTGTAAATCGATCTCCTCGCCGATTTCGATGAGCTTTATTCCATAGGAAAAAGATATTTAAAACATCGAATAAATAACATATTTCAAAGTCATCGAAATCGGGGAGGACCCACATCATCGGCAACTTTACCCGAACGAGAGAAGAAGCAGAAATTTATCGAATTAAAAACTCACTTATTCAGCCGTTAATCCATTTGCTTATTACTCCGGTGAAACACAAAACACGGACCACCACATTTTCACACAATTTCACACAATTGCTGAGCACTTAGCACACTTTTCTAATTCGTATCGATAGCGAACGAAATTACATACTCCGACGCGGAAAGAGTTCCATGCTCTTCACGATTCCGCGCGAAACTATGCTCTCCCAGCCTACAATGTATTCGATGAAGGCGTCGTTTAAAACAAATGAAATTGTTCCCAAGGAAATATTGATTTTTCGAGAATCATATGGTATTGATTTTTCGAGAATCATATGATTCTCGAAAACATCGATTCTTGACGAACGAACGATGCTATGGACAAAATATGTCGTGTATCTTTATTAATGATGTAACGTGCTATTATCCATTCACAGCATCGTTTCTTCGACATCGCGGAAACGAGATATCTCGTCGATTGTAGTTTCTGTGCGCCTCTGAGAAGGACTAATTAAAAATGTTATAAAAAAAAATTAAACCGACTTTGAAGAAACGCACACATGAACTTAAATACAATACAATCTTTTCGAAGGCGGCACAAAATTGAAAATTTCGAAAATTTCGACACTGGAAATTACGAAAATCCTTATTTAAGTTCGTGTGTGCGTTTCTTCAAAGTCGGTTTAATTTTTTTTATAACATTTTTAATTAGTCCTTCTCAGAGGCGCACAGAAACTACAATCGACGAGATATCTCGTTTCCGCGATGTCGAAGAAACGATGCTGTGAATGGATAATAGCACGTTACATCAGTAATAAAGATACACGAGATATTTTGTCCATAGCATCGTTCGTTCGTCAAGAATCGATGTTTTCGAGAATCATATGATTCTCGAAAAATCAATACCATATGATTCTCGAAAAATCAATACCATATGATTCTCGAAAAATCAATATTTCCTTGGGAACGATTTCATTTGTTTTAAACGACGCCTTCATCGAATACATTGTAGGCTGGGAGAGCATAGTTTCGCGCGGAATCGCGAAGAGCATGGAACTCTTTCCGCGTCGGAGTATGTAATTTCGTTCGCTATCGATACGAATTAGAAAAGTGTGCTAAGTGCTCAGCAATTGTGTGAAATTGTGTGAAAATGTGGTGGTCCGTGTTTTGTGTTTCACCGGAGTAATAAGCAAATGGATTAACGGCTGAATAAGTGAGTTTTTAATTCGATAAATTTCTGCTTCTTCTCTCGTTCGGGTAAAGTTGCCGATGATGTGGGTCCTCCCCGATTTCGATGACTTTGAAATATGTTATTTATTCGATGTTTTAAATATCTTTTTCCTATGGAATAAAGCTCATCGAAATCGGCGAGGAGATCGATTTACAATTACAAGTTCTTACAATTATCTCGTAAACTAAAGCCGGCCGACAAAAATTGTAAAGGGAAATGTTGTTCAGAATCATGGTTTTGACAACATATCCAAAGCTCATCACGATTGGCCAAGAAATAATACATCGATCGATTTTCAATTACATGTTTTTACAATTATCTCGTAAACTAAAGCCGATCGACAAAGACTGTAAAGAGAAATATTGTTCAGAATTACGGTATTGACAACATATCCAAAGCTTATCGAAATTGGCGAGGATTCACATCATCGAGAAACTTTTGTTCGTTGTGACATCGCGGCGTGCCACCGACACTCGGCTGCCGGCGCGCCGGGCTGCACGCGTCTAGCTCGCGCTCTCATTGGTCCGTGTTTTTCGTTAATAACTCGTTAACGAAGCCGTGGACGACATTTTTTCAAAGGAAAATGTCGCTTGAAATGATCTCAGGAACCTCCCATTTTCGGGTCCTGGAGGAATTTTGAGACACCCTGTATGATTGTACCCTTCATACAGAACAACTTTTGTAAACACATTTTTTTCGTAACTTCAGTGCGTCATATTTCAGTTAGCAGGTAACGAAACACCCTATATACATGGTAGAAAACATATATGCAATATGCAAAATAATATCTGCATATCGAAATATGTAATTACATAAACGTCCGCAGTCTACATATAACTATTATACATTACAATTAGTATACAATATACATTATATAATACTATACAATTTTTATTATTTATGTATTGTATTTTCAGGCTGTCTTGTTAAAAGTAAATGGCAACGTCTGAGAGACACGCATAGACGAGAAATCAGGAAGAATATTCTACCGACAGGCTCTCAAACAGGGGATTCAACGTGGCGCTATTTCAATCAAATGAGTTTTTTGGAAGATACATATACGATCAAAGCCACGGTTGGGTATTCCCATAATCGGGAATATCTTCCTGATATACTGGATACACACAGAGATTCAGAAAGCGATGTCATTGATATGGAAATGGAAGAGACGGACAAGGACTTGTACGATAGAGTCTATCATATGGAACTATTAAATAAATCATCGCTACTGAGGAAGAGGATATTGGCGAAAGATCCATCCGATGACATGATACGAATTGAAAAAGAGAAACTGGAGCACCTCCAGCAACTACGAAAGGACAAACGCGATATGGAGGACGACGACTATTTCTTCGTAATGAGTCTGCTTCCCTATATGCGTGCCATACCCAAACGCAGAAAATTACATGCACGCATGCGACTGCAGCAAATCATCATTGAGGAAACAGAAAATACAGAGTATCATTTGGATTCGGCCTCGTTTCAATAACACCGACGCCGCACGTCACAATTTCAAAAATTTGTGATTATGCTTTTATTTCTAATTACCTGTTGCGGCGAATTTATTACTAAAATTGTTTGGATGTGTTTATTGTATTGTTTGAACGATTGGCAAGAGGAATTCATATCTTTGTAGTCTTGGTTCTATTTTTATTATTAAACGTGGAAATGTTCTTTTCATCTACCATAATTTTAACTTCTGATTTAAAGACCCTTTTCATCTTCCTATATAGATACATCTGTCCTCCTTTTATTAATTTCACATTTAGATAATTGCAGCGATAGCATATTTTTAGCAAAACTATTGTTGTCGAACGTCATTTTCTCTTCAACGCGTGCATCTTGCAATTCAACTGAATCCGATTCTGTGGGATCGTCCAATGTTAATGGATCAATCCAGATTTTTATCGTATCGCTATCGGTAGTATGAATATCCTTATGTTTTGTGTTCTTTTTAATATCTTTGTAATTATCTGAAATTGTTTTACTTTCATCTTTGCTTCCACTTTCTACTGTGGTGGCCTTGGCGTTGCCCTATGCCGCTGTTGTTTAGAAAACTCCTTATTTCCTTGGCATATTCCTTTTCTATTGTCCTCAGTTCTGCATGGGTCTGGTCAGTCCTTGTACACATCTGGCAACCGGATCCACACAGGCCTAATCCTCTCCTTTGTCTCTTCCAGGTCTCGCTTGGGCCTGATCAAGGTCTGGCGAACCTTTCCTTTCTTTGTTGACATCCTTCTTCCGTTTTATAGCATCCTTCCGCGTGTCCTTACCTGATCTTTCTCTCCTCCTGGATTTTGCCGTACCATTCTCTCCTTCATTTTGTACCTCGTCCGGGGGAGATTTCTAAATGTTGACAAGCCACTCAGTTACAAATTGTTGTAAATAGAAATAGAAACAACATTGGTCTCTTGTCGTACGGCGCGGCGTACCGCCGCGAGTCGCTTGTCTTCTCTATTAAGTCATTAACAAGATGGAATAAAAAAAATAAGTTTTCCCGATAAAAAAAATAACGATGACCTTGAAAAAACTATGAAAAAATAACCGGACAAAAAAAATTGTTCTTCTATGATATTCCTCCTTTAATACCATTTAAATTATGTCATAAATATTTTTTGTGCCATTAAAAATAAAGGAGATATTTAGGTGGCCTCCTTCAGCTGAGACCAGTCCTGAGTGTCCTGACTGAAACACCATGAGACACTCTGTACATATATGGATTGTCCAATCACATCACTGGGCGACACTGCTTGTGCTTAGTCGTAACCAGTCGTAACACCTCTATAATACACCGTGGGTTAACGTTTATCGTATAAAATATACGTTTTTATAAACAATGTTTAAACTATTTATAAAAATATATAGTTCTTTACAGATTGATAATAGTAAATCAATCTTTTATATTGTTGTAATCATTAGACAGCGGATCTCTCTCTCTCTCTCTCTCTCTCTCTATCTCTCTCTTCATAAAATAGAAATTGAATTTCTTTCCTAATATGTTTAATAGGTTGAAAAGAATATAACAGCATTTTTTAATTCTTCCAATGAATTTACTGTTTCAAATTACACCTATTCATTTTTGTCATAAGTTTATCTTTTTGATAAAAACTGGTTTGTTGTTTAGATACATGCATAAACCCTCTCTGAGATATATTTACAATTTACACCAATAATATTAGAATAGCAAAGTTTACTTAATATGGCAAAAATTAAAATAGCATCTTTTGTTAATAAAATATTTTCAAGAGAAACATTTACTAATCGTGCAACTTCAGAATGAAAAGCCCTAACAACATTTGGTGTTGCATGCGGGAAATGTGTTGGTTGTTTAAATTTTTAGTAACGCCTACTAATAATAACCTGTTTGAAAACAACAAAGAGAAGTGATGATCAACTTACATAAAAAATCACTAAATTTAGTGTTTTAAGCATTATAGCAATCTCTCATGTATCACCTCTCTGGAACCATACGACTAATTGTTCTTCATTAAAAGCTCTAGTATGTACTGATAAAAAATGTATTTAGTCTAATCTTGCATGTTTGGTATCATTACTTACAGAAGTTTCATAAAGTCTTGTACCCGGTTCTACGAGATTATTTAAGGAACTTAACGCTACTATAAAGTTTAACAAGTTGCCATTCAATAGATATTCAGTTATATTATATGTAGAATCATGGTCCAGAATAATTTTTTTTTCTTTGACATCTTGATCTGTCATATCTAATTTAGTATAAAATTGTATCTTACTTAACTTATTTAATAAATTTGCTCTTTCTAGAAAAGGTTTTACCTTATCTAATATGATATCATTATATATAGGATAGTATATCCTATATAATGATATCATATTAATAATTGAGTTTCACTATACATGTTTCTTGCATCGACTTCAGCACCACCTAACAAAAGCTCTTTCATAATTTCTACACTATTAGTTATATAAAGTAACGTATCTCTATTCCGTTGCACTCTAAGGTTAGCATCAGCACCTGCAGACAAAAGAGCTTTAACTTTTTCCAAGTTTTCTTCACAGACTGCTCTTTCTAATTCTTTGTTAATATTATTATTTAGCATGTTTTTAGAATCCTCCTAAATTTCACTATTTTCTAACAAAATTTTGATATATTTTCTAGATCTTGGCACCCCAATTAGAGTTTCATTTATAAGAGAGCTATAACTTCAAACTCTTTACTCGATTTTCTATGCTGACATCTTGTAAACTCTGATCTGGACTTTTTAATATTTCTAATAATCCATTTGCAAGGTTTGAGGGTTTATTGATTACTGCAACCTGGACTAATGACTTGCCTTGATCATTACGAGCATTTGTTATAGCTACGCACTCATCAGGTTTTATTGCTTTCAGCTTACTGATAATTTCAACATTACCATTTTTTACATTCTCAAACAGCTCTTCTACTAATCTCAATAGGTTAGCGATATTTTGGTCTCGAGAAAGATCACCTTCCTTACTCTTGATGTTTAAATATCTTCTCAACCAATTTTAGTAATTTTATGACTTCTGGGTTTCCTCTTCTTTCTGCAAAGTGTAATGGTAAAACATATATCTATTTACTCCTTCAGCTTTAGCATTAAAGTATGCTCCACTCATAAGCTGAGACCTATGGACCTAACTACACCGGCGCAGTGTGCCCAGATGGGACGCTTTTTTTCGCGCATGCGCGTCCAAAACAGTAACGTAGCTATGATGCGGCCGAGGCGATGATGTAGCAGAGCCCTGAGGCAGCTACAGTCAGCGGCGATAAGTGGACACGCTTAAAAATCGCATAACTTTTTAGAAATTGGTCCAAAGGAGTTGAATTTTTTTAAGATGTTAGACCGGCTAGTTTGCTAGAGAATAAGTAAACCAAAATTTATTACGATTGCAATTGGTAGGAATTATATTATACAAAATTTAAAAATATGATGTTTTGCCAACTTTTTTATGTCGGCCTTTAACGATAATTTAAAAAATGCGTTTTATAGATTTCGGTAACTTATACGCATACTGAAAATTTCATCGAAATCGGTCAACATTGCAATGAGCTACAAACGTTTAAAGATGATCACGTTAGGACGAAATGCCCTGGCAAGGCTGAAAATCTACGACTTTCACCCTTAAGCTCTCATCCATTCATTCGTTTTTACACCTATACACCTATCATTCATTCGTTTTTCATAATCAGTTCATATCAACTTCTTAACATTCGGCATGGCGCTCAAGGTGCCACATTTCCTCGCGTAGCGTACTTTACTGAGGCTGAAAAAGTCGCGCATGCGCGAAAAAAAGCGTCCCATCTGGGCACACTGAACCGGCGAACGGTATCCTGATAGCCAATTCACTCCACGTGGACGTCAGTGATGAGAATGATGAGATATTGTGCGCTCTTTTCGCGCATGCGCGACGATTTTAGTGTGAGGTAAAGTACAAAGTACAAAGTTGGGCTAAAATAGAGTACCTTGGTCACCCTACTAATTCCACAAAATTTGTTATGATTTGATTTTGAAATATGACTGTATAACATGTGTTTGTTGTATTAAAATGTAATATGTATGTACATATAATATATAAACTTCTGAACTCTTCCGGTACTTCCGTACCAGTAATAGTTACCCACTGACAAACTTAGGGCGTAGATTTCATAAGCGGCCCCTACACGGTCAATCGGAATGACAGTCACGTCGAAGATTGACATTCGGATTGATGGTGAAAAATTAATATTGACGGATTGATGGAATGGACTGACGAATTTCCAGATATTTGATAGGTCCTTCGTTATTGTAGCAAATTGAAGTCAGCATTGACAGTCTGACTGATCAATCAGACCATTCCTGATTGACCGTGTAGGGGCCGCTATAGATACGTTCCTGGCAAAACTCGCTGATGCGCGAAAATAGCGCATAATATCTCATCACTGCGTGAAGTGTGAAGTTGGTTGTGAAAAGGGAAAAATGGCGGACAACGATGTCAACGGTGACTCGGATGAGGTGCAGCAAGAGAAGTCACAGAAAAAGGCAGCGAAATATGACAGCGGTGCGGCAGATTTGGAAAAAGTCACAGATTACGCGGAGGAGAAGGAAATATCTTCCTCCGATGGATTCTCCTGCGTGAGTGTTCCATAACTATGTATATGTACTTACATACCGTTTCACGTGTTTACCATTGTGAACAATTTTCTCACGTTTTACTTCGCAACTATTTAGACAAATCTGCGTTTTTCCAAAGTCATCATCATCTGCACCTTGCCATTTCACTGTGCGTCACCAATTTAATATGCGCAATTAGATCTAATCGAAGGAATAAATAACAAGACCTAACCTATAAGATGTATACATGTTTCTCAAATCTAAATAAATAGCGTTGAATATTAACGATTCATAACTTTACTTTTAGTATTGTTTTCTTGCTATTTAATCACAACTTCTGTTATCTTTTATACAGGCATTGAGCTTAATTGGAGACCAAAGAACTAAGGAACTAGCAGCGAAAAAAGCCAGAGAAAGGGAATTGCTAAAGGTTCCTATTAAAAAAGAAGACGTCGATCTGATGGTAAGACAACGGATTTATGTATGTATGCTACGGGCAATGTGTATAATGCGTGGCCAGGTATATTTCACAAATTGCCTGGACATTTTATATAATATCCTTGGTTCATTGGGTAGCGTGTTAAATCCATGCTTAGCATTTTTTTATGTTTATTTTTTATAGCAGTAAACCTGTCGATTAGGGTCTTCCTCTCAGATTTTAACAGGCATTTTATACACTGCCCGAAAGATTGGGTATTCTAAAGAATGTCCGCAAAATATATAATTGCCAGTTCCTGTGCCCTCTGTAATGGTAAAGAAATCTCAAAATGCACAAGACATAGTAAGCTGAAATTTGGTGCACAGCTGTTAGTCCAAAAGGGTGCACAAATATGTTATAATCCCAGAAATCCTTCACGATCAAGTGTTAAAATTAAATTAGTGTTATACAGACAGTCTGTAGCCCAACAAAAGGTTAGCGTTTTTGACTACTAAAAAAGCCTATTTTTGTATTATCAAGAAGTGAAAACGCGCATCCCGCTCCCTCGCGGAATCCTGGAAAAACGAGTCTACTCCCTTAAAGATATTGCTCGGTTGTTGTATCGATTAAAATTGGTCCGATCTTGTTTCAGGTGAAAGAGATGGAAATCAGTCGGACTACTGCGGAGCACACGCTCAGAGAGCACAGAGGAAACATTGTCGAGGCATTGATTACGCTGACAAACTGACTGTACAGTACAGGCTCTAAGCATACGATTTACATAAATCTCGATATTATTGTGAATTCTGCGGTCTTAGGAGTTGTTATGACTTTGGGTTATTAATACATATTCGTACATATTACAAAATATATTCTATGCGATTCTGTACACTCTGCTGTTAATTCCTCTAATTCGATACCCGCGTTTAAGATCCCTTATCGGAACAAGATATTTTGCCGACGTGCGTACTAAAGGATATTTTCAATAGAATGAAAAAATAATTGCCGTACTGATTACATGCGTTATCAGGGAGTTTCCTCTTGATAAGATTGTAACCTTTATACGATTGAGAAGTCCGGAATATTTTTTAGTGTTAAGCGACATGTTTTACTGGTTGCGAACGATGGTCTCGGTGCTTGTACTTGGAAATCGGTGAAAGGTTTCAAAAGTTGCGCGCGATTATTATCTTCGACACGTTCTCTTCGGCGCGAAACTTATTTCTGTGTGAAACAACTATGCGTATATCTCGAAGAATAATCAGCTTCGCTGCGAGAACAGTTTAATTAATAATGTCACCATAATGTCAGTATCATTTCACGCGATCTTATGAACTTTTAGACTCCGAAGACAAACGATTTTTCGAACTGTTCGAGATGGTTACAGTGAATCAACTGATGAATTATCCAGGTATGTGCAGTTCGTTTACGTGCGACCATGCCTGAAACAGAATGTTAAACGGATGTTTGGTATCTTTGGTAGAACTAAATGATTCGCTGCATCAACTTGCGAGTACTTTTACGTACACAGAACATTCGATGACAAAGTTCGAGGACAAACGCAACAACAACGGTAACATCAGCAGCAATAACAAAGGTGAGACCAATTAAAGAAAAGAAAAACAAAAGAAGACGACGAGATTAAATTTGTTTGTACTCTTTTCTATGACGTACTAATCTTCCTTCTGCTGTCCGCGCAAAACTCGAAACGATTGCATCCTTCGCTGGTAAGACCAATTCGCCGTTTTCGCGCAAAAACGCCGAGCGTTATCAACCGACTGATTCTTTGTTTCCTTTTTTCCAGGAACGAAAAGATATTAACGTGATCACAGCGACGCAGATTATAGTTTTACTGTTGTTCGCATTTGGTATTTTTTTTGCTCTTCTAATATATTGCAAAACCTGCAACAGGTAGGAACGAATCTCTTTCTCGCCTATCGATCGCGTTTATAGCTAAGGAATCTAAAATCAAATCTATACACAAGCTTTGGGAACTCGACCGGATGATCCAAAGTTCCGCGTTGATAATGCCTAGGCGATATCAGTCTCGCTATTAAGTATTTGCAGGTCGAATCAACCGAGATACTCGGAACAAAGTCGATACGGTAATAATGACGACGATCAACAAACGGACACTGATTCGTTGTATTCCCACGCAATAAATGAATCCAGGCAGAGGCCGCCGTCTTACAGCGAAGCTTGCAACGCCCCACCCCTCTACGGGTCACCTTTCAACAGGGTAAATTAATCCCTAGATTTTTTCTTTTCCTAGAGGTACAGTAATCCCGCGATCTAAGTCGATTCTCGGTTCTGTGTTGTGACAGACATCGTGAAGGGATACTATTTTTTGTGTTCGCGTCGACCGCGCCGAACGTAGGAAAGGACAGCATGTAAACACAATAATACAGCATACAACAAAAATAGTGTATCGGTGAGACAAACCTAGCGCAACAATGAAACTTCTTTATTTTTTACTTGTTTTTAATGTAATTTTACCCATATATTTGCGACATTTTTCGGATTAAGATGACACCAAACAAGATACAATTTCACCCATATTTACTGTACATGTGAAGCATAATTTATACTGTATATACAGTAAAGTCTTGATCTGAGAGTATGATCCTCGGTTTGGAGTTGTGACATATGTAGATATCGAGGGGACACTATCTTTGTCTAACGTATTTGTGATCGCGTCGACCGTGGAAAAATTAGTCAATTAAACCACTAAATATAGTTGAAATTACATCGTGTTTAGTGTGATTCTAATCAGAAAAAATCCACAAATAAGTTGGTGAAAGTCCGATAAAAAAATAATTAAAAATATAGAAGTTTTGTAATTGGATTAGTAGTGGTTCACACCGATATACGCGGCATGTTTACGCATGTTTCTTGGCCTCTCGCGGGGTATACCCCCAGTGGAAGGAGTATACGAACAGGCTTAGATCGCGGGATTACTCCCCCACGATTTTGCGATTTGAAATAGGGTTAAATAATAACTCCTAGACGGCGGATCTTTATGCAAAATTGAAACTTTCTAGCTGCATTGTAACAAAGTGGAGTGAATTAGAAATTGATTTTCTTTCAAAATATGTTTAATAGATTGAAAACAATATAACTTTTATCATTTTCGCAATAAATGCATAAAGTCTGCTGTCTAATAATAAATCGAAGCGATGCTATCTGTACGCGAAAAACGAGATTACTTTCCGAACGACCTGATAACATGCAGCTGCACCAACGATTTTAAACAAGACAACCTACAGAATCAATACGATGCAGTATAAATCTTTTATTATGAGTCAATTATTATTCTCATTTTACTATCACATAAAAATCGAATTTTATTTGGAGACGCGACACCAAGATATATTGTTATGTTCTCTAGGCGTCTATGCTCGAAGCACCACCGGTCTACCCGGACACCCCTAAGCTATCGGACAGGGTGCACGGCCAAGGTTTCCCAGTAACTCATCACATTTAAAGCGTACAAAGGACCCCCGATCATCTGTACAGATATATTTATAATAACGGGAGAAATTTCGATTTGATAACGGCGAATAAACATGAAGTTTTGTGATATAACACTTTCCCTTCTTGTCAATTCTTTCTCTCACACATTCTCCCTCCCTCTCCCTCTCTCTCTCTCTTTCTCTTTCTCTTTGTATGTCGCAACCATAACGCAAAAGTGCCAGGGATAATGAGAAATCACTATAAAAGTTGTCATGATTATATAATGAAAATGTCATTTATTTGATGTGGTGCAATGACTTAAAGTAAATGGAAAAATGAACGTTTGTATGAGCTGGGTTCGATGATCACAACGATGCCGTGTACAACATCGGCGAGCTACCACTGCTGAACTATTCGTTACAAAAAAGCTTTCTTCGGGTTTAAATGCAATATACAACGGAAGTGTGTATCAGACAGCAGCGCAGTAGTAGCTAACACGACACGGGCACGCTGCTTTTCCATGATGAGGTAACACTTGTCTTAATTGTACTTAGTTTATCAAATTATCCAGTCATACGCTTATGCAGATTGGTTCGAAGAATTGCATCTAATGTATTTTATTTTTTTTGTTTCTTCACCCTCTCTCTCTCTCTCATTTCTCTTTGTCGAACTGTCGAACTCGTTTTCTTTTTTTTCTGCGTTTTCTATCCCTCTCTTTCTTAGGAAAAAGACATTCAACGTTACGAGTTTTGTTTTCGTGAGATATTTCGCCGTACAGTCCCAAAGATAGAATGGGTAGAATTGGACGTAGATTTTCGTTCGTTATCGATAATCGTTTCCTCTCTCTTTCTTTCTTTCTCACACATGCACACGCACTCTCTCTCTCTCACTCTCTCTCTCTCTCTCTGTGTCTATCTACTTCTTTCATTCTCTCCACGAAATGTTAAAATCTGAGTGAGCACGGCCAAATCTGTTCCTTAAACCGCTTATACAATTTTTAATTTCTCATTTCTTCTCTCGTTCCCTTTTTTCCGTTTTTCTTTTTAACCCTCGTCCGTCCCTCGTGGCGATTTCACAGTTTTACCCGAAATAAATTATATTGTTCTGTTGCTTGTAGGTAAACTTGCCCGAAACTGCGTGACTTTGATTTTTTTAACGCGAAACACAACCGAAAAATCTAACATGTAAATATGTTAACCCTTCGCACTCTCTCGGAGCTATTTTAACTGGAAAATATTTTATGGATATGAAATTGATATAACACACCTCGTACGATATTTAAATGTTTAGTAATTGATTAGTAGACTGCGGATGTTTATGCAATTTCCAATCTTTATAGACGAATTTTAAGAAAGTGGAATGGAATAAGATCCTATTTTTCATGGAAACAGGTTTGTAGATGTAAAACAAATAAAAGGCGTACTAGATACTATCGAATTTTATATTGTAGCATTTTTTAGAAATTTTCATAAGCCATAAATGCATAAACATCATCCGCAGTCTATTGATTAGATATCAACCCATTTAATAATCCAAACAATATTTTGAATAATGGTACATGTAACGATTTTTAATGGTAACTCTCAGTCACCAGTCGAGTGCTAAGGATACCCTTTGCACTCGGAGCTATTTGAACTCGAAAAATTAAAGATTTCTTCCAACTAAGAATAATTTCATTCCATATCATTTTTGAATAATGATATAGAATAATGAATAGCAATTCTTAACGGTAACTCTGAGACGCCATTCGAGTGCTAAGAGTTAACTCAACAATTTGAATAACAAAAATATCGAAAAAATAACTGTTCACCTTGTTATCTCATTGATCTTTTGCCACACTGTCAATTTCACACCGAGGGACAAATTCCGTTCGTGAAATGAGGGACGGACGAGGGTTAAATTCGCGTTCATATTTCATCCCCCTCGTTTCTTTTTTTTTGCCATTTTGTAATTTCATTTCAAGCTCTAACGGTCTACGGACTCGAAATAAACGTCGTGTAAAAAACGGTGGAAAACGTTCCCTAACTATGTTTCCCATAGGATCTTTTTTTTTGTTGTTTTATTTCCCTCGATCGTTCTTTGAGCCTGGACAAAAAACGGGAAATACGCGCGGGGCGCGCGCGCGTCTCCAATCGAAATAGGATGCGCATTTTTGTGCGCGACACGAGTCAAGGCTCAAAGATGAACACGCAAAACGTATGTTCTAATCCGTATTTTAATTTGTCGACAATGTACATATTACATAGTTTACTTAAAGCATTCGCTAGTGTTTCAAGGAACATGAGTTTAGCACAGTCTGTAAAATAGAAATAAATTATAGTTGGTTATTGTACCCTTCATAAAAGTATGTGGTTCCGTTATTTTCGGTTTTGTTCGGTTCTTATAAAATACAGTTTAGATATGTACAGAGTAAAAATCTTAAAATCGAAAGGGACGCTAGATTTGGGACTGTCCGGATTGTAGCGACCGTTTCATAAAAAGATTTCAAGTTTTTCTTTCGTTCTTTCAATTTGTTTTTCTTTTTTAAATCCTTTTCCGCTGGCTGCCAGGATCGTCAGAAGTTCTAGAAACTGTGTGTACATGTATGCGTGTGTGTCTCTTCATGTGGTTCTGTTATGTATTTCTGTGTATGTATGTGTCTCTGCGTCTGTCGTCTGTCTGTCCGTGTCCGTTGTATACGTGTGCGTGTACGTGTATTTGCTCTGTATTTTTGTGTTCCATGTACGTGTACGTGTGAATGATTACAATTGCGGTAATTACAGTGGTCTTATCACAGAACATGTATGGCATTAAATCGTCGATATCATTACTTTCAGGTAATGGTATTATGGTATATATTCCGTATTTAAAACGTTCGGTAAAGCTAGGTCGGAGGATCAGGAAGCCAGTACGGTACTAAATGATGATTATTCGTTTCTGCTGTTCACGGTTGCCCATAATTCAGATCATTGACCACACACGAATTCACAATTCAATAATTAATTACATAAAAAACGATTAATATTTCGTGCTATATAATTGACTAACTTTTATTTTACATTTTTCTTTCGTTCTCTCTCTCTCTCTCTCTCTCTCTCTCTCTCTCTCTCTCTCTCTCTCTCTCTCTCTCTCTCTCTCTCTCTCTCTCTCTCTACCTCACTTTTTCTTTCTCTCTCTCTCTCTCTCTCTCTCTCTCTCTCACACACACACACACTCTCTCTCTCTCTCCTTCCAAATTTTACTCGCTCACACTTTCCCTCTCTCTCACGATTTGATTTTTCTTTCTTTCGTGTCCCTTTCGCGTTTTTCCTATGTCCCGTGTATCTAGCATTATTTTCATTTTCAACTCGATTTTCGCCGCGACCAACTTTTTTTCCGTGTAACATCTATACTCCGATTTATTGTATGTTCGAATCCTGCGCGCAAGTAGGATCGACATTTTGACAATAATCAACGTAAAATTCGATAAATTATGGACAACCCTAAATTTAATATAACTAATAATAATATAATAATAATAATAATAATAATAGTAATAATTAATATAATAATAATAATTCGAATCTATCACTTCAGCTACTATGCAATACTCGAGAAAACAAAACAAACTGTGCCTAGTGATCGTTGGGAGGAAGATGGGAATAAAGGTCGCGCCAGACTGGATACCCGTTATCCGTTGAGATGGCCGGTTATCGGACAACCGTTGAAACACCGTTTGACGGAATTTTGCAGTGTGCTTGTAGCGAATATTTACAAATAATTGTTTCTAAATTTTCTACGCGTTTAACAAAAGATATGTACGCAGAGTTGCTTTTGGAACAGCCGTTGCAACGTACGTAATATACTTCGACTGCGAATCTTCATGCATTTATAGTAGAATTGAGTAGATGAAATTCAAAATTGTTGGTTTTATCCTCTATTAACCCTGATGTTAACCAACTAAAATGTGTAGATGATTTGAAACCTTTTGTATTTTACATATTTGCACACATTTTCATTTCAAGACTATAAATTAATATATTAAGCGAGCAAAGAATAGACATTCAAAGAAATATCGTAATATTTTTAGAGGAACATTAACAAATTCTCTTCCTCGCAATCGATGCTGAGAATTTTGATTTTGCATAGAGATGCGCAGTCTAATGATACTATAATCGCGTGAATCGGGGAGCAAGTGTTTTCTTATCTTAAACGTTTCTCAGCGTCTAATCGTTCGAAGCGACTTATCCCACGACGAACGCGATTACAATCGAATTTACGTTGTCACGGACGATAAACACCGCGAACAAGTTTAAACGAGAACACCAGAATTGGACGAGATTAATTCGTCGATCAGTCAACGATCCAAAGAATCCAGCTTTGAGATTAGGGTCATCGGGTCGGTGTTCGCGCGCGAAAAAATATACAAAAATTAAATGTGGGAAGCAGGAGAGAATTGGGGCGGAAGGAGAGCACAGATTGCGTAGCGTTAATAGTAATCATAGTAGTAGTAGTACATGTTTGAGAGAAAGAGATCATAAAAAACCCTAACTAGAATCATTTTTTTCTTCATTCTGGAAGAGTTTCACGTTCGTATCCGTCTCTTGTGTGTGTCTCCGTTAAACTAAAAATCACTATCGGTAATAAACATAGCATATATCTAACGTTCTTCTTGTTCGTTGCGTCGACGAACATGCGTGGGACATCGTTCGATGCATTCTTCATCTATTTTCATCGTCGTCTCGCCTTCTTCTTCTTCTTCTTCTTCGACAAAGGAACAAAATGTTTAATCGCCTGGCCGACGTCTATCACAACTTCCTTCGTGCATACCGTGTACGTAATCTGTCTTCTGTGTATCTGTCTCTGTCTCTGTATGTATGTGCGTGTGGGTAAGAGCGCGTGTACGTGTAGATGACTCTAACGAGTGGTAGCAATTTCAGGCGAGCTTCGATCTCGCGTTGGTCCTCTGACTGTTTCTGTGATTCGTTCTCTTTCTCCCCCAAGATACGGTTGCTTCCGCGAATTCTCCAGCTTACCTTGGTCGGTAGAAATAAAAAGCAGACCGACTAAGGGAGACTACAAACGGTGCGCATCGACGGATCGCTGACATTCGAGCGGCCACTCGAGGCTAACGATGGACGATGGACGATGAACGATGGACGATGTGGATGATGGACGATGGACATTAGACGATGGGTGATCAACGAGCAACGAGGAACGAGCAATCGCACGTGGTTAGCCGGCGCGCAACGCGAAAAAGAGTATCGTATGATCGTGTCCCAGTCCGTATCGGTTGGCCCGAACCCTTCCGAGGATGGACCCATCGTCATCGTTGGTTACACTCAATTTCCGGCTTCTGTTTTTCTCTGTGTTGCGCGCAGGGACGCGTGCTGCTATTTTCTCTCCTCTTCGCGCTCTCTCGTCGCTGCACTCCGGATATCTGTGTGATAGGCTCGCGGGCCGCCTCTCGCGATACACGCGAAAAGCTCGCACGCGAGACAGTCTCTCTCTGCTCCTCGGCGCACAGTTCCTTTCGCAGTGGACCAGAGGATGTCGCACTAGGAAACATTTATTTAGAACACTACTTTTGTATCACTGTACAGAAAAAAAGTTTTTCATGAGGGATGCAGAATAGGCGGGGGCGATGTGGAGGTCGTGCCCGGTGTTAACGGTGATTGTTTTCAGCTCTGTTTCACTCGTTTCCTGGGCGGACCGATCGGCGGGATCTGTTGGGTGGCGAGCGCTCGAAACGCCTCCGCTATCAGGTGCGGATGCGAGTTCACCATCGACTTGAAACCCGCCGTGTCCATCACGTCTGTCGCGTGTCTGAAAACATAAACCGCGTCGTTTTAACAAGGTCTTTCTTTTCCCGTGAAAATTGATGGTCCACCGTTGCACTAGGCCGCCGCACAAGCGGTTCATTGACGAATTACGCGTTTCAAATTAATTTATTTTATTTGAATTCAATAGTATTTTAATACAATTTTCAATCAGTCAGTCTGTTATATGTGAATTCAAATAGAGAGCAATTTCTACTCTATTTTTATCAGTAGACTGCGGATCTTTGTGCAAAATAAAATAGAATATAAACTAAAGTGAATGTTATTTCTTCCCTTAATGTTTTTATTAGAGAAGAAATCATATATTGACATCTTGAATTATTAAAATTTTCCAACTCTTTTGTATTTCATCTACTCAATTTTGCTGTAAATGCATATAGATCCGCATATTTTGGATTTGTGTGTGTTTAAAAGGTTGTCAGTTTATAGCAAGAAAAAGTTGTTCGATACACGAAACTTGAAAAATTGACTTTTGGCCACGAGAAACGGGATTCCAGCCCATAGTGCATTCATTCGAAACGGACAACCACTTACGTATTAATGAAGTCTATGGCTTGCGCCTTGAGTTGATCGGCGCTATGAAGATCAGCGAGAATGAGGATGTCAGCTGCGTTCTCGATGGCTAAACTCGTGCAAAGCGCTTCCTCGCACATCACCTTCAGCCTCTCTAACGCGTACTTGTCCGCCGCCGCGAGCAGATCGTCCGCCATCTTTTCCAGATTCGCCGCTTTTCCCGTGTAGATGAATCGCAGCATTTCGCGCAACACTTCGTGATCCACGTCCGTGATGTCCACGCGGTTCTGCTTCCTCTCCTCCATCTCGTGCTCGAACATCGCCGAGAACACCGGACTTCGAGCTAGACGCGTAACACAATTGCTGGTCGATTAGCGACGAACGATTTACGATAAACGGCTTTCACCGAGTTGACAGAAACAGTTCTTTTTCGATCTATTAGGTCGTTCGGAAAGTCATTTCGTTTTCTCAAGGGAAAATGAAAGCCAATTTCTCACCATTTAGAATAAGTTTTATGACATTTTGTTCTATGATCTTTTGCGATCTATGATTTTTCAGGCAACTTGATTCTTTTGCACTCGGAGCTATTTTAACTCGAAAATTAAACATTTCTTCCGACCTAGAATATTTCCATTCTCAATGATTTCTTAAATTTTGTGGATACGAGATTCATGTAATACCTCGTGCAATACTTAAATGTTTAATAATTGATTAGATACGAACATATTTAATAATGTAAACAATGAATGAACAATGAAAAAAATTGACTCAGAGACGCTGCTCGAGTGCTAGGGGTTAAAGATCCCATGCTCGTAGTATTTCTGGTTTTTTATTAGCAAAAGATCGAGTTGTATGACTTTTCACGACTTTATTTGAAATGGAATTTACATCGCATATAAAATGTTGAAAAAAATGGTAATCCGATGATACATCCTCTATTTGAACAGCACGCAACTTTTTCTTTCGTGCACTGCATTTTTCCCTTGCGGTAATCAAAAAGCAAAAAGTGATGGAAACGTATACTTTGATTTTGTATATTTGATGCGATGAGCGAAAAAAATAGTTGAATGGTTAGAAAACACTACAAGGCAGGAAATGACGTCCGAAATGTCAGCAGTGGAGATTAATAACTAGACTGCGAATATTTTTATGCGAAACAAAATTTGTATACATCAATTTCAATCTATAGGAGCTAAGTAAAGAATTTATTTCGCTCGTTAACAATCTTGACGTAGTCAACAATGCGATCGACATTGTTAAACTCTTTTAATCTTTTTATTGTTTTCATAAAGGCATAAAATCCGCAGTCTAGTAATTACAAATGGAAGCAACGCGCCATTCTCTACACGAAAAACCAATTTACTTTCCGATCGCCCTAATATCAGTGGCGGATCCAACGGGGTAAGCGGTCGCGTGGGGCCGCTTAATTAAACCAATTTATTACATTTAATGTGCAACGGTATGAAATTTTTCATTACTTTTCGTTTTTGTTAATAAGTTTGTGAGAGTTTTCTTGCACCTTCTATTTCGAACTTGAGTTTGAGGGCCCCAAAATGTTTACCGCTTGCGGCCTCCACTTGACTTAAGCCGCCACTGCCTAATAGATGGAACCGATTCTTTCCATGGTCTCGATTGTTCGAAACGGGGCGTGTACGCGATCTCTTCCGAAGAGTTTGCGAAAGAGACCGTCTCGTCTCTCCGAATCGGTATCTGTAGCGATAGCGCGGACTGTGCGCGAAAGTACGCGATCGAAAGTAGTCGGGAGTCTCACCTGCGAGTATGGCTTTATGCGCCTGAAACTCTCTCCCGCAGACCGTCAGCGTGACGTCGCTGAATTTTTGGTTTTCAAAGAGGAGGCCGAGGTCGTCGGGCAACCGGCACTCCGGCACCTTAAATTGAATGGTGTTGCTCTGACCGGAAATGTTGACGCTGTCCGCCACCACGCTGACCTGCGAATACCAGAACGTCCGTCGTTAATTCGACAAAAGGCCCAAGGTGTTACGGAACAAGGGCGAGTATTAAACAATTAACATACAAAGGTATATACCTCACAGAATATCGTGAGTTTGTCGTCGGGCAGGAGTCCGTTGGCCTCGTCCAACAGGAAATCTCTCCTGATAAACTTCTTGAAGCCCCAATCTTTACCTTGGACGAACCTGTATGCACGTTGGCTCTCTGAAACCCAGGAAAACAACGATCGGTTTAATCATCGACGCGACTCTCGAGCCCTCTGACGACGCACAGAAGCCACCAAACGACTCGTGGGATCGCAATAAATAAAATCAAATTACTTTGGCCGGTTGCAACTGTAAACGGAATAATATCTATCCCCATCCATCTTCCGAGCGATTCGATCGTCTTTACGCAAGAACAATCGATTACGCCGTCGTTGTCGTCAACGAACCGGAAATCGTTACGGTGGTTTCTCGATAGATCGTCATGTGTCGTGTGTCTTCTGTCGTGTGTAGTGTCGTTTCAACGATCTGACTTGACTTACCCATTGCTTTGGTTTCCTCTCTTTTGGCATTAAGGATAGAAAATTTGAACTTTGCTCTGACTTCTGATTTGTTGCACGAGACGAGAAGAAGGTATAGGGACAGGTAGTCTTTGCTCTCCTCGTCCAGACCCTTAGGATTCACTCTTAGGCACCTGGAAATCAATTACCGTTCATGTAAAATTCATAGCCGGTAACCGGGACCCCGATATTTTCGAGGATCTGCATACTTTCTCTCACTCTCTCTCTCTCTCTTTCTTTCCCCTATTTTTGTTTCGTTTTTGTTCGGGTCCCCGCGCGCAAGGACTCGCGACAAGTAGTCGAGTGCTCGAGCACTCCAACGCTCGAACACTCGGAAACTCCTCGAGCAAGGAAAGTTTACCCCGGTAGCTAAACTTTCCATCGAACGGAAAGAAAAAATGAATTAGTCGGCGCGATTTACGCGGCGCACTATGGTCTGGAAACCCGCTTCTTATGGCCAAAAGTCAATATTTCAAGATTAACATGTTTCGCTACCACCGTCACAAATATGCGACATCCATAATCGGACAGTTCACTTATAAACAGTCAAATCAATTTTATGCACTTCGTTGTTTCAAGTCATATGCATCATTTTCATCATTTTCAGAGAATCCGTGACTTTCTTCTGCTAAACTGTTTTGACAATTCAAAATTGGTTACGTTGCATTTAATAAAACTTTCGAAGAAGGAAGGTAAGCAACGAAACAAATGCTGGTAGCGAACGTGTTAAGATATTCAACAAAATTTTCTTGCGATTATTTATTACAGATTAATCTGTGCTCAAAAATACAGGGTGTTCGGTAACCGGTGGAACAAGCGAAAAGGGAATGATTCTACTTGGAAAAATAAGTTGAAAATATGAAATAACATTTTTCATGTGAGGGGCTTTGTTTTCGAGAAAATCGACTTTGAATTTTCGCAGGGTACGCGTGCACTTGGTCACGTCTCGTTATAACGGATCTTACTGTATAGATCATTGTCTCGATTGAAGTTTATGTTGATAAACACTTCTAGTGTCACGGAAATGTTTGTTTTATCTATCATCGAACTATCTTGCCTTTACTGCTAAACACTATAATGCGATCCGTTATAACGAGACATGATCAAGTGCACGCGGAAAATTCAAAGTCGATTTTCTCGAAAAGAAAGCCTCACATAAAAATATTTTATCCGATATTTTCGACTAATTTTTTCATGCAGGATCACCCTCTTTTTAGGAACTCCTTGTGTAACGTTCTCAAGACAAAATCTTAAAATTCAGATTAAATAATACTCGTAATATACAGGGTGAATATTATAAAGCGTTACAGACGAATATCTCCAAAAATATTGATTATACGCAAAATGTTTCGGATGAAAGTTGTTCAGTACCGAGGGGTACACATCATGCGGTGGGGCTTTTATTTTTACCGGTGGACACTCCAAGGTGAGGCGAAGGTCAACTTTCTTTTTTTTAGATGGAATGTCCTATTTTTTATACCATAGATCGATAGAGTATCAAATTCTGAGTATAAAAGTGTTCACCTTCATATGTTATAAACCTACTAGTTAACGAGATATTATCGAAAGAAGAAAGAAAATTGTTTCGATGATATCTCGTTAACTATTAGCTTTAGAACATATGAAGGTCAATGCATTTTTACTCAGAATTCGATAGCCAATCGATTCACGATACAGAAAGTAGGTCTTTCCGTTAATAAAAATCAAGGTGACCTTCTCCTCACCTTGGAGTGTCCACCGGGAAAAATGAAAATCCCACCACGTGATGTCCCCCTCGGTACTGAACAACTTTCAGCTCAAACATTTTTGCGTATAATCAATATTTTCGGAGATATTCGTCTGGAACGCTTTATAATGTTCGTCCTGTATATTTATCACTGAGTTTATTTATGTTCATATTTTCTTTGTGTTGTTATTGTTTTCAACAAAAGTTGACCAGTATTTACTTTTCTACAAATTCTAATACACAAAAATTTCAGAGAAAAATTTCTTTTCGTAAAAAATGGGGACCACCTGGCTTTTTTAAATGTAACTACATATTTCTCACTTTGTAATATTATAGCTGATGTCAAAATTAATTCAACGATCTACCATGCTGTGACTTTAACCTAATCTCATTTCCGGTGGTAGTAACCTTTGCAGTTCTGAAATAAATAAAAATTTTACTAAATTCTGTCGAATTTTATTGAAAGTCATAAATGCATAAAGATCCACAGTCTACCTTTAACTTTAAAATAACGCTAAATTACTTTTGGCCATAAAAATCGAGTTTCCAGATCATAGTGCGCCGATGCACACCAACGTTAATGTCGTTCGAATATCAACCGCGGAGAGTGCAACCAGTGGACACAATATGTTAAAACGAGACGACAACGAATCGTTGGGCTTACCATTTTAATTTGTCGTTGGCCCCTGCCGAGAAGGTGGACGATTTCAGCACCTCTCCCATCTCCTCCCGGCAAAAGCTGAAGTTATTTATCGTCCACATGTAGCTGAACTTCACCACCTTCACCTGTGCACATAAGACCTTAAAATGCGACATACGTCAGAATGTGTCCCGTTCGAAGTCAGCGTTTGGGGTTTTATCTACGCGCTAACTACTATGTACTCCGGAATCGTTACCTCGCCGCTATCGTTTCCTCCCGGTTAGTTTTGCGGCTTCCAACGCGATGCTAGTTCCGTTGCAAATCGAAAGATTCGCGTAAACGCGTTACGAAAAGAAATTAATGGTTAACCCATTGCACTCGAAGCTATTGTAACTCGAAAATTAAACATTTCTTCCGACCTAGAATATTTCTATTCTCAATAACTTTAAAAATTTCGTGGATAATTGATTAGATACAAGCATACAGTAAATCCTCTATAAACAAAAAAAATATCCCCTCCACTGTAGTAATCTGATCTCGGCTCGGATATATCGGTGTGAACCACTACTAAAGCAACGCGGAGAGTCGCAGTCGATGGCACAGTTCAAAGGTCTGTGCGTCCTCGCAATGTAATGCCAATATAAAATCTTTTTTATTATTACTTATTTTTTTATGAAACTTTCACCAATATATTTGTGGCATTTTACTGATTAAAATAAGACTAAACACGATATAATTTCAACTGTATTTAGTGGTTTAATTGACGACGAACGTTTCGGGCGCAAGGAAGGACAGCGCATGGGAAAGAAAGAGCGCGGAGAGTCGTAGTCGGCCGCGCGCGGTCTCTCTTTACACACGCTGTCCTTCTCTACGTTCGGCTCGGCCTTTGAAGCTCAAAAAAATAGTGTCCGTTTACGAAAAATGCAAACGAACCTCCCCGAGACTTTTGCGTTTATAGAAGATTTACTGTATCGAATAATGTAAACAACATTTTCGATAATGGTAGAGCAATTTTCAGTAGCGCCTCAGAGTTACCACTCGAGTGCTAAGGGTTAACATTTAGGGGGGCAAATTTAAACATTTCTTCCGGTCTAGAATATTTCCATCGTGAATGATTTTTAAAATTTGGCGGATAATTGATTAGATACCAACATATCTAATAATGTAAATGGTAAACAATATTTTAAATAATGATTCAGTAATTTTCAGTGGGGCAACATTTTGGTAGCGAAACCATATTATGGAACATCCTGTAAACACGCCCGATATCAGTTACGGAAGCACTGGTGTTTCTTCTATACTCTATAGTCGTGTGCAGCGAGTGGGATTAAAAGTTGGGCGAAATATCGCAACGAAGAACGTTCGTGCGACGCAGCGCCGTTTCGTCGGAGACGTTGCGCGTTGTTTGACGAACAGCAAAGTCCTCGGATATATTTGTTCGGCTAGCTTCGTCGCGAGAGAAGAGAAAAAAGACGGAAGAAGTTCTTTTCGAGAGATACGCTCGAAGGTTCCTGTCGACTAAATTGATCGTGGCCTTGAAATCGAGCAGACGAGCAGCGAAGAACTACAAGTACCGAGAGACAGAGAGGGAGCACGTGTTTGTTAGAGACAGGCTGGGGAACGGGGAGATCAAGACGAAGACAGAGGAAACGAGCAGAGAACGAAAGAGAGCGAGATCGAGAGCGAGAGCGAGAACCAGGGTCGAGTCGAACTTATGTCTCTCTTACGTAATTACCTTGAAAAACGCGCAGAAAAAGGATTTAACCTTTGCGAAGCTGTTCTCCCGCTCTGTTCTACGCAGATCGTGCCTGCCGCGAGTTGTCCGTTCAACGTCCATCTTTTCGACCGGCGCGGAAAAGAAATTCCGTGCATGTTAATTCGTCCCTCGTTTCACAAACCGAATCTGTCCCTCGGTGTAAAATTGACGCGGTGATAAAAATCGACGAAATAACAAGGCAAACAGAGTTACCGTCAAAAATTGCTGTGCCATTATTCAAAATATTGTTTAGATTATTAAATATGTTGCTATCTAATAAATTGCTAAACATTTAAGTATCGTACGACGAGGTGTTAAATCAATTTCATATCCGTAAAATGTACAAAATTATATAGTTTAATTTTCCAGTAAAAATAGCTCCGAGTGCACATTTACATCATATAATTTTTTGTGAGACGATGATATATGGATGCTTAATAATGTCTGCAAAATATTAAGTGTAGTTACTCGATAGTTTTAAAGATATAAACAATTAAACTTTCATACCTTGTTGATATACCATGATTTGCAAGCTCAAGTTTTCGAAGTTCAATTGTTTATACATATATTTACAAACTGTTGAGTAACTACACCTAATATTTTGCAGACATCATTAGGGCTCCATACACCATCGTCTCACAAAAGATTATCAAAATCGAAGTCGGGCACTTGGGGTCCTTCCCTTGTAAGGTTTTTCAGTTATGTGTTTCGCGTTAAGAAAACAAAAGTCACGAAGTTTCGGACAAATTGACACGAGGGACGGACGAGGGTTAAAAAGTTCCGCGATGTTCGACCGCCTACGTCTTCTCGAAGATATTTAACGGGGCTATTGGTTCGCCATGATTTTTCCAAGAATCATTTCGAAGCTTCTCGAACGATTCTCCGCGGAGTTGAACTCTGCGCTTCGCTTGGAATCGCTTTGAGTGGTTCCGAGTCGCGTCGGCAGGGAAAGGAACAAGATAGAGATAAGCGAGAAGGCAGAGGAGGGAGGAGGAGGAGGAAGAGGAAGACGAAGAAGAAGCCGAGGTCGAGCCCCCAGGAGTCAACGATCCCTGACGTCACGCGTGTGCACGACCTTGGCGAACGAAGCCGTGCCCGTAGCCAAATCTATTTGTCTAGTTCGCCTGCCATCCGTTCAGAGACGGGGCCCTTTTATCGTCGATCTATTGCTGTTGCGCGGTGCGCGTTGACGTGCGGAAACGCCTGTTCTGTTAACCGTATGCCGTATTCGGCGTAGGAAGCAACCTTGGCAGACCTCGGATCGATCGGTAATCGCTCGTAAAATTTCCCCGCGAGATAGATACATGCGTACATTGTGTCGCGTAGACCGCGGTAATCGCTACGTGTCGACACGATCGCGATAAAACCGAGGGGAACCTGTCGCACTTTGAAAGACTATTTCTTGGAAACGCTCGTTATGACAAGTGTTCTCTGCGCTTTTAATCGAATTCGACGACAACGGAACATGTTCGGTCTCAAACAGACCGAACGTGAGATTTGGACACGGTTGACTGCAATAATAGCTCGAGACTCTCGATGCGACGCACAATTATTTGAATGCCATCGGCACCACCTCGAGACCTTTGTGAACGAAACCCTTGACAGAACAATTTTAGCCAAAGAAGCACTTGTAATTTCCCATACATTTCTCACCTCATTCATAGTTTTACTAAAGCACACTCCCATTCCGACGACCAAAACGCACCGCCCACTCACCAATTAGAATTCGAGACACGATACAGAAAATTAGAGCTCAGACACCGTTCACAACTAGCCAACACATTATCATCTCGACCAAAAGCTCAAAAACGTTGTATATAAGGTGGAGTGGGGTAAGTCCGTCTACGGGGCAAGTGCGTTAATTGGTTATTTTTATTATAATATTGGGAGTACAAATTAGTTCGGTCAGTTTTCAAAAGATGTCTCTGACTGTTATGATGTTTCACAGTGACAGCTGATTTCGATGTTTTCATAGAGGTTAGACATCTACCAATAATATTCAGTTTATATCGCTTTTGTTTTCATACAAAACTTTTGTTTTTTACTGTGTTGAATACGTCATATTTTGTGGTGACTAAGCAGCATTTGCGGGAGGTTTTACTTTTCTGCTTTAATTGGAAGAAAAGTGCTACTGAAGCGCATCGAATGCTTGTACAAGTTTATGGTGACAATGCTCCAACTGATAAATCATGTAGGGAATGGTTTCGACGTTTCAAGGATGGTGATTTCAGTGTTGAAGACAAGCCTCGCTCTGGACAGCCAAAAAATTTGAAGATACAGAATTGGAGGCATTACTCGATGAAGATCCGAGTCAAACGCAAGAGGAGCTTGCAGAATCATTGGGAATTACCCAACAAGCAGTTTCCATACGATTAAAATCCATGGGAATAATTCACAAGCAAGGCATTACGAGAGAAACGGCCGGAATACGAGCAGAGACATGACAAAGTTATTCTTCTGTATGATAACGCTCGGCCTCGCGTCGCAAAAGTCGTAAAAAAATATTTAGAAACACTCAGGTGGGATATTTTACCGCATCCGCCGTATTCGCCGGACATTGCTCCTTCGGATTACTGGTTGTTCCGACGGGTGCAGCACGATTTGGCAGGTCACCGACTCACTTCTTTCGCAGAAATTGAAAATTGGTTACAAACTTGGATCGCCTCAAAAGACGAGACATTTTTTCGAGACGGAATTCGAAAATTGCCTGAGAGGTGGGAAAAAGTAGTAGCCAGCGATGGACAATACTTTGATTAACCTGTTCATTTATTTTGTTCTGAAATAAATGCATTTTTGACCACAAAAAAACGGACCGAACTAATTTGTACTCCCAATATGAACGAAATTTCTCTAGCTTGTATTTATTAATGTAGTATAAGTTAGTATGAACTATTCGACATAGATGTCGCCCAAGAATAAAGGTGTTTTCCTCGCTTAAATCAACCAATGCCAAACAGTCACGTGCGAGGTGCACGTACAACTTTGAGGTTATCCTGAACGTGCAGTAGTTTACAATTTATTAATATATCCTGTGTTGTTATTTTAGGTAAGCAGAACAAATATTGATATAGGTTTACATTAAATAAACCGTTTTTATTGTATTTTTTAAAATTTATTGAGAAAAACACTAAGATGATCTTGTTCCGTAAATATTACTACACGGGGCAAGTCCGTACTATCCCGGTGGGGTAAGTACGTACTGCATGGGTAACTACAAAACTAAACAATATATTAAATTTCTTTTCTTGCCCCGTAGCCTTTGAAACAAGGTTCGAAAGCATTTTTAAATCTCAGAGACGGACTTGCCCCATTTTCGAGGCAAGTGCGTCCTGGTTGACACTTTGTACAATATCCTATCAAAATGATAATTTTCAAGCAAATTTAGAATCCTACATAATACTAATTCGTTTGATACCAAGAACGTTATGTTTTTACATACCAGACTGAAAATACATCAGTTTAAAGTCCAACTTTGCAAAAACTAGGGCGGACTTAGCCCACTCCACCTTACTGTTAAGTTTGAAAATATACGTAAAGTGTTGTCTTCCACAATTCACAACTTATTTCAACTAGGCGTTGTTACTCGGTGACTTCGCCAAAGCTCCGAGTATCGTTGCAAGCAAGCGAAACGGGATTTACGACCCTGCGAAATTCGGTAGAATCGATTCAAAAAGGAATTCGTTTGGAGTCGACGTGCAAGTGCCGGTTCTAGCAGGAATCGAATATGGCAAGCATTGGCAAGACTACGTTAGCCGACCGTACACGCTACCGACCGATTCTAAATTAGTTTCGTCGTATTCTCCACGTGTCGGACCTTGAGGAACGGTTCTAACGGAAGCTCGACGCTAGAATCAGCTATTCGGGCGACACAGGTGGCGCTTCCGGTTTCAAAATATTGCCTCTCGACGGGCGGGGATGTTCGATATCACGGTCGCCGCTGCGCTGTTAACGCGTTCGACGCCAGAAATCGTTCTCTCTTCGAGTTTCCTTTGATTCGGCAAATTTCTCTTTGTCCTCGTTAATCGTTCGGCGGAGGCGAAACAATCGATGACGGATAATCGATTTCGATCGGCGGTTGCAATCAATTAAGAGTTTCGTTGCGACTCGATGTACCGTGACGCGTCTTTTCAAACTCCCGTCGATATCGTTCGCCGACGAACTTTCGAATATAAAGTTTAGCCTGGTAGAAATCGCTGTCGATCTCCGAGACAAACTCGGCCAGCTTTCACCCGCAATTGTTCCCACCTATCGACCGGTAACGCACTGTCTCGGGCTTCCGGTCTCGGACCTCGATGGTAACGCGCGTTCAACGTTGGGAGCGCGAAATTTCAAGCGAAAAGCGTCCGAGTATTTTCAAGTTCGCCGTACGGTCGCGAAGAGGTGTACGCGACGGCGATCGTGCTCTTCCGAGGGGAACACTGTTCGGAGTGCGACTCGAGAAGAGGATACGCGGTGCCGCGAGTTCGATGATCTTCGCTTTGGCGTGACCTTCGCGCATCGGAAGTTTAAGGTCAACATTCGCATCGAAACAGGTAGGAGGTGCGGAGCGGTGCGGCGTCGACTATCTCACCGCGGAGCACGGCGCGGCGCGGCGGTTCAACGCACGCTCGTGCGTGTAATCTCGTAACCAGTTACGTCCCTGGACGACGGTTCACGGCCGGAAAATGTTCTTTCCAAGGTGGCGTTGCGAAATTCAACCGGCCGACGCCGGAAGTCGTGAAACACGACCCTGAACCCACGCACCGTCTTCCACGTTGTCCGCGTTTTTACGTTCGACCCGAGGTTTTATCGCTCTCGCGAGATTCTTCCGGGTCGCGGTGTTCTCCGCGAAATCCCTTGGAAACGATTTCTAGGGTGGCGAAAGAATCGAACGCGCCGGAAGTCGATGTTGATTCGAGCCGCGTGGATTTCCGAATAACGGAGAGGAGCGTTATGTTCCAACTTTAATTCCGTATCCTCGAGCGTAATAACGCAGCCTGGACGCGTTCCAAGTCTACCTACGCGTTCGATCGATCCTCTCGAATGCGAGTTCGCGCGTACTCCTTTCGTAAATCGCGGCGGCCGTGTCACGTGGCCTGCACACTGACCCTCTCCGTCTTGTTGCATCAGCTTTGCACAAGACCGACTACCGGATTTTCGCTCGTTGTACAATGGTCTCGACAAATTTCATTAGCCGACAGATAGATAGATAGATAGAGAGAGAGAGAGAGAGAGAGAGAGAGAGAGAGAGAGAGAGAGAGAGAGAGAGAGAGAGAAAGAGCAGTTCTCTCTCGTAAATGACTCCCGTCCTGTTAACCGGGTGATTCGCGGCCGATAAACACCGATGCGGTTGAAGCTAACGGCGAATCGAATTGGGCCAATAATTAACCGATAATCTAGTTTGCTATCACGACTCGATTCACGCGAGAATAATCGGCGAGATAAGCAAATGAACGAACGTCGCGAATGATTGAGGGAGCGGAATATGAGACGATTCGACTGGTCTTATCACGGATAAGGATTAAATGCGATCGTTCGAGGTAGGAGGAAGAGTCGGAGAGCCGACGAACCGGGACGCCGATTATTTAAAGTTTAACGAGCCGGTGGTAATCGAAGCGTCGCGACGTCGGAGTCGTGAGGAATTTCAGATACTCGAGACACGAAAGAAAGAAAAAAATGGAACCGGACGAAATCGTGCCACCCACCGATCCTCTGGATACTGTTAATCGGACTTGGGTACTGTTAAGCAGTCCGGTGGAGGGAATATCGATACGACTCGCTCGTTTCCCAGGATCGAGGCGACGAGGAACGAGATACGAGGAACCAAAGAGGTGTACCGGTCGATGGCCCCGGGAGTCGTTCAACCCGCGATGATCGACCATAATCGTCCTTGAAACGCGCGTTTCAGGAACGAGCACGGGTCAAAGATCGGCGCTTCCATCGATCGCGGCCGTGAAAACACCTCCGTCGAACGACGGTGCATGAGGACCGGTCGTCCGTAGAGAAACGATAAGCCTCGATGGGGAAATCGATGGAAAACTGGCCTCGGGGATTAAGAAACGATTTCGCGAACGGATCGGTCCGAGTTCTCCGACGCTCCGATCCAGTTTCACGTTCGCAAACACCGTCGATCGTTCCGGAGTCTATTTCGGGACGGAACAACATTCTGCGGAAGCTCTTAACGCCGGACGAGATTCGCCGTGTACGAATCGGGCTGCTCGTAAATTCTTCGGGACGGTTAAACGCCTGTTAAACGGAATACGGAAGAGTTTGACAGTTCACGAACCGATTTATCCCCTCCCGCCAACGAGAAAATCGAGACGAATCGTCGATTCTTTGCGATGGTCGTACGGTCGCTGCGATTCGATGCTAGCGGGTCGATCGACCGGTCTGCCCGGGCCACGATATAATTTGCGTTAAGCGGGATCACGCTATCGTCGGCTAACGCTCGAACGAAAACTGCGAATTCTCCGGGTGTACATCCCACTGGAAGGATGGAATTTCTGATTTTGTCCGGAGTCTGTCCTCGTTCCGGGAGTTATGGATGGCGAGATAAGAAGGTTCGCTATTCAGCCTTCCGTGCAAGAGAAGAGCGGATCGGATCGGATCGGATCGGATCGGATCGAAGCTGAAGCCAGGACACGACCCAGGCAGCTAAGAGGTACTCGTTTGTTCATCGCGTTCAACGATTCAACGATTCGACGATTCAACGTTTCCGCATAGAAGAAAACACCGCGGAGCGAGACGGCGAGGAAGGGAGAAGGCCCGGTCGACGCCCCCGGGAGTCGTTCAACCCGGTGCCGGCGGTCGTCGAGGATCGGCCTTGAATCACCCGTGCCCGTTTACGGGAGCGGCGCGCACGGGTTCAAGCACCAGACCAAGTCGAGGCTTCCGGTAGAATCGCGGACACGGTGCCCGGGCAACGAAGCACCAAAGCACCGAAGCACCGCGAGGTAAACGATCGCTCGTTCGAAGGATCCGTCTTTCGCGCGAGATCCTCGCCGACTCGAGTCTCATCGATCCGCAATACCAAGCTCGAGGGTTGGTTCTCGGAATGGTAGCAACTTTTCAGGGAGTTTGATCGAGTCGAAAACGAGATTGGTTCGATAAAGGTAATGGGACTCGCTAATGAGAATTTCGCGGCGAAAATCAATTACGATAATTTGCGCGCGTTCAAAGTGTCTCGTTTGGCCTGGAAATTCGCGGGGAGTGAAAATAGTCGGTGCATCTGCGCGGCTCGGCGTGGCGCTTCGGAGCGTTTGGCTCGAGGCATTATTTTCATGGCGCTTTGATCCGACGATGGACGAGCAGCTCGGTTTGGCGAGGATGAACACGTGCCCCGAGATAACGACGTGGAAATGAAAGGCAACGAGTGATAATGACCATTAGCGGGACAGCGTGGGGCGGGCCTGGTCGCCCAGGACCGGCCGACGCGCGACGCGACGACGCCGAAAGCGATCGAACTTATTAGAGCCGAATAGCTACCGAATGGGAATTGCTTGGAACATTTTGATAGATTCGGGACGATGTCGAGTGGATATCGATGAAACCTGCTGGATGTCAGTCTACGACGATCGAACAAACGAATTTTCTGTCGGTAGGGACACGACCATCGACGAAACGAACGATTCCGTTTCCCAGCGGAAGCTTTCGGTTGCGTTCGAGGGCGGAAAATGGTCGCGGCGCTCGATGGATTCGAAAGGCGGACAACAGCATCGGTATCCGACGCAGCGACGCTTTCTACGGTTTTATCGAGTCGATCGATCGGCTTGTTGCCGCGAGTTACGACAGATTCAGCAGCGGCGATGGTGCGCGCGATTGCTGCACCACCGACTGCACCCGGTGCTGACGCGGCGAAATCGGTGTGCATTACGAAAGTTAATTGGAGCACGAATCGACTTTCGATTCGGTGGTAAGGGGCCCCGTGCGCTCCCCTTCTCGCTCCCTCTCGCGCACGCGTTCTCTGAAAACCGAGAGTACTCTCTTCGGCGATTCCCGGTGATAGAGAGAGAAAAGACCCGCGCTTTGCTCAATACCCGATCGCAATCCTTCTAGAGAATTCACCAGGCCCCGTAACTGCTCCGTTGCGTAAACTGTGGCCGAGGCCCAGTTCCCGAAGATCTTGCCGCCTATGGGCAAACTTTCCTGACGGTGAAAGAAGTTTGTTCGGCGCAGAATATCGGGGGATCGGTCGCTTCTGATGCGTCGAAGGCGTGTTCGCGGCGACGCGACGGATCGCGAATCTTTAAGCATTTTCGCCGGGAAACTCGGCGAACGTTTCCACGGCCAAGTCGGAGGATCCGCGGGGCATGGGAGGAACAAGATATCTAGTTGCAGGTCGTTCACATCGCGAGGGGACGACCAGTAAAAATAGAATGAGAGCGCCAGGAGCGCTCGAGTGCGTGCGCCGCGCGACCAGACGCGACCAGACGATCTTCTCGATCCTCCCTATGCACCGATTCGCGAATCCGTAGGACTCGGTTCAGCGAGACTGATTTAAACTACCGGGATTCGATTTTTCCTAGGGTCATTGGGGTCATCTTGTTCAAAGGATAATCGTCGTTCTTGCATCGATACGTACCTGCGTGTAACACCAATTCTCGGCTACAGGGGTGTTCACTTCCGGCGGTGGTGGGCTCGGTACGCGGCTTACTGCCATACTACTGCTGCTGTGCAAGTTCGAGCTGACCCGCGATGTTTGAGGCGCACAGTCGCTCACCGCAAGTCTGCAACAGAAAACGACACCGAGCAATTATAGTTACCGTTGGAGAGACGACGACCGAGTATAAGCGTTACTCCGAAGTGAGGAGGTCGACACCCTTCTTCGGCATCGAGATCGAAGTTCTTTGTTCGTGTCGTCGAGGCACAAGGAAGGATCAAAGGGCTGAAGAAAATGGAAAAATTCTCTAGTTTCTCGAAACGAAGGTCAGCGACGGTTGATCGACCTCCGTGACGAGGATGGAACAGTCGCGCCTCTTCGAGGGGACTCGCTCGATGCTAGGAAAAGGGTGGACACGTCGATGGAGGGGATGAAAACGCGAACGCGAAACAAGGGGCGGAAGGGGAGAAGGCGGTGGTGGTGGTGGTGGAGGGGGAGGGGGAGGGGGGACCAGAGGGGTGAAAGAAGCATGAAAGAAGAAGGGTATGCAGGGCACGCGATGGTGCTCACGTGCGCCAAGTACGGAACAACTGCTTGAGCATCATCGACTCTCGAGTGCATTAGCCCCCGCGCGCAGGTTCATCGGACTCGAGTCGTTCGGGAAACCGGGATGCACCGCCTTGTCCTAATCTTACGACCCTTATCTGTCAGTCGATCGATATGCTAACGCGATAAGGGCGATGGTTCGGCCAGGTTAATCCTTCGGCTCTTCGACGAACCTTGCGCGCTTGCCCGTTGGGGAACTTTCTGCGCTGAACCACCGCTTTCGCGGAAACTGGGCCACTTTTATGGACTCGATTTTTAAGGGAGTGGGACGGGATGCGTCTTCACATTTCTCGATAATGCAAAGATGGGCTTTTTCAGTAGTTAAATGCGCTAGATAAAAGATCAATCCAGGCCTGAAAAGTCCTACTTTTACGTTTACGAGGCGTAATTTGCATTATTCCGCAGCAGCGTGTAGCTGTTGCAGCTTTATGAAAATATCAGCTGATTGCATAAGTTCGTGCCAGATTCGAAAATAAAATTCAATGGTTAAATTTTCAAGAATACAGCTGTATTAATCAATTATATAGTCAAATTATTATATTATTTTTTTTCTGTAATTGTTCTTACAGTTTGCGACATCTATGAAATAATGAATAATGCAAATTAGTCCTGGTAAACGTAAGAATAGGACTTTCGAGAGCGACTGCGGCCTAGATTGATATTTTATGAGAAGGCGCTGCAATTCTGGAAACGAGACTATGTACCTCCTTAAGCTCTACCAACCATCTCTGGTTTTCGAAATCCGGTGACATTCGTGGAAACGAATCCATGCAAAGACGCATGGTATTTCGGAGGACGATAGGATCGGTGGCAATTGGCATTCCGTCGATCGTCCTCGCAAGCAGGCACGGCACGGAGCGACGTTCCGCGTGCGTACCGTGGAAAAAGTCGATCCGCGGGTATCGGCACGCCACGGGATCCCCGGGTCTCTCGTTTCCCACAAAAGTGCTCGCGTTACGTTCACCTCGGGTCTCGGGTCACGACGGAACCGTTTATCTCTCTCTCCTGGCGAAATGTCGTCGCCGCTCGCTGTTGGGAACACGAGCTCCGAGTTCCGAGCTCTCTGCTGTGTGCCACCGAGCTCGCCGCGTTCGAGCACCTCTTCCCCGTTCTCCGCGGTACCCGACCATCCACCATATAGTATTATAGCGCGGAGGCAACGTGGGAGTAACGTGGAAGTGAAAGTTAGAGCAGGCTTCGACGGAGGCGAGGGGAGAGGACAGGACAGGTTGCGTAAAAGGCAACTGCTAATACGTCGACGAAGAAGACATTTAACCCTCGCGCACCGTTCGGCTAATCGGCGCTCCATGCGTCAAACCAATTATGGGAGAAAACTCGGAATCGGATATACGGGTCGCTCGACAGCCGATCCGTTCCTTTTCCAAAAGGATTAAAGGTCGCACCGATCAGATAAACACTCGTTAATACTTGGACGACATTTTTCTGACTGTACAGCTGATGTTGTCCAACACTATTTCGAATGTAAAAGCTATTCGCATAAAATGGACGATACAAAACTGAGGAAAACTGGTGAAATAGCACAAATTCGGTTTTATTAGGTTGGAGGGAAAGTTCTGTCGTACTTTAAAGAAAACATTTGAATCAACTTATAAAAATATATGTTCAATATTATTCAATCATACGATTTCCATTTTTCGTAAAAGCTTGCCATCTTTCAGATAATCTGTCAATTCCTGTTTCCCTGTTTTGCAAGCGAAATTGCCTGCTTATTTCGAATACGACAAAACTCTCCCTCCAACCTAATGAATGTTCTGTTCATCGGTGTTGAGCCCGATCAGGACCGATAAGGACCTCGACGCCCGAATTTCATCTTTACCATCTCTCCGGATTACCGTGCACCAATTGCGGTCTGCGCTTTCACGAGTGCCTCAGCCCGTCTCGGCGTGACTGGAGCCGGAGCCGGAGCCGGAGCCAGAGCCGGAGCCAAAGCCGGAGCAAGAGCCGGGGCCAGAGCCGGTAAAGATTCGTCGGTTTTTCTTGGCTCGGCGACAGCAACGCGATCGCGGGATTTCTCTTATCCGCTGGTTGTGCAGCGTATTGGAAAGTGAAAGGAGAGAACGAGAGTCTTTTTCGCGTGGCCGGGGACTCGATTTATCCTCCGGAAAAGATCCGTATCTTATCGGGGATCGGTGCGGCGCAGCGTAGACACGAGACACGTGTACACCTCCGATCGCGTGTGTTGGATCGCTCGTGCCTCTATGTATGTATATCGGGCCATTCGTATTCATTTCGATTCTATCTTCGTCTTCGTTTCAATGCTTTCGATTCTTCCGACGAGACGGAACGAAGAGTCTCGCGCGAGGCGTTTGCAACTGGTTAAACGGCAGTTGGAGATATATCGATTCGAGTAAACTTTTAGTTTTCGTCGCCACTCCCTGGAAGAAGGCGTACCAAAAATCGACGAATTAATTAGCGAGTGGGGCTGGAATCGAGATGTCGAAAACGGTTGTCGTAGCTATTAATATCTCGATATCTCGGTGGATCGTTTGTTCCCCGTTCGATAATCGCGACCGTGCGTACTTCCCGTTACTGTAAAGAAGGCGGAAGGAATGCGGGTCCGCTCGGTGAATAGGTACGCGTGATTTTGCTATCGGCCGAAGCGACGATCTCGGCGAATCGAATTACGAACAGGCAGGAAGGGTATCCTCCTGTTCTGGTATCGCGCCCAGGCTGTCTTGTTTGCAGCAACGGGCAGCAGTTTACCTGTACGCGATGCGATGCGACGCGAATGTAAGCGGAAACGTTGTCCTTTGGAAGGGGATAAACACCGATATTAACCCATCCGGCGACAAGGGGGCCGGCGGACGCCTTTGTGACGGCGATAACGTTCGCCAGAATGTATCACACCGGATGTGAAACCTGAACTTGCCGGAAGTTTTGTCGGATCGGTTCGAAAGCTGTGGAGAGGGAAAGGGAAAGGGAGCGGGACGCGGAGGTTTCCTTTAAATTCGTGTCCGCGGATTTGCGACGGAATCAAGCCTCGAATTAACTCCTCGGTAACTCGGGCTAAGAGTTACCTACCGAAGTCTACGACCCCTTCAACCCCCAATTACGTTTCCCGGGCTGCGACGTGCTCAAATGATCTTGCCGTGATCCTTTCAAAGCGACTCGAGCCCGAGAGGGTTAATAACGCTAACAATTACCAACGACACGTGTGTGTGCGCGCGCGCGTTCCCTTCACGAAAAAGGGCTGCGCCCGACGGTACACCGGGTGAACTACCCTCTACCAGAGGGTCGCCCTCGTTCACCTCGAGGGTCAGGAAAGTCGAATTGATACGACGTCAATTCGATGGAAAACACACGCCTTTCATCAGCCGTTTTATACTCTAGGACAAATCTTAACTCTCGGACAACAATTTATCTCCTGCCTCGAGATCGATCGTTTACAAGGTTTCCTTTCTCAATATTCAAAACGATTGGCAACTTATAAGGAGCAACAACAGAAATCTGCGGTGAACGACTCGACCGAAGCCGAGGAAGCTGATTCGTCGAGTATCTATTCTCGGAACGCGATACGTTCGCTATAATTGCGTTGTTTCGGGCTTGGTGCACGCGGTTTTCACCTAACTTCCTCGTTTTCACCGGCGCGGCGAGCAGCGGTGTTCCACTTTCCCCTGAGCTCTCCGGCCTGGCCCACGACTCCGTTTCAACGGATTCGGAATCCGGATGGGCCTGTGAACCATGGAATCGTCTTCGTGGCTGCTTCGGGACTGACGTGTCACTAATTAACGCCGTTGCGTTCATTTTCGCTCTCGAGGAAATGAAGCGAGACCGAACAGCAGCTCTCGATATAGATCTACAGATGCTTTTTCCTTACGACATCGTATAAATATTCTGTTTAACCACCTCTCTGCGTGTAGGGTGCAAATGCACCCCAGGCTGGTAAAAACGGAAATAAAAAGTTGGAGGATGGAAAATTTCCAAAAATTTTCAAGGAATGCTATCTGCGAGGTGTTCCAAAATTTTTATGTATTGCTTACTTCTCTTTTAAAAATCAATATAATTTTATGAATACTCATGCAGACAAGCTTTTTCTTTCCAGTTTGCTCCGAAAATGTATGGGGTCCAATTACGCCCCTGTACACTGTTAACATTAAAATAGCAGTATGAAATTTTCTAGGAATGTTAACTGTGATGTGTTCCAAATCTTTTATGTATGTAAGGAAAGTGTATGGCACTTCCCTAAGATTACTTGAATTATCCCGCGTAATAACGACGGTCGGTAAGCCAGACATCGATAGGTAAAATAAAGATAATAAGGTGAAGATGATAATGAGAAACACGTGGCAGAAAGGAGTGTACGAATGACAACAAAAGAAACTGTGATAATAAGAAATTGTAATTGTAAGAAAGGAACAACAGAGTGGATAATAAACATTGAATGTTATTTCTTTGATTTACAGGTATGATTTGTAATAAAGTAAACCTTAGTTTATAAGCTTTAAAATAATAAAAACTATCTTTGATTTACAGAGAAACAATTCAGTTTACTTATTTATAAATGTTCCCAAAAAAGAGAAATTAATTGAGTAAAAGACACTTACATGTATTGTATTCTTCTCTTTTGAAAATCAATATAATTTTATGAATACTCATGCAGGCTAACTTTTTCTTTCCAGTTTGCTCCGAAAATGTATGGGGCCCAATTACGCCCCTTGTGCACGGTGAGCATTAACACTAAACCCATCGCCACCGGTCAAAATGACCGGTTCCAGATTTTTTAGTTTACAATTATTAACTTCCCGATTCATAGGGAAGTTACTGTAATTACCCCGAAAATCGAAAATCGATTTTTTAGCAGATCTACACGTTTCATGGTCATTGGAGTCATTTTAGACTATTTTTATCAAAATGTTTGTGTGTGTGTGTGTGTGTGTGTGTGTGCGCGCGCGCGCGCGCGCGTGCGTATGTCCGTTTGTATGGTATCAAATTTTTCGTTAACGTTTTCAGAAAAAGTAACAACGCGATCAGGATGATGAATGATGCAATCGATGTGCCCCGTCGTAACTTAGAGCTGATTAGATTTTGGTCCATATTGATCAAGTAGTTTTTTAGATTTTTAGTTTTTTTCGAAAAGAGTTGATTCTACAATGCAATTCCAAAGGGAGGACGAAAATTTTCCACCAAAGAACCAAACGCAATTACATAAAAAAAATTTTTTTCTTAATTTATTTTTTTAACTGATGGTAATATTACCGCTTGGAATAATCGAAAGTTATTCCAATGCAACAGTGAATTTATCATCTCTACTCCCAAGAATACATTTTGGGAGAATATCGATGAAAGTACAAAAAAAAACGATGTTAGCGATGTTGGCGAAGGAGTAACAAATCGGGAAGTTCTTTGTGTGACTCTTGGAAAGTCACACACCAAATAAAAAACATTAATATCAGTAGGCCCTACCAGCCATGCGTATCACTAACCCTCTCGCAAGAGCAGTCCTACCAGCGAGCTCGCGAGCGAGCGAGCAAAAACAACCCTACTCGCGAGCGAGCGAAGCGCGCGAGCAACAATAACCCTCTAGTTTAAATATAATAAAATTGATTTCATAAGAAATGATTGTATAAATATCTTTAGTAGAGCACGTATTACAATAGGAGTTGCACAAAGTCTACATAAAATCAACCTTGTCATTTTTATCAGGGAACATGTACCAGTTACTTTTAAGGCTCGGGAGGTTTAGTGTTAACGCTAAACCTACCGACTATCAAAAGTGGTTGATGCGTATAGTATTGTAAAAATAACAAGATTAAATTTATTTATATTTTGTGCGATTTTTACTATAATATATACTGGATTCAAAACATATATTCAATAAATTCCCATGAAAACACCTTACAATTTCAATAATTGTCAAGTAAAAAATCTACTTATAAGCGTGGTAAAAAAAATATCAGTACACAGAGAGATGGTTAGCTGCGCCCGCGCTCCAAGATTTTTCTCGGATCACCTACCACCAACTACATACTGACAAGGGAAGGACCCCAAGCGTCCGACTTCGATTTTGATAATCTTTTGTGAGACAATCGGGGGGTATCCATGCCTAATGATGTCTGCAAAATATTAGGTGTAGTTATTCAATAGTTTTAAAGATATAAACAATTAAACTTCGAAAACTTTAACTGCAAATCATGGTACATCAACAAGGTATGAAAATTTAATTGTTTATATCTTTAAAACTATTGAGTAACTACACCTAATATTTTGCAGACATTATTAGGGATCCATATACTATCGCCTCACAAAAAATTATCAAAATCGAAGTCGGACACTTGGGGTCCTTCCCTTGCGAGTACTCGAACGCGTTCGATCGTCGATCGTCGATCGTCATTCGCAGCAATAACTCCGTTCGAACGGGATTCGGCATGAAGCGCAATCGAGAAAAGAGAGACGCTTTGAATATTTCTTAATCGGCGGGTGCTGTTCGAGTGTTCGTAAAGAGGGACTCGATGGTAGTCGAACGCATCGTAGCGTGAATTCGGACTGGTTTTATAATACTGGGAAGAAACTGGTCGATGGTAACGACGATGTTCGAGGAAATAAATTGCGCGTCGCTTCGTGTCGCTCCTTGTCGTCGGAAGCTCGCGGTTTTATCTCGTCTCGTGGCGGGTAGAAACGAGGACATGGAAGAGACGCGAAGAAACCAGAGATCGTCGACAGAAATCGGAAACCGGACGAGGTAGCTATCGCCGGAAAAGTCACTGAAATTCCCTGGCCGCGATTCCAGCTGGATATTCAATTTGGGATCTGTCGTCGCTGAACCCGGAATAAAAGCTCTTGTCGAAATCGAGAAAATTTCATGGAGCATAACCTTTCGACCGATCGATTAGGCTGTTTCCAAGGTTGCGGTTACAGTCATCCGCGAGAATCGCTCGCTGAGATTCCAGAAAAAGATTGTTGCTCAACGCTGCACCGAACGATTAATGAGGGTGGTGCGCGTAGCGCTTCGATGACTCGTCAACGAGGAATTACGCAACGCTCGGAAATCACGATACGCCGAGTACATATATTCGAAGTTAACACCTGCGTTCGAATTCTGTGACTGTTTAAAACGCTCGATTCTAAATACGAAATAGTTTTCTATTTCGTTGAACGAGACATTTTTTTGACCTCCGAGAAGCCTCGACAGTTTTCGAGAGCCGCTCCGTGCGATTTTCGCCGCAAACTTGGCAACGAAGTGGGAGCAGAGCGTAGAGGAAAGAGTGCGAGGGAGAGAAAGAGAGAACCGAGAGGGGCGAAGTCAAGGCTAGTGCCTGGCGCAAACCGACTGTGATAAGACAAAGGCTAACTCTCTTCAAGGGCGCGACGTCGACTGCGGTTCTCGCGGCCGTTTCGCACGCGCCGAGTTGTCGCTTCGACGAAGACGCACGAACCGGCCGAGGAGACGCGCGACTTCGTTCTATAGGGAGAGAGAGAGGGAAAGGCAGAGGCAGAGAGATACGAAGAAGAAGATGGGAAGAGAGGGAGACGAAGGGGGAGAGAGGACGAGAACAAGACCAGTCCAGGCCGACCGTGAGCAACCGTGGGTTTGGCCTCTCTTCACGCGCGGGCCTCATGTCGCCACGATAAAATTCGATAAAGCGTCGAACCTATGATCGACGTGCCTCCGCGCGTGTCGCGTGTGCTCCGGCATTGACTTTAATGGTCACACACATACACGTGGCGGAACCGATGGCCGTGGAAATAGACGGTCGCGTAACGCTTCGCTAGATCGATTCGGGACGGGATCGCTGCACAAGCTTTGCGGAATCTCGTGTAAGAATCGTTCGAGATGCACACGTCCGCGGCCTAAAATTTCACCCTGAGCGAGCATCGATCTTACGGAGTCGCGACAACAATTACTCTGACGCCTCGACCTGCCTTCGAAAAAGCAACGATAGAAGAGACGGCACGAGTTGCTCGAACAGAAAATTCAACGCGCGAATTTCTTCCACGAACAGAAGTTGCAACGTGCGATGCGTAATTTTGAAATGCTTCGAATGGGATCGAAGTATATTCGAATCGGGACAAAGTGGAAATAACCTTGAGAGTTTTTATATCGAGTTTACGACAGCGATTATTCAGCGAGTAGATCATAATTTTACGGAGTCGCGCGGCGAGAATGAAGACCGTCCGCGAGCAGCTGATTGCGAGTTAGTTTGTTTACCGAAGCGGGTGTCTTACGCCGTCCGTGAGACGCGTTTTAATCGGACAAGTTTTTCCCGTTGTCTTCCTTCCACGTGCAAAAAGATTGAATCGGTGGATCAACACGCGCAACCAGGGCCGGCATCCCCTCCCTCGACCATTAAAACGGGGAATTACAAATGGTAATCGAATAAGAGTGGCAGGCCACGTAATTGCGGCGAATACGCGGACCCGAGGCTTGAAAATACCACGTCCACCATGCTGTTGCCCGTGTGTTCGCCGGTAATTTTAGTTTCTTCACCGATCATTAATCGTCGTTATCCAAGACGATGTGGTGTGCACGTGTCGTTCTGCTCGCTTTCGTGTCCCGTAAAAACGGCAAATGCAACGAGAACGTTGGCTCTCTGTATCATACATTGCCGGATGCGAGTCTTGGTACAAAACTAGAGGCGTTTGAGAAAAAACAATCTCGGTTGACGCGCCGAAAAGCGAGTCGTCCCGCGTCGGGGAGGAGATTCCACGGAGGATGGGGAAAGCGAGAAGCGAGAAGCGACTCGGTGGCTAATAAGACGGCCGTAAGAGCTCATCTGGAGGGAATGGACCTCGCAAATTGGCCATGAGGCCCAAGGTCGTCCGGTATATCCCACATAGCCGGGGCCAGTGGCCCCCGTTGGAAACGAGTCGGGAGTTGGGAGTTGGGAGTCAGGAGTAGAGAGTAGAGACCAGGGGAGCTTCCCTGCCCTTGGTCCGCGTTGGCTCTCGACTCGGTCAGCAAGGATAGAGGATAGAGAAAACAAGACTGGCCCCGCGGCGGCCCCACGGCCCTATGGCCCTATCGAAGGACGACCGAGTCCTGCGAGGAGGTTCAGCCTCTTTTCTCCTCTCCTCCGTGTAGCTCCTTCTCCTTCTTCTTTCTCTCTTTTCTTCTTCAGGTAGAAAAGACCGAGCCCGCAGCCAGCCTCGCCGTGGGCTCTGTGCTCTGGGCTCTCTCTCTCTCTCTCTCTCTCTCTCTCTCTCTCTCTCTCTCTCTCTCTCTCTCTCTCTCTCTCTCTCTCTCTCTCTCTCTTTCTTTCTCTCTCTTTCTCTCTCTCTGACCGTTCCAGCTGCACCTTTCGAGAAACGCGCTAGGAACTTCGAACAACCAACGGCCATCGAGCGCAACAAAGAAGTTTCCGTGGAACGCGTTGTCTGTCGTGGTCCTTGGAACTTCTCTATCCCTTCCTCCTCCTCTCTTTCTCTAGTTTTATATGCTCCGAGTTTCTCGTGGGAATCGTCGTGTTTTGGATGATCCAGGATAAGCGATACAGGTTTTCCCTTCGACGAGCAGGAACACGCGACTAAGAGAAGCCCAACGGTTTTCTTCCCGGCTCGATCGTACCTATGTACCTACAGGTCGGCGTTCCGACTACCTGTCAAGGCAACATTCGGCGAGAAAAGCTGTTTGGAATAGAAATTACACCGGCACGTCGATTAGATCGCGTTTTTGGGGATCCTTTGTGCTCGCTCGACGGAACGTCCTGTACAGCTTGAGAACCGAAGCGTGTGGGTGGTCCGTCAATATTTACAGCATCGAGAAGCAAAGAATCCTTCACGATTTTTCGAATTCCGTATTTTACGAACGCGGCCCAGAATCGTATCCGTTTTATTCCATCGCTCGAAGAATGTAGTTTTAACGAACCGGTCGAGAGTCTGTAAGATTATCCTAAGGTGAGACGCGTCGCAAAAGTATTTTTCTTGCGACGGTTGCGATCGATTTTCCCGGTTCGGTCGGCTGAAAGCCGAAGTTAAGGGCCAAAGTACCCAAGTTGAAGCGAAGCGAGACCCCACGCCCTCCTCTGTAAAGTCTACACCCCGCCCCCCTCCCTCCCCACTCTACGTTTCTCTTGTTCCCCAATTAACCCGAATTGCACTTCGGGCTGTGAACCGGACAAAAGCTCCTTCTCCGCCAGTGGTTCTCCGTTTCGCGCAGCTGTGTCGAGTGTTGTCCGACGCAGCGCCGACTAATTGCGCTGTTAACTCGGTGAATTAATTCTGCCAACGAGTGAAACGGAGGGAGAGAGAAATGAAGAGAGAAAGAGAAAGATACCCCGCCCCTCTTCCCGCGTTATTCAATTAACAAGCTGTCGTATCGACCTGTAGTTACGCGGAATCGAGAACGTCGAAAATGATCGAATAAGCCCGGATTACGGCTTTTAACCCTTCTTCCGCAACCCTGTCATCATCCCCTAATTCAACCTATCCTCGAGGTTCGTTTAAAAATTTTCAAGTCTGTCCTTCGTGGACAGTTGAGAAGCAGCCTTGAGATATTTCCTTCACGTTTGCGGAGAATAGAATTTCAAGTAAAATATCGACGACCAATTGTATCTGAATGTGGGGGCGGAGCGAAGAGACCTTCGGCGAATGCGAAATCACAGAAATACGCACCTTGTGTATTTAATTTGGTTGTTCGGATAACGCGTTTCGCCAAGGGCCAGCCAACCGTCTCTCTCCCGGAGGAGGGGACGAAGTTCGTGGAAGCGTCAGGCTGTTTTTCGGCGTTCGCGAGCTTTTGCATTCCGCGCGAATGTTGGCCAGCAACAACTCCATGGCTCCATAGCCCCATAGCCTCCAGCCCCCTGCATGAGACGGCAAGGGAGAGAGAGAGGGAGAGGGAGACGTAGAGGTAGAGGTAGAGGGCGAAAAACCGAGGGTACGTCGTACCACGGCCCTGTACCCTTGAAGCCGAAGGTTACGGAGCTAGCGAGGGACAACCTTCCTTCCTTCCTTCCGACCCCCTCCTATCCTCTTGTCCTCCTGCCCTCCTGCCCTCGACCAGTCCGCCTTTGTGCTCGGCTTTATTTCATCGCGCACCGGACATCGATTGGCCTCGAGTCTCGTCGCGATATAATAATAACGCTGGGCAAACGATTTCCCGAATCGAGACGCTCCCGAACAGATATCTCGTTCTTGGCTCAAGATCTCTGTCGCAGTTGTCGAGACTATATCCAAAGTAAAATATTGACGACATTGATTCGAGCGACGCGACGGCAAGTCCTACAAGGTTCCAAGGTGAGTTCACAAAAGGGGTTGTGCCTTTCGAGAAAACCGTTCTCGTGGACCGAAAATCCGGAACAAACTTGCGCAACGCGCACGCGCGCGTTTCTGGGAACCAACATCGTCGAGATAAAAAGCTTTAGATAGAGCCGAGCGTACACTCGAGAACACAACGCTATCGGGCATCTTCTCGTATCGCTGCGAAAGATCGGAGAACGGCTTCCAAGTTCTTGGTTACTGTTATCAGCTCGAACAGCTGGAATTAGTTGGCCAAGGAATGCGATATATCCGGTCTTCGAGATCCGATTCGATCTTCGAGTGTCGTTCCATGGATCAAATAACTGCGAAAGAGGGAATTGTTTGCGGAGTTGTAGCGACGAGTTAGCGCCGGTTTGACACGACCGTTCTAAACGATTCTGAACGAGGACGTTGCGATTCTAGAGGCTGTCCGCGGGCCCGTGGGCTGCGAGAACTGCCAGGGGAACGGAAACGAACCGCGCAACTCGTTACATAAACGTGCAAACACGCAAATAGGTAAAGGTTAATTCGCGAAGACGGTGAATACAAGCGGCGAAGCTGTAAAAGCGTTACGCGTGTATTATCGTCCCGGGTTCACCGCGATAATTGCTCGCGGCTGCCGAGCAGAATGAATGAAACCGGCCGGAGGTGAGAACCTAACCCCGGCTTTCTCGTTAACCCGCCATGTAATCGGGGCTAGACTCGTGCGAGTCGATTCGATCGCCTCGACTCGCGGGTTTGCCTTATCCTAGTATCTACCTTTAAATTGCTTCTTCCATATTCGCGGGTCATATGCGGTACGAGTGTGACTCGAGTTTCTTCGCGACGAGACCGCCACATTGTGTTCTTAAAATATACGCTCTTTGATGGACGCGTCAAGAAAAATACGGAACATGCACCTTTATCGGAACGGTTGCCACTGCGTTACCCGTAAACCGGTTCGCGCTTCGGAAAAGCTCATTTGAATGATTGCGACGAGCCGTTCGACACCCCGACACGGACATCGGCGTTATCCGCTTCGGCCGAGTCTTGAATATGCAACGAACGAGTCGAGTCGGGATAAAAATGTACAACGCGACAAATAAAGTTGCGCTCCCCGCCACGATTAGTTGCAAAAGAGATAAATCTGTACACGGATATCGGAGCTCGGTGTATAAAAATAAGCGGTGGGGAGAAGATCTTCGAAGCTTCTGTGGGAGCGCGACACGAGCTGCTCGTCGATGACCGAAGAGCAAGCGAGACGACACGGTTCTTCGTAAACCTATCAACGAACATATTCAGCAGGAAACAAGGCTCGATCAACGCAAAGAGAATTTTGCGTCGACAGGAAATCTGGGAAATGATAAATGCACGAGCGAAACTAATTTACGACAGCGTATATGAATTTCGATATCGTTATCGATATCGGACGTTTTATGGCTAACCGTGCACGCGCTTCAATAATCGATCGTAGGCTCGCTCTCGCTCTCGCTCTCTCTCTCTCTCTCTCTCTCTCTCTCTCTCTCTCTCTCTCTCTCTCTCTCTCTCTCTCTCTCTCTCTCTCTCTCTCTCTCTCTCTCTCTCTCTCTCTCTCGCATTGTTTCCACATGCTGCGGGGAAAGGAGACCCATGCCGTCATCAAGGACGAGAACTTCGCCTCTGAAATCGGCGTGTGTGTGAATCACTCTATACCAATTTACGGGAAAAGAATCTGGGTCGAAATAGACACACGGATGCGGACACAGGTACGGCTACGGGTCCACGAGACGTAAATTACTGTAATCCAGCTGGTAATCGACCAGCCATTAAAGGAATACCATTGCGTTAATTAAATCTGCTTATTAGAATAGCGCGTTTCGCTCACGTTTACCTGTCGGTGCCGGTACACCCTCTGTTTGCCATCGCGATCGATACGGGACGATTAACGGGGCGGGCGGGAGCGAACGCGCGCGCGCGTCTTTTCGTCCCCGTGTTTACGTATGAAATACAACCGGGTAAAATCGCTTGCAAAGTTGGCGTAATCTATTCCGTAAACCAATGCGGCGGAAAACGTTATGCGCGCACACGATCGGAAAAATATTTACTATGAGGAGCTTGCGTAATCGTCGTCGTCGCCGTCGCCGCCGCTCGTTTCCACAGGTTCGGGTTACGACGAACCAATGGCACGTTGCGGACATAGAAGTCGAGGATCCTCTTCGTCGACGACTGAAATCCGTTCGCTGAAGGAAAAATCCGGAAATCTTATCGCGCGGTTGTGATAAACGCGGAAAAACCGTGTTCCGAGAAAATTACCAAACGAGAACGGAGCGATAACCGAGGCGGACGAGAGGATCGATGGATCGTTAGGAAGGAACAGGTGCTTTTATTTCAAGACACCGTTGTGCAGAAACGATTGATACGGGTTCTTTCGACGAGAAAAGGTGAGTACGTAGCGCGCACGCAAGCAAGCAAGAGCGTGAGCGCGCACACGCGCATTTATTACGCACACTCGAGTAAATAGCAGGCGACTACACGGCCAACAATGATAGCCGGCCAGCTGTGCTGTGGTGGGGACAAAGGACACCGACATTCAAAGCGATTTCTGGCTTTGTGTGTTCTCCCCTCTCTATCGAGCAACGAGAAAATATTATGACGCAAACACGATAACGGCGCAGGCAAGGTCGGAGCTTTTCCGATTCATCTAACGCGACAATCAGCACGTTATGCTGAAACTTTTATGCTCCCGGGACTTTAACGAACCGCTCAACTTTATCGCCCGCCATGCTCCACGCGCCTCTACGTGCTCGTAATTATGGCGACGGCTTTTAAACGCTGAAGCGACAATCACGAAAGAGACAGAGACAGACGGAGAGGGAAGAAGAGAGGGAGCATAGAGCGACGAGGCTCGTCGAGTATGTTCTCTGAAAATGTTTACGCTAGCCTGGCCTCGAAATTGAAATTTCCCACGCCAGTTTTCATAATCCGACCCCCTCCGGACAATCTACACCAATTGAATCGCGCTCCGAATCGTGTTTACTTGTGCCCGATCGAGCTCGTAAGAACGTCGATAAAGCAAGAAAGTTTCTCGGGCCAATGAAGCGACAGCACGAAGGTCGCCTCGAACAATTAACATAACTCAAAGCGAATCACCCGTCGATCCTGCGTCGATCAGTGTCGATGGAAATCACATTAAACGCTTTACGACGCGAATCGATTGACTCCCGGTTGTTCGCCGCGGAACAAATGTCGGTCGAAACAATTTTCATTGCGACAGACACAACGCGCGCATTAAACGCGAAGTTGATCGGAGGGTCTCGCGAAGAGACGTTATCGGCCATGTAAACGCGATAGAGATAACGAGAAAGAGGGGGGGAACGGTGTTACGAAAAATCGTGCGCGCGGGAATTAAACCGACGCATTAATTGAAACGTTCTCATTCCGCCGGGATATGATCGAAATTTCAATCGGCAACGAGACATTGCTCACCGGAAATCGGTTTAGCGTTTTCCACGATTCGGTCGGTTCCCAGAATCAAATTACCGGACCTCGGACAAAATTCAATCGCCTCGATGTGCGAAATTGTTCTTTCGGAAAGATATTCGAAGAGACGAGGTATTCTAAGAAAAATACGTCGAATCGAGGATTTCGGATGCATCTGGCGGTAAACGGAGTGGCTTCCGCAATGCCAAGGTTATGGGCGCACAGGTGAGGGGTCCCACACTAGCGATCGCGACCGGCGTTCATTAAATTACAATTATAAAGTCGAAGATCTGTTTATAGCCTCGTGATTCATCGGTTCGCCCGACAGCGTTTCTCGCAGCAGGAAGTAATGACTAATAGGTTCCATCGAGGAGGTCCACTGGTTCTGTGCACAGTGAACAGTGAGCAGTGAGCAGTGCACAGTGCAGTGTACGCGCCCATTTCTCTGGCCGACCGTGCCGCCCCCCGGACTATTCTCTAATTCTCTCCGCGTTCAATTACCGTTCGTACCTCTCCATGTTAACCCCTTGCCGTATTTTAACGACTCGTGATGAAGATTTGAACAAACCCTAACAAATATGAATGTTACGCCTTTCTTTTTAGATGATATAAAATTTGTTTCGATCGTAATCAATTACTTAAGCATTAAAATAAATGTAGCCATACAAAAAATATCAATTTTCTTTTCGCTAATAATATTAATTGTATATAATTTCATAGTAATTTAATAATTTTATTAAATTTACTATGAATTAATTGATTTAGTGTTATTTTAGAGATTTTTCGGGATAAAGACGTTTTAGTCATTGTAAATGTGAAGAAAATGATACGGCAAGGGGTTATAATCACTGCCAGTACTTTGCTCTCCACCCCGATCGCTCGAAAAATACTACAGTAAAGCCTCCTACAAATCGGAGCAAAAACTGCGATTTCTATCCAAATGAATTCTGGCGTATTTTAAAGAAAACATTTGAATCAATTTATAAAAATATATGTTTAATATTATTCAACGATATAATTTCCATTATTTGTAACAACTTGTCGCCATCTTTCAGACAACGTGTTAGTTCCCGTTTCCCAATGACTCGCTAGCAACATGTGTTTTTGATTTACAAGTGAAATTACCTGCTTATTTAAAATATGACAGAACTTTCCCTCCAACCTGATACGCTAATTCTGCGAACGAGTTAATCGTGTTACAGGAGGGGATTAACTGTATCGCACCTCTGACGAGACAAATTTCAAAAAATGTGTGAATATGTATACGAGTAGCGCGCGAGCAGCTCAATGTCAAGAGACAATACAAAATTAATAACGAGGGACATTAGCAATTCCAACGAGTATACTGGTGTATGAATTGTTAACCGATTTCCGACGACATTATACGAGTCGAGGCTGCTTCTAGGGGACGCGAGCTGGTCGTAAAAACTCATTGCCAGGTCCGTCACGATTCGATCGGATACGAACATAAATATGAACAGCGAAGGCTGTTTACTGGCCGCGTAGTATCGTACTGATAAAAACCTCTGACACAGAGAAAGTCGTACGAGACGGTACGTAACCGTCAGCAAGTAATAACATTTGTATGAACACGGGTGGTCTTGTAGGTTAGTTAATGGCACCGCTACGTTCACGATGCTATTTTATTGATAGCGCGCAAAAATAGACGCGAATATCTCTTATCGTTTACGCAATAACAATAACAACAATAATAAATACACGGTCGAACGGGCAACAAAGCAAGAATATTTGTCGAACGACTGTTCAATATACGAGATTTATTTGTAGTACGATTTCGTCGTCTAACTTCTGACTCATGCCGAATCCTAACCTCATTTTTGCTGTCGCAAGATATTTCGAGTGTACCGTTCCAACACCATCGATGTATCGAGAACTCGAATTGTATTCAAATATCTCTATCGCGTTCGCCAACCTAACCTACAACGGTTCCACTTTCGAAACGATATTTTATTCAGCCTGGCGTCCTCTTTTCGAAATCACAACGTTTCCACTCTGTATCGTTCGAATCGAGCATCGGATTCGTTTACACTGCTTCTTTCGAAAAGAATACTTCGGTTTAGAGAGCGCTTAACTTCGTTGATACTGTATCGGGCTCGAAGATACATATGTCGTCTGGCAGTTATTGGCGTGTTTACTCGAAACGTCCACGGACGTTAGGGGAATGTTCTTGTCGTTAATTGGTTGAAAGTACTCGGGGCCATCTGTAGGGACACGGCCATATGGGCATCGGCACTTACACTCCCGTCCATAAGTCGCCGGACATTCGAATTTCGATGCAGACTATTTTTTGTTATTAACCCTTTGCACTCGGAGCTATTCTAACTCGAAAACTAAACATTTCTTCCGACCTAGAATATTTCTGTTCCCTACGATTTTTTCAATTTTATGGATATGAAATTTGTGTATAATACCTCACAAAATTTCTTAATGTTTAGTAGCAATTTTTAGGAGCGCCTCAGAGTCATCATTCGAGAGCTAAGGATTAAAGGATAGTAATAAAAATGGTACTCACTAATTTTTTCTAGTGTCGAGAACACGTAAATCAAATCTAACCCAAATACCTTATATTTTCTAAATTTTCATTATTATTCTTATATTTTATAATTCTTAAATTAGGTATAAGGTACATTGTGTTTCCAATTTGGTTTCTAGAACTGTCCACAAACATCCCACAATTTCTTGATCTTGCATTCAAATATTATCGTATAATAGCGACATCTAATCAAAGTAAAACAATCAAATCAATCTGGAAGCTTGTATTCTTTATGGTGATTTATGGACGGGAGTGTATGTACATATGTACGGGCGCGAACGCGCCGAGCGACATCGGTGCGTGCGCGTCGAAGAATTTTCGTTGACCCGACCCGACACGGCCCGATCCGGCCCGGAAACCGACGCGACTCCGATTCAATGTTTTCTCCGTTCAAATTCCAACGGCTCATATTCACGGTCAAACGTTTCAGCATAAAGGCGGATTGTCGAACCGTGACTGTGCCCGCATCGGACTCGGAAGGTCGGCTCGCAACGTAAAAAGGTGTATTAACCTTGACGTCTCTCTCCTTCGCCACGCAAGCGACTTGACCAAGAACTTTCAAACTAATAACGACCACGGCGGTAGGTATCGGCGACAAAAGAACGGAAAAACGAGCGTGATACGTCGCAGGTTATGCGAATTCTTCGTATATGTATACCCCGCAACGGTGTAAATCTGTTAAATCAGTGACTATATATGTAGCCATGGCAGGGATGGGTCGTTGACCAGCGCGCACTCTATGGCAGATACCGGCATCTGCGGCCGAATACTTCAAAACAAAGGGACACCGGTATCACCGCGAAAGGCAATCGCTCGATCTACCATACGATTCTGCTCGTAGAAATGACATTCGAATTCAACTGCCAAGCTTGTTCGAATTGTCGAAAACCCGATACCGACTGGCATTGATTTTCGGAGTAAGTCGACCGATACGCAGAGTAAAAAATGTTGGAGTAGTCCCCGATTTCCCTTAAATCGAACTATACTGCTCGTTCCACGTTTGCCTACAACGATTTTTTAATCGTAGCTCTTCGGCGTGAGAAAACGTCAATGAATCAAGGGACAAAAGAGTGTAGCTCTCGTAGTTGATGGTGACGTCGGATCGATAGAGCCACTTAATGGAACGGGGAACGAGAGAAGAAGAAAAAGAAATGCTGTTCGATCAAAGACCCACCCTGGCAACCGTAGCACAACGTCGAAGCTCTTGGGTCGAGCGTATACAGAAAGTATAGAGAGAAAGAGAGAGATAGAGCACGTATAGAATATAGAGTATAGATAGAGAGGTAGAGTACGTACCGCGCCAGCGCCATCCTGACATGAGATAATCCAGGTCCGGTAGGTGTCGAGAGCAAAGTATCCAGATCTGGAAAGAACGCTTTATCGCCGACACTAAATCCCACTGGACACATGCGCGTAAATTCCTGGTCCTCGAACACACGAGCTCGTCATAACTTCCGCTGGTTTTCGGAGGGGCCTGGTCGTTCGAGGAGCCTCTCCCGAAAATTCTTTGCCGTCTCACTTCGATTTTCTCTCGAATAAACTTGTGGCGTCCTCGCGCCTATGAAACGTAACCAGGGATATATATTCCCCGCGGTCCCCGCAGTCCTCGGACGGTAACTCACTGTCACTACCGCATTTTCACTGACTTCGTGTGTCCACCGCGAGACGAAACAAGGCCTCCGCGACAGTCAATTACGGCGACGGTCGAACGGAACGACAACCGAGAATCGACGGACGTGCTCTCTCGACGGAACGGTCTGAACGATCCGTGTCTGCGCGTATATACGTGTACACGGAGGAAAGAGATAGAGACGGAGATGAATAGAGAAAGCGAGAGCGAGAAAGAGACGAGTGTAACAGCGCACGCGATAACGGGTGAACAGAAGGCTCGCGATCCAAATATGCTCGAGCTCTCGTATCAGCCAGCCTGACTGAATTTTGACTCGCTCGCGAACGACTAGAACCCGCAGGTCGAGCTCTTACGCCTGCCTGCTCGAGTACACAAATCGCCAGTCACTATTCCAACTCCGATCACGGCGCTGGCTCGACTGAGCCGAGCAACTGAGCGTTCGAGAGTCCCCACCCCGGCGACCGCGGCCTCGTGCGCTCTCGTCGATTCTCGGCCTTCCCCGCGATCGGTTCGGGACGCCTCGTGCCTCGCCGCGACCTCGTGTCGTTGCTAGAACGATGCCTCACCGCCGGGTACCCAAGGCTTCCTCCGCTTCCACCGCTTCCTCCACCACCACCTCCTCCTACAGGAAACTAACTACTCCTCTCTGTTCGGGAATGCACGTTTTCTGGCATGCTACTTCGAAATTATACCAACTAATGCTATTGTAACGTAACACACGTCGAACCGTTGCGCTGCGTCGCACCACGCCGTCGCCGACCGTTCGACCGACCGTTCGACGAGTGCTCTCTGACATTCGTGTCCTCTGACAACCACCGGAGAGCTTAATATAGCGACGTGTAAAAATATTCAATGATTCTTCCGATATTTACGGTGCTCTCGAGCGTTACATAGGAAAACGATTCTCGACCAAGTCGTTTACCGATCTCTCGTTACAGGTTTTACGCGCCCGCGGCACGTGCAGCTGTTCCAAACGACAAAAAGAAAAAGAAAAATCCATGATAATATTTCTCTGCGTTCCGGAGCAATCGGAAATTTTCCGTGGCACGAACGCGCGCGCACGTGTACGCCCCGTATGCATACGTTCTACCCTTATGCATACGGTTTGCAAATGTTAGCTTTCCAAATTTCCGAGGAAAACAATTTCCAAGTATAAACGGGTTAACCCCTTGCCGTAACATTTTCTTTACAGTTACAGTGATTAAAACACGTCTTTATCCCCATAAAAAAATGTCGCAGAAGGGAAAAAAGACTTTATATTTTTTGTACAGCTACGTTTATTTTAATACTTAACCCGTCGCACTCGGACATATTTTAACTCGGAAGTGAAACATATTTCTTCCGATCTGGAATATTTCCGTGTCCCATGATTTTATATGAAATTGGTGTAATACCTCAAACAACACTTAAATGTTTAGTAATTGACTCTGCGTCATCACTCGAGTGCTAAGGGTTAAATATATTGATTGCAGATTAAACAAATAAATAAAAATAAAAGTCACAAAGTTTCGGACAAATTTACCTCCAAATAACAGAACAGTATAACTTATTTCGGGAAAACTGCGTCAAATTGACACGGGGGACGGATGAGGGGCAAAATCTTCATCACGAGTCTGTCTCGTTAAAATACGTCAAGGGGTAAACCTGTAGAAATTTGTTTATATAAGCATCTCCTCGACCGACCGACGCGTCTCGGTCTCGGTCTCGGTTCATGGGTTTTCACGAGAACCTTACGGGTATGGAACGGAATTATTCATGCGGTTAGCGATGGCATATCCGAGGCATTCAAATCGGTATAGGAAACGCGTGAACGTTTACGAATTCAGAGGTATAACGCACAATCGTTGGGACGTGTGAAAGGTCCCCTCTCTTTCTCTTTTTCTCTCTCTTTCTCTTTCTCCCAGCACGCCGGTTGGATATCGGTGCTTTCATGTCACCGGAAACGGAGAACAAGCCTCAGTGTTCGTCGAATTACATGAAAAAGAGGTCACGAAAATGTTTTATGGGTGTTTAAGGTGGCCTGGGGTCGGCGTCAATGGGACCGTGACGTCGTGCCGGAATCACGCACGACGATCGTGACATTGTGAGAATAGCCGCTCGCGAAACTAATACAATAACATGGGGCCACCGCAACAAAAGACGTTCAAAATTGCCCGTGAACGATCCCATCAACCTATATCTACCGTCATACTCGATATCGCGTTCCTCAAACATTAGACGCTCGCAACACACGTGCGAAGATAAATATCCCTAGAGTACTTACTACTCCATTAGCCACGCTTCCAACATGGATGCCGTTAACCTGCTACCTCGACCGCCATCTTTGCCAAACCGAATTCCAATTGCCGTTCTTTTCAACGTCATCCGATGAATCGTTTAGGAGACAATTTGTTCAAGTTAACGGACAATTAAGACCACGCTCCCTCCCTCTCTCTTTCTCTCTCCCCCCTCTCTCTCTCTCTCTCTCTCTCTCTCTCTCTCTCTCTCTCTCTCTCTCTCTCTCTCTCTCTCTCTCTCTCTCTCTCCCTCTCTCCCTCTCTCTAATTGAACCGATGCAAAGCGCATTATCGGCTGGTTCGTTCCGTTTTTAATTTGAACTCAATTGAATTTCCATGTTTTCGTTGTTTTAAAAGCGGCGGTTTACGAAGAGATTTTTCGCTGTTTTAACAGGATTATAAAGTAAGTTAGAAACCCGAGCGGAAAATTAAAGAACGTTATCCGTTGAGTTTAGTGGACCGACGTAGCTCGTATTTTCCACGGTACAATGGGACTTTTGTGCGAAGAAAGTTGATTCGACGCGGAGGAAACGTGTTTCGCAGCGATCCTTGGTTTTCGGTGGACAAAGGGACTGGTTCTCGAGGAGAGCGGACACGCGGCTTATGGGAGGCCAAAGTGTCGCTTCTACGGTGACAACCGGATCACAGCTGCCACCGCACACGATTTCCTCGAGAACCGACCTGGACGACACGTCGCGTCGTTTGTGTTTACTGCGTGTCCTCGAAGTTAAACAGACCCTCTTTGCCACGGCGGAGTTTTCGGGGAGGCATCAACTCACGGTTTCGAAGGTTTCCAGAGGGCCGGAGTATTTTTGGAACCGCGGTTTCGGACCGTTTTACGAGCAAGGGTTCTTACCTGAAGCCTCGGAACGATGTCCGAAACATTGATTCTTTCCGTTCGAATTCCTTTTTAATCGATCGGCAATCGTGTCGACAGTCGATCCGTAACGAACGACGATGGTTCCGAATGATTTGTCGCCGTTCTGTCGAGCAATCGTGCCCGTGAACGACACGCCAAGAAAGCGTGGTCGCCGCGGCGAGGGAAAAAAGTAAAGGGAGAGAAGAATGAAAAGCATAATAGAGTTTACATGGCACTCGTCGCGTGCTCTGGGGCAAACGAGACTCAGGGACGTTTTTTAAGGGGGTCAAGGGGAGCCTGCGCCCGGGGCCGTCCTTATTAACGCTGACCTTTACACCTCGAAATCGGGAATTTGAAAATTTCTTGCGAAAATCCAGGCGACAGGACCACGCGTCGCCTCGCACTGTTGCCATTTCTAATTCTCGGAGATTCACGTCGAAATCTTAGCCTTCGTTCAGAAACATTTGCATCGATTATCGGGATCGGAGAAAATCAGCACCGTTACAAGCACGATTTTCCGCGGGTTACTTTGGGAACTGGAACGAACACTGCGCGCCACGACTCTACTCGACTCTGCTCGTTTCAAGATGGCGTCCTCACCGGATTTCCTCGATAATTTTCCAATGGAACGACAGGCGAGAAAGTCGTTCCCAACGCGACGCTTAATTTATGGACGCATTACGCCGCCGCGTATCAGCGTGCGATCCGTGCAACCTTAAACTTGCATCCGTGCATACGATTGCATAAACTGGCCGGAGCGGCTCCGGGCCGGAGTCACGAACGCGGCTAATGGAATATGTATCCTGGACCCGGCTGAACCATAATAAACGCGTTTCTTCCTGTTATTAACGCGAATTCAAGAATCGATATTAGGGGGATCGCTCGCAGCAGCCCTTCGCCTGTTGATCATTACCTCGCGAGAGAGATCGATCGGCAGAAGAGACCTCTCCGACCAGTCTTTCTGTTCGCCTTCAATTATCAAGCCGACCACCGAATTACCGGACCAAATATTGCCCAACCTCCGGAAGATTTCCTCTTAGGCTCGTGTTCGGAAATGCCAAACGTATTTGCAGTATTGCCAGGTGAATTTTGGAACGTGTTCGAAGAATCGGCCGCGAACGCGTTAAGAGGAGTACAAAGAGCTTTCGGTCGAAGCGGGAAACCGGCTTCACCCCTCCTCGGTTTATCCAACTTCGATCGAGCCGCAGTCTCTCGCAACCCCGCGAGCTCGCCGCCGAATCATTTTCTCCCGTCTATGCTAAAATCCCTTCGCGAGTGGTGCACACGTTGGGGTTCAACCCTCAAACAGATATATTCCATCGCGATGCTATGCTGTCGGGAGAGAGAGAGAGAGGGGGGGAGAAAGAGGGCGATCCCGCGGATGAAATACGAGGGGAGGACCTGTACATGGTACGCGTACTTGTACGTGTCCGTGTGAGCGTACGGAGAGTCCGCCATTAATCGGCGAGACGCGCGACAGTCGGTCTCGCGCTAATAGATCGCCACCGCAACAATGAAAAATAAAACCGTCGAACGGGCGCCTCGCTGCGTGCAATTAACACTGAGTACAGTCGATGATTAACCCGTCGACCGAGAACGACGAGTTAACTCACGCTCCATTTTGCTCTCCAGCGATTTCAATGTTTTGTTCGTCGTGTACTGTAAATTATTTTCGCGTTCGAGTTTAAACAGCGGCGAAAGCTTCGGTCGCGCAAATTCTTCACGGAAAATCAATCGTTTCCGGCCGCGTTCGTCGGCCATGTTTAACCGCCGCCCTGAACTGGGCGTCCATCCATTTTCCTCGAATCCTGCGATCGTCCTCGGTCTCGCAGCGTACCTCGAAATTGCACAGTCTTTTTCCCAGCGTACCTCCTCGACAGCGTCACCGGCGGCCTTCACCCGCGCTTTCGTCGCTGTCCGATTGATCGCGAGACGCGAATTTCCCGTCCTTCAGGCTCCAGTTCTTGACCCCTGACCGCGTTCAGTCGTTTTCGGCTGAAATGGTTTCAATCGAAGCGAACGGTAAATCATTCTCGCCACCTTGAAAAACTTCGGTCTCGTCGCTACCTAAGTAGAGCCTTTAGGGGTCTAACGATCGGACCCTTCTCGACGAGGAACCCGGAATTGTGTATTGACCAAAGGCTAGCCAAAAGGGGCTGGGGCGAAAGGAGGGACCGGCGGAGGGAGGGCAGGAGGACAGAGAGTGAACCGTTCACATGGAAAACGACCGCGTTCAAGAATTTCAAATTCTCGTTCGATTCGCTCGCCCGAGCGCAAAGTGGTGCGCGCTCGTTTCAGCGTCCACTTAGATTCCGATCGTTCTCCAGGCTCGTTCCCTCTCTTTTCGTTTCGCGGTTCTAATCGGCTGCGGGCACATTCTCGGGCTTCGTTGCGCAACGATTTATAGAATCGAAGTAATAGAAATCGATCCGAATAAACGTATTTGGCCAGCAACGATCGCTCGATGGCCGAGCCCTGACGTAACCGCGAAATTAATTCAGCCGGAGCAACAGGCTCGCTTGCTCGTTCACTCTCTCCCGCCACCGTCTCGGCATGGGAAAGTTAAGTAATCGATGTTCGGTGTCATTTTCAACCCCTGGAACCTATCTACGGATCTACGCTTATCCCGATAATGTACCGATCGCGTATAGGGCAAAGAAGCGCTTCCCGAACAGAGGTTGCCCTCTGGGGCCGTGGTTCGAGAGATGAACGATCTTCCGTGTCTTTCTGTGACATCGTTGGTCTCCACGTGCTGCGCCTGGGGATATCCAGGGTGGAAAAGGTGCTAGTTGTTTCTGCAACCGTTCTGTCGCGCGGATTTATTTACAAAGGATCTTCGGGGGTGATCGAACGAGACGGGGGACGAGCTGAGAACGCGAAGCGTATATCATAGACTGCAGAAGCTAGAAGGTGGAAGATATGGTAGAAGGTAGAAGGCAGCGCAGCGCGAGCCACTGGCGTGAAAGATGTAATACGCGCGGCGAGGATAGGCATCCCGGGGAGACCTAGCCGGTAACTAAGCAGCAACGATTAATAACTCCCGCGGACGAATGCGCGTTTGTTGCTGAAAGCGGAGATCGCCTAACGCATACCGACACCTTGGCCCACAAGAGGGGTTTGACCCCATTTTTATTGCGGACGAAACGCGTTCTCCTCCCCTCTATCCGAGGAACAGTGTCATTGGTCGCTAATGGATTAAACGCGCGTGGAACAGCCAGAACGAGAAGGACAGAGGTACGGAGCGAGATGGAACGAGAGGAACCGGCGCGCCGAGGGACCGAGAGACTTCTCTTTCGCGTTTTAAAGTTATTACTCGAAAGCACGGACTCGTCGTGACTCATGGGCCGCCGAATGGACCCGTTAAACGCACTCGAATTTACCTGACTATCCGATGAAAGCATCGTTTCTGCGATTGCAACTTTCTTCCGGGAAAGTCGAACAACAACGCGAACCCGCGTTCTACGACTCCGTCGGCTAAGATTCGATATAATACCGTCGATACCTCGAACGGAAACCTGGCAATCTGAAGAATTCTCGTCTGGACGGGCGAACGGTCCCCGGAGCCTCCATCGGAAGTAGATCATAATGGAAACGGGATGGATCGATCGATCCGAAGCTTGGTCTCACACACGTTCCTCGTTGCGTACAGAGTGTGTCCTACGAGCTCTAACGGTCTTCTGCCTTGACCGAGTTGAGCGAGGTCCGTGTCGGATCTCTGTCTTGACTTTGACTCCGTTTTATCGTAAAAGTCATTTTCACGATCAATCGGTGCTCGAGAGGCGGCGCGGGCTGCACGCTGAAATCCGCGGCGTTCTTCAAAGCACGCGCGCGGCAGGCTGATAGCGAGAGCGAAACAGAGAAAGACTGTGTGTAAGATAGGGAGAGCGAGAGGGAAAAGGGAAGAAAAGAGCAAGATGGGCGGACTAGGAAAAGCTTCGCCTAGGCAGGAGTTATCGATCCTTTATTTACGGGCAGAACGGCGCGATCCATCTGTTTCTATTGCGCTCTCCAGATTTCCTTTTTCCTTTTCCTTGGCTGGCATCGGCTCGTCTCTTGGATCGCCTCCAACTCCAAGTCCAACTCCAACTCGCTCTCAGGCCGGTACTCGTGTGCTGCCCGCGATGCTGCGCTGGCCTGGCGTTCCTGAATCCTTAATGCGACCTTATCGAGGTCTTGCATGAGGTAAACCGCCGCTAGAGGAAGCGAGGAAAACGACTGTGCTCCCTTTCCTCCGGAAAGATTAACCTGTGTACGGATAACATACGCCTTTTATACGCGGACGTCGCACGATTTTCCCTTGTCGGATTTCCCGCAGGAGATCGGACGCGATTTGTAATTCCAGTTCTCGATATTGGATTTCTCCTGTCTCCCGGCCTCCGAATCTTTCGGAGCTTGCTTCGAAGGACACCGGGGATCTTTCATTCGGGAAATTTTTGGTCGAAAGCTGAACAACCGGGAGACTCGCAGCGGACTTCCGCGTCGAAATGAACGGTGTAAACGGCGCAGAGACGACCAGGCCCGCAAGACCGGCCTGATACGCTCGTGTACGCGTTCGTATACGTGTTTATTCGGCACAGCATGGCGTGCTGGCGTGTGGCATAGGTGGTAGCTTCGTTCTATCGACCGAACAGCAAGCTCGTCCCGTGACCTGACCTCGTCTGAACCCTCCATTCCGCTCTGCCTCGCTCTAACACAATCGCCAACCGCGCAAACCCCTCTTTCTCCTTCTCCTCCTTCCCTCTACCCACCCTTTAGTCTCCTCTGTTCTTAACACCTCGCGCGCAGCCACAGCTGAAATCCAGCTTTACACGAATAAGCCGAGTGCCTCGCCGCTTATCGAACCGATCGCTTAATAATTTAGAGTAGGCCCTGTTTCTACGGCTCGCGCCACGGCATCTCCGAAAACCGTCTATTTCACCCTCGCGTCGCGTTCTCCGGATCGAGCCGGTAGAAAGAGATGCGAATTGTTTCGGGATCCCGAAGATTTTTCTACTCTCCGTGCCTCAGAAGAAGTCTCCTGGTAGGAATTGGAAAGGAATGCGGCAGCAAATCATCCGCGATTGGGTCGTTCCACTGGCACTTTCGGTTCTAGCCGAATTATTGTCTAAAGTGTGAGACATCACAGCCACTGTGCCTCTCGGGGGACTTCTTGTTAGGCAGGGAGAGTAAAAACGCGCGAAATCGATGGTTCGCGTAGGACTTCGAAGAAAATCTGACGGGAATGAAGAAAGTTTCAAACGGACGCGTCCGTTCGAGAGGATCGAGGGAAGAGAGATCCATTATCGGCTTCGTTGACGTACGAAGTCGTAAAGTGCAAAGGACACATAGAAACACGTAACAGGAACACGTAGAAACCGAAGAGCAGGGACTTTCGAGCAGTGGTGCGGGCTGGAAATAGGAAGATCCAGATGGAGCCGATGAAGGACGACGGACGAAGGACGAAGGAGGGTCGGACGCAACTCGCAGGCAACGGAAGATCTATCAGGAAACAGCATAGAAAGTTTTGGATGGGCACCGGTGGCCCAGGGCGAGCGTAAAGGAGAACAGAAAGGCGCGCGTTGGGGGCTCATTGTTTGTCGCTGTCGTGACACCCGCGTTACGACAGCGACGACCATAGCCGCAGCCCGCTCTCGCGCTCATGCTCGCGCGCTCACGCTCGCGCCAGCAACGGTCCGGATGCATTGAAAGCGGTCTCGTCCGCGTCGCCCCGGGCACCAACAATGCATAATAATGCTGGAACGGGCCCGTATGGATTCTGGCTCCGGTGTCGCTCGCAAATAAGCCGGCGACAGCACCGGAGGACCTAAAGAATACGTGAAATGGAAAACGGAGAAAGTTCTCCGGCGCGGCCGAAAGCGCTCGTAAATTTGTCCGCCGAAAGGACTACTCGATCGGACGAGCCTAAACAGAGGACAGAAAGAGAGAGAGAACGTGGATTTCCCGAGAGAGAAAGAGAAGCAGGCTAAGTTCTTCGGTTTCTGTTTTGCCGGTGATAATGCCAGCGCGGCGAGATCGTTTCGAAACGCGGCATCGCGTCGTACCCTCCGAGACATTGCCAATTCGATTCGAGCGTTCCTCACCAATCGCACCGCCATAATTTAGAGCAGACTTGGAAGTCGAGCCGATCTGCTACCCCTTCACTCGGTCTATTTGCACACTTTCGGCGAGGTATGCGTCCGGCTCACACGCGATCGCCGCGAGACCAGTCTCGATCGCAACCGCCGCGCCGGGATTCGAGATCCTGCACATTGGCCAACCGGATATCAAGAGACAATCGAGGACTCGCAACTTGACGGAAACCTGTTCGATTCGATCCAACACGCTGGAGAAAATCGTCAAGATTTTCGAGGTTTATGCAAACCCACGATAGATCGTCCTTCATCGTTACGCTTCTTTCGAATTTGCTTTCACCGTAGTCGGAATGCGAGCCGATCGCCGATTGTGCAAACAAGAGAAATCTTCGAATTAGAGGCGATCCGGCCGGGGACCCAATTCCCCCAACGGGGTAATCGATTACTGGCATACAGCCTTGTACGCGAATTCGGAAATCGGCCATTATGATTCGAGAGTCATTGCCGGCGACTTTGATTCATCCTTAACCCCGTTTCCCCGAACGACAGAAATTCTCGGCTAATTTCTGGATGAAACCGTAATTAACGGACTAACCTTAACACTGTTTGCTCGGTCTCCTCCTTTCCCCCCCCCTCTCTCTCTCTCTCGCTCGCGCGCGCGCGTTGTTGCACAGTTCGGAGCGATTCCTCACACCCCAGCATGTTGCGCTACAACATTATAACTTTATCTCTCCGCATTTTTGTCCTTCGAGGGCAGAGATCGAAGCAGCGATAGCACGATCGAACGACGATGCGCTCGTCGAACTAAATTCACGGATGGAAAAGCCTACCTCGAGGAAAAGGAGTGATAACGAAAAATGGAAAAATTAGTGTTGCATTTGAGGGAGAAAGGGGAGGAAGGGGAAGGCAGAATTTCTGAGACGAATTTTTTTCTCCGGGCATAGCGACGTTCAGCCTTCGGTGCGTCCGAACCTTGGGACACTTTCATGCCGAGCCTACGATCAATTCCATCGATTATCGACACACCGAGGTTAAGGTTAGCCCCGTCGCTTCGCTTTAGGTCGTTTGAACGAGATTGCGGCGCGGCGTGGCCGCTCGCGGGATCGGCCCCGCGCGGCTTTCGCAGCTCGTGGCTCGTACGTATCGATTTTCGGCTCGATACGCACGGAGGCTGATCGAGCGACTCCCGGAGACAAGCGCCACCCGATTTCACCTTTCGAGCAACCGGACGACAAATTCATTGCTCGTTGGAAAACCACCGAGACTTTTTTCAATTTTTCAAAGGTACCAGCGCGATGGACGTCGCACAGTGGTCGGAAATCGTCAAAACGCTGATTATAATTACTAGACTGTGGATGTTCATTCAAGTTTTAATTCTTCCAGGCAAATTTCAAGTAGTGTCCTTTGTCCGTTCTCGAGCAGACCGAAAGTAAGATATTTATTTAGACACAGTCCGCTGCAATAACCCGAAACACTCGACGCGACGGTCCCAGAGTTTGGGTGTCATCGGACACCGCTTCGGGACCGCCTCGAGAGCGAACCACGAACCATTGACAGGACAATCTTTTGTATAAGCCATAAGCAACACTAGTTTCCGTATCGTTTTCCCCTATCATCCGCACCTAATAATTTCCATAGCCTAAACATAGTTTTACCAAAGCGCTCCTACTCCTATGACCAAAAGGCACCACCTACTCACCAATAGAAATCACTTTGTGATCACGAAAATCACTCGAACCGAAACCTTTACTTTTACCTCGAACCTTATCGTCTTATTGTACATTGTTAAGTTTTAAATATATATAAGGTGTTAACTTCCAAGAGTCGAACTTATTTCAAATAGTTGGTGTTATTCCTATAACACCGTCAAAGTATCGTCGCGAGCAAGCGGAACGGGATTTATGACCCCGCGAAGTTCGGTGTACGAACTTGCGGGAATTCGGACGCTTCATTCTTTATAGATTTGAAATAAATAAAAATCGTATCCAGTTCTGTGGAATTTAATTAAAGCTTTGAAAAGTGAAGTACACGCATATACACATATGAGTGAGTGAGCGAGTGTGCGAGAGAAAGAGAAGAGCAGGAATCGCGGCAGGTGTCGCCTAATAACCATTAGCGACACGTAACCAAATTACGTACGCATTACACCGGCAATCGTGCGAGTACGCGAGTATGAAAAGAGATAAACTTGTTTAAGAGCACCACATAAAGCTATAATTGGCATTACAACGCGAAGCAAAATGCCGATCATTTAAAACTACCAACTTTGAAGTTGCGTATCTCCGAATGAAGTACGTATTAAATATTGGTTGTACACAAAGAAACGCGCTCTGGCACTTTATAAGCAAAGTACTACTACACAAATTTTTAAACTACGGTGAAACACTTTTTACTTTTGGCAACGATTTCGATCGAACTCACCACCACTGTGCATTGCGAGTTTATGCGAATGACTCGGTCGATTGGTAAGCAATAAGCATCGATCCATCGTGCCTCGACGAGGGATCGCCTGCTCGTCGAGAAACGATCGGTGATCGAACAGGAAACGTCGGAGGTCGCGTGTTGGGGTTAGGCTTCTTCGTGGGCTTGGCTCTCCGTCTCCCTCTCTCCGCCGTGTCTGTCTGCTCTCTCTCTCTCTCTCTCTCTCTCTTTTCGTCGTACGGTATAGAATGGAGCAGTGAGAGGTGCCACAGCACAGGACGTCCTCGAGTTCTCGTTTTACGCGTCCTAGACGACCTCACCGTCGAAAATAACCATTTCGACGGTCGCTACGGGTGTGTACCCACGCCTTACCCGTGTCCATTGTGCTCCCCTGTCCGTATTGATCGAGTACTTGCGCAACCCGGAAACAATGCACCGGACGTACCTTTCGGACTTTTTATGGTTTCCATGGATTTCCCAGATCCTTTCGGGCCAACTGTTGCGAGCCGCCGTCTACGAAAAGCTGCCGCGTACCCGGAGAAGCGAGAGGAACCAGGCAGACGATCGTTGCCACGCACCCTCGATTTTTTAACCCTTATCGCTCGAGGGGTGACTCATAGTTGTAACGAAAAATTGCAGTACCGTCACTTACAATATTGTTTACATTACTAAATATGTTGGTATCTAATCAATTGCTGCACATTTAAGTATTGTACGAGGTATTGTATTAATTTCATATACATAAAATGAAAAGAATCATACAGGATGTCTCAGCTGAAGGCCACCTAAATATCTCCTTTATTTTTAATGGCACGAAAGATATCTACGGCATAATCTAAATGGTATCGAAGGAGGAATATCACAGAAGAACAATTTCTTTTGTCCAGTTATTTTTTCATAGTTTCTCAAGATCATCGTTATTTTTTATCGGGAAAACTTATTTTTTTTCAATCTATCTTATAACAGCTGAAAAAATACATTTGAATATGCTTAAGTCATTAACAAGATGGAATAAAAGAAGATAGGTTTTCCCGATAAAAAATAACGATGACCTTGAAAAAACTTAAAAAATAACCGGACAAATCAAAATTGTTCTTCTATGATATTCCTCCTTCCATACCATTTAAATTATGTCATAAATATAAATATTTCGAATTAGAATAGCGCCGAGTGCAAAAAGTTAAAAAGGATCAAGGCAAGGATCATCCGCTAGGGTCGAGGACATCTCGAACAAATTCGGACGGCGCGGCACCCCGTTGGACCGGAGTTCCATCGTTCGATCTATCGATTCGTTGCCCCTCCACTGTCTGGAATTTTACCGGATATAAAGAAGCGTTTGTCTGGACGGACATCGCGGCGGCTACGAGGGAGCGACGCGCGACGTCGCTTGTCCTCGGTTACGTAAACGCGTCGTCGTTAATATCGATGATCCTTGCGTGGATTGTTCGATGGTGGCACGCTGCTGTCCCCTTCGCCACGGTTCGAACATTTGACAGCGCACCGGGGCCCGTTTCCGTTGCACGCGGAATGGAAAGTTCTTAGAAAGTGACGCGGCGTCTCTTGTTCACCGAGTAACTGCGCGAACCGAAGCACCACGTGTCCAAACTGTCTTAATATGGGATGACAAGGCTTCGAAGACGCGTATACAGCTCGCTGGGACACTTGGCGCCTTCTGCTCGCGCGGTTGATCGAGCCAAGCTCGATTGATCGGGATTCCCTTGTTTCGATCGATTTCTATGTTTCTCCGTTGAACGGGTTTCAATGTTTGACCGCTTCGAACATGAAGAGTCGAATGAAAAGAGGTAACACTCACGCGTCGACATAGCTGGTCTTCTTCAGGCGACGGGGCCCGAGCACGGCTCAAACGGGGCACATCTGAAACCGAGAAATCAAACCGAAGATTATTAACATTGTAAGATGGATTTGGAAAAGGAAAGAAAGGAGGAAAGAATGAAAGAAAGCAGGACGCCCTGTACGCCAGCCGTTACAACCAATTTCCCTTCGTTTCACCGTTTCGTGGCCGGGGTATGGGCCAATGGAAAGAAGACCGGCTCTCGTGCCGGCTGCTTTCGATTGTCAACCGCTGGTGCCCACGGTTGGCGAAGTGAAAATCACGCCGCTAGAGAAGCTGAAGGCAGAAACTTTCAAATCGCCATTCTACCCGGCCGGCGCGGCGCGCTTTTCACTGGTCGCTTTTCACTCGGCCGGTGATCACTTTCCTCCGGTGGGCGTTCAGCCCACAGTCTCGACGCTAGGCCGTGTCCAAGAGAAGAAGAAGAAAAGAGAAAAAAAAGAAACCGTGATCGTGAAACCATGGTTTTCCGCGATATTGATCAACATTTTCGTCGATCACGCTGGGCTGCGGTTCCTCGCGCGTCCCCGGCATTCGGGTTCCAAATGGAAACCCGCTTTCGCTGCTCGGACCTTCGGTCGGCTCGAAGCGATCCGAAACTCGTAAAAGCTAAACGCCGTCCTACGGAACGAGGACACGCGAAAGACGACCGATACGAAAATTTCCATATTAAAAGTTTAAACGGACGGTAGAAACGTCCGCCGAAAGGAAGCGGTCTGGCTAACTAAACAAAAGGGGATCCTCGCACAGGGCCGGATGGCGACGTTACCATAATCCCCCATTGAATCTTCGGAGAAGCTGTTAAGTAACTGGTGGCACAACGGCGAGCGGTCCCACGACCACAAACGCGATCCTACATATTCATTTAATTTTTCGGAGGTACATATTATCGACGTACCGGAGCTGGGGTAAAGGGTGAGGCGAACACGCGGGGGCGAGGGAGAACGGCGAAGAGAGACAAGGGCGGAGACAGAGAGAAGAAAAAAAAGAGAAAAAGATAGAGAGGGGCCACGGTGGCCACGAGGGCTCCGCAGAAGAGAGACCTGAATACTGCGTGTGGTACCGGATGGCGAGAAGGCAGGACAGGGGGGGAGGGGAAACGATTTGGACAGCGACGGCCCTGAGCCACTTGCCACAGTAGGTCAGCTCTCTTCACCACACTTCGCCTCGTTTTTCGAGCCTCCATTATACACGCGGTGAGGATCCTCCATCGCTCTTCGACAAACGAGCCCACGGATTCCTTTTTCCGCCCGCACTCTCTTTCCCTACATACGCAGCTGCGTATAAATATAATTGCTCCCGTTCGCGTTATCGTGGCCACGGTAACGGGGTTCGCGCTCTCTGCTCTGCTCTGCTCTCCTCTGGATCTCCTCCGCTCTCCTCACTGCCTCCAACGCCGCCCAGTCTGGTCTCTCTCCCGCTTTCTCGCTCTCTTTCTCTCGTTCGCGATTCCGTCGCCCTTTTGCGATCTTTCTTCGAGGCACCCGTGAACGTCCGATCGAATCTCGGCCGTTTCGCATAATTCCCTGACGACTGACGACGCGACGCGGCTTTTGAAACGCGAGCGTGCGACGATCCTCGGTGGATTTCTGCGCGTTTTTATCGGCTCGACTATCGCGTCGCGACTCGAGACCTTTGCACGGTTCTGCACTCGCGACCGAAATCGCGCGCTCTCTGCCTGGTGTATAAGTACAATATAGAAAGTTAAGAGATTTGGCAATAAGGTGCGACAAACACAAAAGGTGTCATGTATAAGAATAACACGTGAATAAAGCTAATCCATATCAAGTCCAAGTGTGTGTCCTTTTCCATGCCTGCTGCCGCGAAATATCTGTGGTTGCAATGAAAAACGCCGCATGTCACAAGTATAGGATTTACGTATTTACCAGAAAAGAAGCTCATGGAAACAAATTTGGAAGGGCCAGAGAATAAAGCAACTCAACCAATGGCCTATGTCAAAGAATCAGTAATCATAACTTTAAACGGCAATACCTCGAAAGTGAAAGTATGCGACATGCGTCGTTCTTCCTAAGAACCACAGATATTACATTCTGAACGCCAACGCATCGGTTCTCCGCCACGGACCTTTGAGAACCTGCATAGGTACATGCTAGATTCGTGTGGGACAGCAACACAGAATCGATCGAGCTTGTCCTGAGAGCGATTAGGCTGGCCGGTTAAATTATTAGAAACTGCAGGGACGTTCGAGGAAGCAACGTTTTCCATATTCATAGGAAACAGATGTGGCCGGGTGCTGGAGGCAGGCGACCCACGTGCTCGACAGCCGACGCGACACCGAGCGTCGCTCGTCGCAAACCGCGTTACACAATGCCTTTGTCCGCACACGCTGTCCGGCACACGTGCGATCTGCGAACCGCAAACTGCGAATTGCGAATCATTCCTACCAGGCTCCGGCTCGATTAAGACACGATGCCTTTTTCGCGCGAGCCAGCCGCCGTGCGCAAACACGTGGGGCGATGGTCACGCGTTCCACCGCGACGCCATTGTCCTTCGGTCGACTATGATGAACCCGCCGATCTCGAGAATCCCCAGGGAACCATCCCAAACGGATTCAAGGAGGACCTTTCGAGGTTCTAGTTTCGAGACCTGGATCTCTATCAACGAAACTTTCGAAAGGATCCCTCGAGAGATCCGAAACGGTCGTAAAAGATCCTCGAGTATTCGCGAGAGTCCTGCGTGGAACGAAATCCGAATTCGGGGTCGAACCAGTCTGAGGTTAACTCGTTGTCCGTTCCGAGGCGTATCGAGCATGCTCATCGCGCGGTTCGAGATTGGCCTCGATCTAACGAGTAAAGATTGGCCTCAATCTAACGAAGAAAGTGTATCTCGCGAAGACCCGGCGAACCGAGCGACCACCGGCGAGCGATGATTGTTCGCGTCGCGCGCCGCTCACAAGGGAAGGACCCCAAGTGTCCGACTTCGATTTTGATAATTTTTTGTGAAACGATGGTGTATGGATCCCTAATGATGCCTGCAAAATATTAGGTGTAGTTACTCAATAGTTTTAAAGATATAAACAATTGAACTTTCACGCAACCTGCTTACACGACTAATGGAACTTCGAAAACTTGAGTATATCAACAAAGTATGAAAGTTTAATTGTTTATATCTTTAAAACTATTGAATAACTACACCTAATATTTTGAAGACATCATTAGGGATCCACATAACATCGTCTCACCGAAAATTGGGCACTTAATCTTTAATAGGTTTTCCAGGACATCGTTATTAAGAAAAGGAATTTTTTCGGTAATAAATCGTATCTGAAAAAGTTTGATCTTTGAACGCTTATTGTAACGAGAGTTTTTAATAACTTTAATTAATATTATCGTTCTTGAATGTAATGGACATTTAAGAAACATTGTACATTCGTTAAAAATCGATATGAGGACTTCGATTTTTTAGCTTATGAACAGCTAGTGCGTCGATCTGGCCCACTGTGCGCCGCGCCGCACAGTGGGTCAAATCGACGTTCTAGCTGTTCACGCCTATTTCACCATTATTTCAATACATAAAAACCACATAAATAGGTCGTTGGATTCGTCTTGCCGTCAGCTATAACATTATTGAATAAAAAATATATAGTTATAAATAAATAATGAAGGTGACCACAATTTTTTATTGAAAAAATTTTTTTTGAAATTTTTTGTATTGATATTTGTAAAAGACTGTGTACTGATTACTTTTTGTAGGAAACATTTTTTTGTCACACCACCGGAAATGTCTAAAAACTCGTGTGAATAATGAATAATATTTGAAAACTGGGTGTTCACGCCTATTTCACCATTATTTCAATACATAAAGACTACATTAAATATGTCGTTGGATTCGTCTTGCCGTCAGCTATAACATTATTGAATAAAAAATATATAGTTATAAATAAATAATGAAGGTGACCACAATTTTTTATTGAAAAAAAATTTTTTTTGAAATTTTTTATATTGATATTTGTAAAAGACTGTGTACTGATTACTTTTTGTAGGAAACATTTTTTTGTCACACTAAACTAAATTGTAGTACTCCTTCCTATTTTGGCCACGATTTCGATCGAACTCACCACTGTGCGCGTGACACGCGACGCTTTAAACTATCATAACTTCGGAAGATGGATGAAGATGGATCTAAATTTTGCACGATCTTTTAGAGGAGATCTTGCCGAAAATGTTCCACTTTGTCAGAACATGGGCATCACCGGGCATGACAATTTATTTCTTGTCAAAGGTGAAAAACTTTAACGATTTCCTTAGTTGACTAAATATTTTTTTTTGTAATAAATTATGAACAATGATGTTTAGTTCCTGGTGTGTTCTCAACATAGATATACATTCTTCATATAAAAACCAAATTGGTCACTTAATCTTCAGTAGGTTTTCCAGGACATCATTATGAAGAAAAGGAATTTTTTCGGTGATAAATCGTATCTGAAAAAGTTTGATCTTTGAACGTTTATTGTATCGAGAGTTTTTAATAGCTTTAATTAATATTATCGTTTTTGAATGTAATAGACATTTAAGAAACATTGTGCATTCGTTAAAAATCGATATGAGGACTTTGAGTTTGAGTCGATTTGAGTCGATTTGAGTCGATTTGACCCACTGTGCGCCGTTCCGCACAGTGGGGTATTTGCCCGATTTCAGCGAACACAGCTAGTTCAAAATTCGCTCAATATTGAAACTACTTTAACTTTGCTCAAATTTATCCAAATTTGATGAAAAAACAATCATTTTGAAGCTTGAGATTTCTACTTTTTGTACTGTGTGCCGTTTTTACTGAAACGGATGTTTTGAGTGCAAAATTTGTCCATAAAGAGGAGCATATCAGATTGTACAGTTTGTAGCTATTTTTCAATCAAGTACTGCGGATTATAATCAATATTTTAACGTTGTTCGTCTATTTTATGTACACTATCGAAAAGTGTAATCATTTACATTTAAAATATCTTTTTAAAATAGTTATTACAAAGAATAATCTCCGTTATTTGTAATAATATGGAAAAATGTTATGAACAAAATTTGCACGGTACAGAGCGGGATATGTTGTGGCACAAACATTTTCTGCGTGGGTGGAGGTATATAGGAGATCTCAAGGTTAGCTTGATTTTTTTAAATAGAATGTCCTTTTTTTATACCATAGATCGATAGAGTATTAAATTCGGAGTATAAAAGTGTTGTTGACCTTTGTATGTCCTAAACCTAATAGTTAACGACATATTATCGAAAGAAGAAACAAACTTATTTCGATGAAATATCTCGTTAACTATTAGATTTAATTGTAAGACATATGGAGGTGAATACATTTTTACTCGGAATTCGATAGTGTATCGATTCCTTGAAATCTCCTCTATGCCTCCACTCACGCAGAAAATGTTTGTGTCACAACATGTTCCCCTCTGTACTGTGCAAATTTTGTTCATAGCGTTTTTTCATATTATTACAAATAACGACAATATTCAAAGTGGACACAGTTATTGCCCCACCCTTATATTATTTAAATTTCATGTGTATACTGCTTCCTTATTTTAGTGTATATTGTGTGTTTATTATTATTATTTAGTATTTACTTAAGTTAATACGAAGATATAGCGAATGCAAACATGCAGGATGTGAGAGATGCTACGATTTTCGCGCGTGCACGATGACCATTTTTTCGTAAATTAACTATAAAACACGGAGTCAGTCGTAGTCAGAACCAATTTTTCTTGCATCGTAATCAGAAAACTTCAAAGAATACATGGCATAGAAATGAACACCGGAACTCACCCGGAAGTATCACAAATTCATTACCAAAGTCTTGGAATCATAAAGAAAGGGACTGAATCGTTGGTTATCTTTAAATATTAATAACTAAAAAATGTATATAGTACAAAAGTGAATTTCTCTTAAAAGTATACCTTATACTTAGCTAAAAAAAACTTCTATAAAATAAAAATCTGTAAGTGTATGTAAATAAGGTAAAAATTACTAATAGGTGAATTCGTTGAGAAATGAAAGCGAGTTAACAGAAATTCAAACTTCTGACAAATTTCAGTGCTTTATGGATACATGATGGAGATTGTTCCTCAGATATTTAACTAACTCAAGCCACAAAAATTTTACAATTTAAGACAAATTTTGTAAAATTGAATTTTCACCGCTGAAATCGGGCAAATACCTCACTGTGCGCCGTAGGAAACGGTGGTAGCTCGCTGATCCACGATCCACGGGATCGTTCGTTGTCGGTACCGCGTACGCCGAGTATTATCGGCACCGACGATGACGGCCGAATGTTAATTTAATCGAAGCGAACGGCGCAACCTGTAATCGGGACTTATTTATGGGAAACCAGTTTCGGAGCTGACGACGCCCCGACCACGGCCCTGGCCCCGGTCCCAGTCAGAGTCCCAGTCCCATCGAACGGGTCCTACTCCTTAACTCGATAATGTTAACGAGGACCAATTTTGTTGTAACAACGATAACATCGATGCGACGTATCCACAACAAACCGTAGCCGTACACGTATAGCTCCGCTACGGATTATGACAACACCGACCACGGCTAACTTGTTCAAGGCCCATCGAAACGGCCCATCCTTACGCACAGTCGAACCACGTAATTGTTTATAGAACCGTTGCCCCAGAAATCATCCTTAGACCCCGCTTCGGATAATAACCGTCTCGACGGCACATAAAGGAATCGTCAATTTCACTGTACACTTTCGTTTTCTCTTTGGTAGTTTAACCTTCGGACGCTGTTCGGATCGATACAGCCCGAAAACGCATCTTTCCATCGAACGTTTACTTTCGCCCGTCCGTGATTCAACAGAACACTTTATCGACCGGAAGCCAATTAATCGGCGTTTTAATGAGTCAGCTGGATGTTGAAAAAGTTTTATCATTTTCTTGTACATAATCATTTCGAACGATCAACGAAATTGTTGCCGTTTTCGAACAATTTGTTGACCCGTCCTCAACCGTTGATCTTCGTAGGTTGTTGTTTCCGAAAGTATAAATAGCCAGTCAAAATGCCATATCATTATTTGTAACAGTTTTTAAATGATTAAATTCTTCTGTATTTTAGAAATTGCTGCAAATTAAAATGTCGTATGAGAAAACACGTTGAATTTCATGCGAACAGTGTAAAAAAGATTATACAATAGAATAAAAGTGTTCTAGGTTGAAAGATATGTCTTGATTTCGGAATTAGAATTGATTCGAGTCGAAAGGGTTAAAGGTTGAAGACAGGATAGCTGAATAAAATAGATGGGTATTGGGTGAATCGACGTTAAACCTTTCGATTAATTGCAATTCGACCGGTCGTGCATCGACGTTTCGTGCAGCCAGGCTCTAGCTCCAAGGACCACCCGGTCGGCCGATCTCTCTAGCGCAACGGCCAAGGATGATCGAGGTGCCGGACCAACGGAGCCAGAGGATTGTTCTCGAATTGATATCTCTCCGAATCGATCGTCGGATGGCACCTGGCCGACCTAGTAGTACAGTTAGACAAGTGGGAGGAGTGGTATTAACCGTCGCGCGGCTGGGAGGATCGAGGTTAACGATAAGTCCTCCGCATCGCGAGCTAATAAACTTCCGGGAAGAGAACGGAGAGAGAGACTAAAGACGTTAGAGACGGCTGAGGACGACCCTGTATCGATTCGGAAAAATTCTAGAGTCCTTGATCTCGTCGAAACGATCGACGGATCGTCCGTCGCGTCGGACAGCCTCGTTACCAGATATCGCGGCTTTGAACGTGTACTAAAATATGCGTGTCCACGTGGTACGTGAACCGCGTAGTACGAATTTAAGGGGACCGGCTCGTTTTTCCAGGATTGCAAGGGTGCGGGATGCGCCTTCTTATTATTCGATATTACAAAGATGGGGGGTTTTAGTAATCAAAAGCGCTAGATAAAAGATCAAACTAGGTCGCGATCGTCCTCAAAAGTCCTGGTTTTACGTTTACGAGGCGTAATTTGCATTATTTGGCAGCATGCAGCTGTCCACAGTTTTATGAAAATAGCTACAGTGAGGAGCAAAAACACATACGAAATATTTTTACAAAAACCTATTTTTATTCAACGTTTGCATATAAAATAGAATAAAAATAAAATTCAAAGTACAAACTTTTAGCTTCTCAAGAAAATTTGACTGATCGTGGTATTATTATTGTTTTGATAGATACAAACTTTTTCCGTGTAGTCGGTACTCTAGTACTTGTACTGTTGTTGTTCGTGCGGTACACGCATTAACATACTGTCATGAAGCTATTATCTAAGACTGCGAAAGATAGTATCATTTCTCAATTAAAATCTGGCTTATCAACGAAGAATGTTGCCGAGAAGTTTGCAGTTAGACAAGCTGTAGTACATCAAATACGAGAACGATATTGTAATGATGTTCTTACATTTTTCGGAGGACGTCCAAAAATATTGTCTTATCAGGACAAGCGACAATTAACAAAATATATGTACAACTTCAGAAGTCACGACGACGGCGTCAATGGCTGCAAAGTTGTTGAAAGCGATGTTGGAAAGAAAATAAGCAAGTGGACGGTTCGAAGAGCATTAAAAGAAGATAATTTTATATGAATGGAGAAGAAGAAGAAACGTGCTCTTTCAAAGAAAAATATTAAAGCTCGTTTAAGTTTTGTAAAGAAATATATGAATTGGAATGAAGAACGATGGAAGACCGTGATTTTCTCAGACGAGTCTAAAATAAATCGAATTTTATCGGTTGGACGTTCTTGGAGTTGGAAAAGGAAACGCGAATCCCTTTTGCCGCGTCATGTTAAACAGATAATTAAAGGCAGTGGTTCAGTCATGATATGAGGTTGCCTTACGGCATATAGGGTAGGTCCGTTGCATCGAATCGAAAGTACGGTGAACCAGTTCACTTACAAAAACATTTTAGAACAGAATTTATTGGATGTTGTTGATAATATGCCGGTACAAGAATGTGATGTTGTTTTCCAACACGATCACGCCCCAGGGCATTCTGCAAAAAGCGTCAAAAATTGGCTAGAGTCTCAACAATTTCAAACGATGTCGTGGCCTGCTCGAATCCCAGACTTAAATCCTATTGAGAATTTCTAGGCATATTTAAAAATGAAATTAGCTAATAACTTGCAATGATTCACCAACGACAATAAATGATTTGTGGCAAAGAGTGCAGCAACAGTGGCATTTTATTCCTCCAGAATACTGCGAAAATATAATTTCAAGTATGCCTAAACGCATTCAAGCCACTGCCAAGGCATAAAAATATGAAATGTTTATTTAAAAATGAATTATGGTGCAAAACCGATTACACGAAAACAATTTGTATTTATCAAAATAATAATATCATGATTGTTTAAATTTTTTTGGAAAGCTAAAATATTGTACGTAATACTGTGTATTTTGTTTTTTATTCTATATGCGAACATTAAATAAAAATAATTTTTTTTAAATATCGTTTGTGTGTTCACTTTTGCTCCTCACTGTACATGCACAGCTGTATGCTTCCGAATCATGCAAATTACGCTGCCGAATAATTAAAATTACGCCTCGCAAACTTATAAATCTTTTGTCTAGCGCTTTTGACTACTGAAACACCTCATCTTTGCATTATCGAGAAATGAGAAGGCGCATCTCGCCAGTGCCGGATTGAGCTAGCGCGGATACGTAGCAATGTTATCACGGGGCTCTAGGCTTTGTATCAGGGCCGCTTGTGTGCAAATGTAGCGCACCCTTTTTAAACAAACACAATGCATGACCTTTTTTTTTAAAGCAGAAATATGTGTGCTTCCTGGCATCGACAGGCGCCCTTGCTCGTTCATGTTTCGGCGCTTCTTCGATTAAGCGCCCGTGTGCGGTGCAAGACCTGCCCTACCGCACGTGGCGGCCATGTTTTGTATGGCGCGAAGCCCCCAGAAGCGCGGGGCCCGTAGCATTTGCTACTTCTGCTACGGAGCTTAATTTTAATAATAGAAGAAACAACAATTTACCAAATATACTTAAGTGTCCAGTGTTTGTTTATTCGCGGATCCTTAAATTCTTACTACATACACGGTTCACGTACCACGTGTATTTATATACACGTGAAACATGGATCTGTACTCGGTACCGAGTTTCCAGAGTCGATTTTCTGGAGGATGACGAAACGAAGACTTTGATGAACGGTCGGGTCAGGGGAACTCGGCGATCGTTCACTTGAACGTCCACTTAGGTGGGTTTCTTTGTAAACGGTCTTGCCCGAGGCACGTGGTCGAATCGAGGGCATTAGCGTGGCCGAGCGACGCAAATAATTAGGATAGTTGCGTATCGTTTCTATAGGCTTATTGAATAATGGCGGGGCAAATTGGTGTGATTTGCAGACGAGCGAGTGGCGACGACTGAAAAGGATCGAAATTTTCGACGCGACCGAAAAAACACGTCTCGTCCGAATTCACGCGATTCGCCACGAGAAAAAACAAACGAACGCGCCGGACCTTCGGGAAAGTAACCGTAAAAAGACGCGACACCGCGAGAGAATGAAATTGCCGACAATAAAGCAAAGTTACTGGGCTGGCAGCTGTCGAGGTGACCCAATAATTCCAGATCGTGCCCTTTTCGTTCAATGTTCTGGCAATCGGGACGCAACCGATCAAACTTTCGATGAATTTTCGTACGTCCTCGAGTTTCACCCTCGACCGCGATCGAGTTCCACATCGAGGTACATTCAACGACGGGGTATATGACGTCGTACATAGGGTGATTTTTCGAGGAGGGGGAGGGGGGAGTGCGAGCTCTCTTTCTTTCTTGCGAAATTCTTGAATTACAAGCGGACAATATGGGGGAAGGAAGTATCGATTTAATTGGAGCGCTCGCAGCAGACGCGCGATCGATTTCACCTGCAAAACGTGTCCCACGATCGATACGACGCTCCACCGATTGTCTCCGTTCGTTTTCTCGAAGCTACAACAATCGCGAATTGTTTCTCGAGCCGATACGCGATACACCGATTCGACGCGCGCTTCCAATTCTTCAATTACAAAATCTATGTACCACCTGGATTTTTACCGCACGCTACACCTCGGAGGTATCGAAATCGCGATAAATCGTTCTCACATGTGTGTTTTCCGAACGGAAATGCGTGTAACAAGAGAACCACCCGGTACAGTTAAAACTTGTGATCCGAGGACACATTCATCCCCGGTCCGGTTATTCCCGCATTTGGGATCTCGTGACGGCCCTCCTCCGTGGGTGGTAGACGGAATAAGACCGAGGGTTCTCTCTCGCTCTCCCTCTTGAATTTTCTGTGGGGCCTGTTGCCACCCTCGTCGAACAGGCGAGAGGATCGGTACTCGCACGGATCCGGTTCGGGCTCGGGTTCGGGTCCAACTGGGGGATGGCGATCGAGCAGAGGGTGGCAGATGTGTTCGACCGAGCCTCGGATTTCAGCGTTGCCAACCCAACCGACCGATTTTCTCCTGGGGTTTTCAGCAAAGTCGCGCGAGCCACAGAGAGACCATTGCACTTTCCACTTTTCTATTCGATCGTACTTGGCCCTAGCCACCGGCCTTTATTTTCAACATGCTTTAAAGTACTGTTTTCTGAGCCAGCCCCCAGCAAGTATGGGATTCATCATTGACAGGTGTTGTTGTCATTGACCTAACCACTAATCATCCTCCCTGCACTGTGGTCATTCCTAGCCGTTGGCCGTTTTATTCTATCCTCTTCTTCGTCAGCTGTCACGCACTTATTGTTACTTCAAGTATGTTGTGTGTGTTTATTGTTGCAGTCAGCATGATGGATATGCTCGTGATAAATTTCGTGTTACCGTTGTGTCATGATAAGCGACAGAGAAAACAAGATTTCACAGATTACGGTTACGTTGTTACAGGTATTGTTGAGCCTTTGTTTCAGCTTGTTTTCCTCTATAAGGATAATCCCGCACAGTTTTTGGAAGTCGCCCCAGGCTTCCTCCGAGGATCGTATACGCTCAGAAATGTTTTCGATTAAGAAGGTGGATGTTATGCTTATATTATATATTATATTATATTGTCACAGACTATTAAGGTATGTTACGGGGAATCAGGGACACGCAGCCATACCAGCAATTGTCAGTTTGCTAGGGGTGTGCGGTACCCGAAGTGGTAATCGGTTCGGGTCGAGTTGGAGTTCCGAAAGTTTGCAATATTTGGGTACTCGAAGTTAAAGTTGTATTTATGTAAGTATAATGCTGTTCTATGATATTTCAGTTCAATCTTTTATTTTTCATTCGTAAAGCATTTCTTCGAAGTCGGTTTAATTTTTTTTTATAAAATTATTTCTCCGACAGGTTCAGAATGATTTTTGTATTTTTAGAGTAATCGGTTATCAAACTTCGGTTTCAAGCAAGACGTCGTAATATGCACGGAGATATTTATCGCTGATTTGATCGCCGACTTGTCCGAACTTGTAACTTTGAGTACCCAAATATTGTATACTTTCGGGACCCCGACTCGACCCGATTTGATTACCATTTCGGGTACCCAAACTTTATAAACTTTCGGGATCCCGACTCGACCCCGAACAAATTTCCCGACCAGATCCGAACCCAAAATTTCGGGTACTCGCACACCCCTACAGTTTGCAGTCTGTTGATTCGTTTTAAATAACTTGCAAATATTGCGTGTCACTTGCTTATATCTTTGACCCATCTGTGTAGGAGTTTACCAAAAGCCACCGGCTTATTCGTCGAATTAATACGTTCCTACTTTCGTTCTCTCAATGACAGACTGTATCGCGTTGCTGTCGAACGTTCCTCGGTTTCGACGGTTCGTTTCTCCTTGGTTATTGGTTGGGAACACTGATTAACTTTCCAGCAACCTCGGTGTAGAGCGAATGAACAGTCAGGGTGGCTCGGAACCCTTCGAATCGGTGAAACGAAGCGAGGGTGATGGTGACTGCGAGGGCCGGAGGGTTCGTTCGTCGACGCTCGCAAGGGCAGCAAGGGCATCCGAAAGAACCGAGACGTATCTCGGAGGGGACGAGGGCGGCTACGAAGTCTACAGGGTCTGGTCAATGGGGCCCCATCTCGTGCACACCCTCCGACGATTCTTATTTCGTCGGCATTGTCAGCGCTCAGCATATGGCAGCCCTTCATTCAGAGTCTCTCGCGGCGAAACGGGTCTCTGGAGCGACGGAAACCATGGGGAAATCGAACGAGGATGGGAAACGGTCCTGCCTGAGCACGTGGGAGTCGATTTCAGGGATGTTTTTCGCACCTAACAGACTAGGGGATTTTATTCCGTACGATACGTTGGCTGTGCTGAGATTTCGCTAGGAATTTATTTTCGACGGTAGAAACGGTAAGTGGAATCGATTAATCGATAAATTGCTGCTAAGTGGCCCCTACACGATCAATGATATTGTCAATATTCGCGTCAATATTCGCGTCAATATTGCTTCAATATAAACGCATCAATATTCTCACCAATACTCATTCTGGCAAAAATATTCGTGCTGCATGGTCGGGGCTGTTTCAGTGGTGTTTTTGTTGTGAATTTCGAAATGTTTTCCAGTTCGGATTTGGGTTTTATAGCATTGGCTCTTTCACTGTGTGAACAAAAAAATCAAAGAGAAAGAGAAATAGACGCTGGTATAAAGAGTGGTACAAGCTGAGAAGCCGCTTTACACGCGAACATTTGCGCGAAGCTATCCCTGCAAACCAAAGACTTTCTATAACATTGAGATACCTAGAGTCTGGAATGGATTTGGAAGACATGAAGTTGGTGTGTGCAATCGTCCTCAGACATTGGAAAACATGATTATAGAAACCTGCGAAACAATAATACAAGATGCAATATTCAGGTATTCCATAGTGTAATTCTAGGAATATCTATCGGTACAAAATTTTCTTTAAGAAAACTTACAGGGCTACCCGAGTCTAATAACGCTGTTATAGAAAATTTGTTTGTTTCACCCAATTGTACATTCACGGAGCGGAGAAATTCGCCGTCGTCCTCACGTTGCACAGTGGGGTATTTCTCTGAAAACTGGAATAAAATATTGTAGCGTTATTTATGGGCTCAGGGTCATAAATAAGTAGGTCGTTGGATTCGTCTTGACGCCATCTATAACATTATGAAATAAAAAATGTACTTTAACATTTAAAAAATCAAAACAATTTTTTTTCGAAATTTTAAATATAGAATTTTGTACATGTCTAAATACTGTTCAACTTTTATTTCAAACATTTTGTCGTCGGATTATCCGAATTCTTGAAAAGTAGTGATAACTGAATGCTTTGATTACGATGTACCGAGTTGAGATAGGTGTACAAACTCTTCACAGATTTCATTCTGTTATCATCTAAATTAGTATTGTTATTAATATTCCAACATTACCAATTATTCTGTAAGTTTTTTTCGATTTCAAAACTTTATTGACGATTTCGGTAAACCATTCCGCTGTATTCCGCACTCTTTCTTGTACCATTACATTCGATAAAGGTTTACGATCATAGTCCAAAAAGAATTGGTTCCGAATCGTTCTGAATTGGAGAGTTATAACTAATTTAAGTAGAAATGAGCGTCGAAAGTGCCCTGTACACCTAACTGAACTCTGTACATCGTAATCAAAGCATTCAGTTATCACTACTTTTCAAGAATTCGGATAATCTGACGACAAAATGTTTGAAATAAAAGTTGAACAGTATTTAGACATGTACAAAATTCTATATTTAAAATTTCGAAAAAAATCTTTTTTCGACAGAAACTAAGTATTTTGATTTTTTAAATGTTAAAGTACTTTTTAACTTCCCGATTTTATAGGGAAGTTATTGTAATTACCCCGAAAATCGAAAATCGATTTTTTAGCAGATCTTCACGTTTCATGGTCATTGCAGTCATTTTAGACTATTTTCAGCAAAATGTTCGTGTGTGTGTGTGTGTGTGTGTGTGTGTGTGTGTGTGTGTGTGTGTGTGTGTGCGTGCGTGCGTGCGTGCGTGCGTGTGCGTGCGTGTGCGTATGGCCGTTTCTATGTAATCAAATTTTTCGTTAACGTTTTCAGAAAAAGTAACAACGCGATCAGGATGATGAATGATGCAATCGATGTGCCCCGTCGTAACTTAGAGCTGATTAGATTTTGGTCCATATTGGTCAAGTAGTTTTTTAGATTTTTAGTTTTTTTTCGAAAAGAGTTGATCCTACAATGCAATGTATAAGGGAGGACGCAAATTTTCCACCAAAGAACCAAACGCAATTACATAAAAAAAAATTTTTCTTAATTTTTTTTTAACTGATGCTAATGTTACCGCTTGGAATAATCGAAAGTTATTCCAATGCAACAGTGAATTTATCATCTCTACTCCCAAGAATACATTTTGGGAGAATATCGATGAAAGTACAAAAAAAACGATGTTAGCGATGTTGGCGAAGGAGTAACGAATCGGGAAGTTCTTTGTGTGACTCTTGGAGAGTCACACACCAAATAAAAAACATTAATATCAGTAGGCCCTACTAGCCATGCGTATCACTAACCCTCTCGCAAGAGCAGTCCTACCCGCGAGCTCGCGAAGCGAGCAAGCAAAAACAACCCTACTCGCGAGCGAGCGAAGCGAGCGAGCAACAATAGCCCTCTAATTTTATTTCATAATCTTATAGCTGGCGTCAAGAAGAATCTAATGACCTACTTATTTATCACCATAAGCCCATAAATAACGCTACAATATTTTATTCCAGTTTTTCAGCGAAATACCCCACTGTGCGTTGTGCCGGCACGTACTCACAAGCAACTGATATTGAAGGAAATATTGTCAATAAACATGCTAGACGTTCAAACGGTTCTTCAATATTAACAGAAAATATAATTTTTTATCGATATCCGTCAATATTGATAGGACGCATCAATACGCTCCTAGACGATCAATATTTCCATCAATATGGTCCTCCGTGAATATTGACGCGAATATTGACAATATTATTGATCGTGTAGGGGCCACTTTAGATGTTTCAATTCGCGCGACAGAAGCGTCGGCTATCCAGATGCTGGTCCGTAAGCCGCGTTTTGAAAATTAACCATTTCTTGCTAGCTAGAATATTTCCAATCCTTGTGATTTTTGAAATTTTATGGATATGAAATTGGTATAGTACCTCATACAATACCTAAATGTTCTTTAAGTGATTAGTAGATCTTTATGCATTTATGGCTTATGAAAATGTTCGAAAAAGACAAGAATATAAAATTTGTACAATTTTTATTTGTTTTAGATCTACAAAGAGTGTTCCCGTAAAAAATAGGATTTTATTTCGCTCCACTTTCTTAAAATTTTTCTACAAAAATCGGAGAAATTAGATATCGGCATATTTAATAAGGTAAAGAATATTTTGAATAATGGTACAGCAATTTTTAGTGGCGCCTCAGAGTCACACCATTCGAGTGCTACGGGTTCATTTGGTCGATAGAAGCGTAAACTGTTCTGGACTAGACCTCATACTGCGTTTCCAACTGAAAGATTCCGACGAGTTTGGCGTAGACGTAGACTGTAAGACTGTGTAGACAGTGCCGAGTGTAAACGATTCTTCGAGCAACTCTCGCCGGCTTCGAAATGTCGAGAGTGCTGCGGAGCTCGATCGCGGGAGGGGAGAAATTTGAAAAATCCCGATCGCACGAGACGCGATAGGACGCGCGCGCCGGAAAAATCGAGAAGAGAAAGAATCGTTCGCGTGGAAGAAAGTCCGAGGAGACTTGGAATAGCGAGTAGGTAGAACAATATCGAGGGAATCTGTGCTAAAGTTTTGCAGACGCGAGGTTCTTTCGCTCGCACGCTCGCTCGCCGGCCGAGTGGGTAGCGAATGGAGCGGGCAGGCTTTCCAACGATATTTCTGGTGGTAACTATGCCAGGGACTGCCGGGTAAGTAGTCACTGTAATACGGATTGAATCGAGTAAAAGTACATGGGTAACCTCGTAAGCGGGTTCACCATGTCGCTTTCACTCCCCATGCCGCAATATTATCCGTCGCTCGAGGACCAACCGGTAGACAATCCTAGATACCGTGGGCTGCCATTTGCTCCGAACCGAACCGAACCGTACCGATCCGATCCGATCGGCAATCCCATAAAAATAGTCGCGTTTCCATACAGGGTGTACCGTAACGATCGAACGTTTCGCTTCGATCAAAAAGATCAAAGCGATCTAACCCACCAACTCTTTTCTTTTACGTAATCTCACAAACGTTCGGTGTCGGGACTCGGGACGCGTCGAGAGTCGAGAGTCGAGAGCCGTTCGAGTTGGGAAACGCAGCGAGCAACGCTCGTGCACGTTACAAAATACAATTAGAAGAAACAGCAAAGCGAAGCGATTCATTTCCGAATAACGATGTCAACGATAACAACGAAGAATGAAAGACGGTCGGCAGGACGGTATGGTAATTCGGTGGCACACCCTGTACAGAGAAGGATCGGTGAGAAGCGGATGATATTTGCAGAACGGGAATCGTCGGAGCTTTAACGCTATCGTCGACGGTGTCGTACATGTATCATTGGTTTCTGCTTGGACAAGCACGACCTGTCCCGGAGCGATTCAATAAAACGAGCCCGACACGATCGAGGACGATACGAACGAAAGGTCGTCAATTTGCAAACGCGTTGTAGAAAATGGAAGGAAATGGAATCGCGGCGTTCAATGGGAGACGATATTGCACCGGTGACGCTATACACGATCCTTCGGACAGTCGATAATTTCTGACAGAGAGATGATAAACGGTGGATTTGTAACCGAGCCGGACAAATTTATTACCCGAGAAAAGCTCGATCGAACGACGAGCTGTGTATTCGTATCGAATAAAATGGCCTTCGAACGAGCGAAGAATCGACAATTTATTCTATAGAAACTCGAACAAATTGTAGGTAGAATAAGGTAACACGTGAAAGCGTGTTTCAGCGACCGATTCCATGGCAACCGATCGTCTGATTAGAATCGCCCTGTAGCCTCCACGTTTTTTCACCGTCCTTCGGTTTTTCGCTATTTTCCTTTCACAGGCCGGACCGCCGCGGCGAGGTCACTTCGCTGGATTTTTTTCCACTCGAAATTATCCACGGTCATCCCGCGTTTCGCTTAGCTAATCTATTCCACCCCCTGCTCCCTACTACCGACTCCCTACCCCCGAGCTCCCCATGCGCGATAGATCATTCACGGTGGCTGGCTTTAAATCGCGGAATTATCTAACCGAGGTCAGCTGGGAAATTCGCGAGTAGCGAATTTTTATTGCCGCCTGAAAAACCGTGCGGACGCTGGTGTTCTTCGAAAAGTTCCGACCCACGTTCAGACTAATTTACAATTCATAGTCAATCTACCAATGAATCTTCCAATTCTTCGCGATAGGGCCATTTTCATTTAGATACAGGTGGTTCAAATTAGTCTACAATTTTGGAGAAAAGGATAAAGCGCTGCGCGTGAAATGTGCGTTTTGTATGTTCATGAATTTTTTCTCGTCGCTAAAAATTACTTCTTTCCATTTTATCATCCAATGGACGTGCTCACGAGCAAACTTTAAGCGTGCAGCCTTATGCTGTTCCGTGAAAGAAGGACGTTGTTTTAATTCTTTCCGTTGAATATGCTTATTCTTTTTGTAAAATACGACGTGCGTTCCTCAAATTTGTCTGTACTTCTCCTTCTTCGGCAATTTGCCTTGTCCGCGCGTGTTAATAGGAGCCCGTTCAGACACGGTGGAAACCGCGCGTTTTCGAACGCGCGATTTTTGTTTTTGATTGTACGACCGCGCGGATGCGTGTGAACGAATCCATATACGCTAACGTAAATAAAGTCCGCGCGGTTGAAAACGCGCGGATTTCGCCATGTCTGAACGGGGTTTTAGTCTTTGTTTTTTTTAACATTTTCGACATTTCACCAATGCTATAATTTTCTAACTGCAAAAGTACTGTTCGGTCGACTTCACTTTTATTTAACGCTTTTCTACGACCCATTGCTAGTTGTTTATTTAGGCGAATATAATATATTGTAAGCAAAAGGACAGATTTTGGCTTCTGTCTCTTCGGAGACGAATAGCTACTAACAGCGTACTCTCCCTTAGGCCTTCGGATAAAAAATATGCGATAAAATGTTTTAGAAAACACGCTTATGTTAAAATGCACTAAAAAGGAGAAAATAATTAATTGCCCAAAATTTTAAGCAATTAGTTCAAAAGTTCTTCCGTTATAAAATTAGTGTCGAAATAGATAGAAAAATTCGATTAATCGAGACGCGATGAAACGAGGCGCCAGCTGAGCGACAAAGAATCGATGCAACTCCGTGTCTCGTTTTGGTTTCCGGTCAGCTAGACGTTTCTCGATGCGCACCGGTGGAAAAGCAGGTACCTACTCGCGCACCGGGCTCTACTGTGACTGGTATACTTTAAACGAACCATCTTACTATGGGAACGTTTCCTCCGGGCTTTGTGTCGCACACCGTCGCGTCCGAGATAAGATAAAAGGTTCCTTTGTGTCGAGTCGAACGCCGCGCCGATGCTCTCGCGGTGACCTTTCGCTCGCGACACGTTCAAACGAACACGCTGCTCCGCGATCTAACCGTGTACAATTTAGCTGTGATTCATCGGACCCCGCACACGACGCAACGGTTCCCTTGATCGCTCGACTAACTATGCA